>JAPMOQ010066041.1:99256-139887 GCA_026543055.1 Argiope trifasciata
GACATTATATGATACTAATATTCCACAATATTACCCTGGTAGAACAGACTATTGCACAATATTGTTCGACATTATGTGATATTAATCAATATTCCACAATATCATCTAGGTAGCACAGCCCATTGCGCAATATTGTTCGACATTATACGATACTAATCAATACTCCACAATATTATAAAATATTACGAATATTGATCATTATCGTTCAATATTGTACAGTATTTGCGTGCTACTAGGTTAGTTAACATTAATTGCAGTTCGAATGATGATGGCTAGCTGCATTTCACTCCTTCACATACGATACGAGTAAAGAAGAAGTATCGCAAACAATTCCGACCCGATATTTTGACGATTCTCCTTGTTTTGCACTACTCTGTGCTCGAAAAACGCATTTAAAAAATATCTGTGACAAAATAAACTCAAACAAATGCGTTGAGCTTGACGGATGAGATTTCATACATGATCTTTACACCAAATTTGTAGATATCGACCAAATTTTCAGAAAAATATATCGAGAGGAAGTTTATCTATCCGACTGAATATCAGTTGAGACGATAATTATAAAACGAAGGGACCTAGATGGATAAAATTTGATTGGAAGTATAAACACCTACCAAATGTTTAGCCAAATCCAACTAGTCCCTCTGTCAGTCTCTACTTTCAGTGCCTTAAATACAATTTGAAGGGGTATTTTGTGACTACAATTGTAGTTTCGAATCAAATTTTGATTACTATCGAACGTGCAATTCAATTTTTTTAATTCAATTTTAGATGATATTAACCATATGCGAGGGATTAAGGCGATGCAGTACCTAATTTTTTTTCCTTAAATTCGAATGTTTCAAATTATATTTTACTTTTATTTTATGTAAAATAGTACTTTACAACTTTTCTGTAAATTTTTTAAAAGTAATTTAATATTTTTTAAAAAATTTAAATTAAAAAAAAATGAGCTTTTTTTAACACCTAAGGCTTTTTTAAATATGAAGATTTGTCTTTAAATTTTTTCTAGGTAGCTATTAGTATACTATATAAAACATGGCATGGATTTTCTCCTGCCAACAGCCATTATTTTTTTTTAATTATTTTTTTATTGTAAAAAACACAGAAAAATCTAAAAAATGCAGGAATTTTGACTTTGGACATTTAAAAAAAAATTACCACACACTTTAAGGCTAATTCCAAGTTAACAAAATTTAACAAATCTTATCATAATACCTTAAAAATTAATAAGCATAATCAAAATTGATTAAAAGTACATTTCTGCTATTCTGGTTGTTATTTCTGTTATTATGTTTGCTATTTCTGTTATTCTTTTTACCATTTCAGCAATTCTGTTTGATCGATGCTGTTATAAATTTTGAGCATTTGCTCCAAATGACAATGTGGAGAATCTCATTGAGATTTTGTGTCTTGAACAAAATACATCACTCTAATAGCTCATTTGATTAAAGTCCTTGGTGAATTGGCAATACGAGTTTCTTTTATATGTGTTTGAATCTGAAAAGTGGGCGTTCTGAATTCTGAAAAAATACCAAGTTTTGCCATTCTAAATGAATACACAGATATAATATATAAAAATGGACATTGCTTCAAAACGGGACGTTAATATAACTAAACTTTAAAATATTATTGGTTGATTTTAAATTATTTTTTAATTTAGGAGTACTGATAAAATAATTTAGTGGGGTTTTACCCCATTTTATTTCACGAAACCTTTTTTTCTAAGTGCATGTACTTTATTTTTGCAAATCTTAGTAGAAGTTAACTTGTTTTCAGCTGATGCAGTCTCTCTTTTCTGAAAAAGGATTTTGAAAGGAAAACTTTTTAGGAGCCATTTTGGGAGATCTGGTTAAAAACTCTCAAAACCGCATATAATAAACGAAAATTTACAGATCCAGAGTGAATTTTTTAAAATGATAGTTAAATTTGCGATTTATCCGATGGAGGAAGATTTTATGCTGTATTTTCTTTGGTTTTTATTTATACATTTATCTGTTGCTTGTTGTTTCCGCTTCTGGAGCATAGCAGTAATCGAAACACCTGAGCCGGCGCCCTCTGGCATTTTGCCAATGTTGCCCCGGAAGTTGCGTCATTGTCTCTGAATTTAATCCAGTGAGCATATAAAAAAATGAAAGGTATACGACTACGTTCAAAGGAAAAAATTTTAAAAATTGGATTTTTTAAAAACTATTTAAAATTATGATTTTTAGATGTATTGTCAATTATAATACAAAAAAAAAATGTTTGAAAATGTAATATATTTTGAGAAATAAGAAAATGTACAGTAAATTTTAATGAAATTAAACCAAAGCGGTGAACACTCTACATAAAATGATAATGCAGCATTCCTATTTTTCTTTGTACACTAGTTACAGAATATGAAGATGAACGAAATGAACCTAAATCTAAGAACAATGTTGAGATGCAAAGATGTTATGTGTAAAAATACACGTGCATATGCACCCCCCCCCCCCTAAATTTACAACTTAATTTATCAAAAAAATTAACATAAATGATAAAAGTATTTCATCAACAATAAAACTCTGGGTTCATTTCATTGACCATATAATTTAAAACACACGCTGATATGTTTATGTAAATACTCTATTAGGTTTTGTGGTATCGTATTAACTAACAGTAGAGAATTTTTAAGGAAATTAAAGTTTTGCGAAAATTGAAGAGAAAGACCAATTTTAGCTGAAAAATATGAGACCCTGGACGATAGGTCCTCTTTTCCTTGAAAATATAAACTGTTTTGGAAAGTGGACAGTCTGAACTACAAGAAATAACAATAAAATAAAATTCGCCAATGTGGTCGATGACTGTGTTTTAAACGTAGTCGGATTTTCTAAATGTCCTTTTTTTAATGTTTTTTTTTATTTGTTAAATTCCTTTTGGATTTTGTTGAATTCAAATTCTCATTCCTCGTTGTAAGGAATTCTATGAAATCACCTTTATGAGAAAAATAGCTTAAATATTTATTAACTTCAAAGATTCATTGTCCATATCAATTATTCGAAGCAAAAATTATGACATTTACATGTTACATGTAATCGGAGACTGGGATAGTCTGGTTCATAGGGTTTTGGACTCATGTCCGTTAGGTTACCAGTTCGAATCCGCCAACTGGCTGGTGGCTGGGCGTACATATAAATCTGTAACAAAGTCCTCCATTTCTTGAGTAATACCACTGGGGGTACTGGTTCAGAGGTGATTGCTCTCTGATCCCGGTCTAAATGACGATCTGTGGTTGAGTGAATAAAAAGGCATGAATGAAGCCGCCTTATGAAAAGGTTTGTGACTCGTAAATGACAAAGTGTTATGCTTGGCCCTAGTTTGCACTTCTGAAAAAGTCAAGAGACGCATTCTATTGGCTCAAATTGCTGTCTACGTCACAGCGGGCTTGTCCAACGGTAAGTGCCACAAGAAACAACAACACACTTAATATATATATGTTTTAATGTAATTTTGCTTAAAATAATCTTTTTGACCAACTTATCCTTTGAAATGTGACAGGATTTAAGGGGATGTCAGTTTATCGCATACTAGGTCACTACGATAGCTATATGATAGCTGTGATTTTAATAACATACAATCTTTAATCATTTATAGCTCAGAGACAGCATTATTTAAATGTTAAGAATCATTAATATTATATTATATATTATATAAAAAGATTCATGGCTCATTCAAAGGCAGGGGCCACG
Source organism: Argiope trifasciata (assembly GCA_026543055.1). Taxonomy (NCBI): domain Eukaryota; kingdom Metazoa; phylum Arthropoda; class Arachnida; order Araneae; family Araneidae; genus Argiope; species Argiope trifasciata. The sequence continues at coordinate 102,967 of JAPMOQ010066041.1, forward strand.
AACTTGAGAGCATAACAACCCTGAAAATTTAAGATATCATGTTTAATTAGATCATTAAATATTAATTAATTAATCGCGTAATACGGTTTTTTCTCATTGAAATGAGTTTAAACATATATTAATGTAGAGTGCGTTGTGAGAAAGTGCTGCAAAAATTAAGAACTTTTAAACACCATAGCCGAAAAAATGAAGCGCTTTTGTACATATAAGCATATGTAAACTTGCGTATTTTCTAATCCTAGATTATTTTCTGTTTTATTACAATGCATCATTTTTTTGAATTTTTGAAAACTAATTTTAAATGCGTATTTTTAAAATTTTAATATTTTTTAATGTATTTTTATAATATTTTCTCAATGCCTTCTATTGTAAAACAAATGATGCCTTTTTGGTTTTGACAAAAACAGAAAAGGATAATAAAAATGAAATAAAACTATCATTGCCAAACAATTAAATCAACTTTTATAAGAGCTGTTTAAAACACTGCATGTAAAAAAAGTTCAAACATTGTTAGCGCTGCAACTAGTTCGGCCTATTTCGTATTTCTCTCTCTCGGAATAGCCCTTCCAATATTTCAATACGGTGCCCAGTGTTGAAAAAACGAGTGAAAAAAAAAGTTCATTCACCATTATCTAAACATGAATTAAAACCCTTTGATCCTTTCACCGAATGCTTCCCTTTCGTCTGTTTACTTTCTTTCTGTATCCAGCAAACAAATATTTATGACTGTTATCGATTTAGCGTATTCATCGAATGCGGAAACAAAAAGGAATATCTTTTATGCACTTCTCGAGAAAACTAAGCACTAAGGACATTTCTTCCAAAATTAAGCACTTTGAAGGTGCTTAAAAAGGATTTTTTATTTTAAGCACTTTTTAAGGATTGTTCATGACGGTACGCACCCTGTGGAACCTTAAAAAGGAACATGACCTTCGAGATTTCCACTCTCTAAGGAGGTTTTTTTTTCTTGCTCTGGATGTCTAAAAATGGGAATTTTAGAGCATGCAATTTCCCCTCGTCTATCAATTCAGCAATGTTCTAACCTTCCACATACTTTTTTCTTTTTTTTTCATCCACACACGCAGTTCAGTTTTAATTAATTTGATGCAAATTGCCAAAGAGTACACCAGACAGCTTCGTATAGATCGATCCAAAGAAGTGATAAATTTAGGCTTAGGAAATTTAGGTCATAAGATCCCGTTAGTACCGGACAAAACCGGTTCCTTTCTGCTTGCTGGTTCGAAGGACGAGTGGATCAATGAGAGTGGAGAAGGGGAAAAAATGAAGGGATGGCAGCAGGATCGTCTGAAATCCAAAGACACAAGAACCAATCCACGGTGAGTGTCTCATTAATGCGCACCTGCGTTCGATTTGATTCTTCTAGACACGGCCTTCCGTCTATTTATTGATCCAGTAGGAATTTCATTCCTGTTTGCACTAACAAGAGTGGAAAACGAAAATATTTTGAGATTGCGGAAGATGAGGATCAAATACGGAAGCACAAGATTTATTTGAATTTGAAATAAAGATTACTTCCATTCAAGCTTCGGTCTTCTTTTCAAAATCAGCCTAATGTTTTTGTACAATTGATGGAAGTGTTTGGATTAATTTAGCTCTTAAAAAAATCTTTTGCTTTTTTTTGTTTGGTCCATTCATAGGGCTTTAAAAATGAAAGTTAACAAATAGAAAATTCGTTACATTTTACAATTTTCCTATGATAAAGGTGAAAATGCTAGCCAGGTGGCTGAAATTGTGAATTCTGTTTATGGTCTCGATACTGTAACGGCTAATTACGTGCAATTTTGGTTTCGTCGATTTTTTGGTGCATTTGCATTTGGTGGGATTGGAAAGGTATAGTTTATTATGAATTGCTTCCGTATGGCCAAACACTAAATTTGGATCTCTACTGCCAACAACTGGACCGTTTGAAGCTAGCGATTGACCACAAACGGCCACAATTGGCCAACAGAAAAAGTGCTGTGTTCCATCAGAACAATGCTAAACCACACACGTCTATAGTGACTCGCCAGAAATTCTGAGAGCTTGGTTGGGAAGTTTTGATGCCTCCACCGTACAGTCCGGAACTGGTGTCAAGCGATTACCATCTTTTTCTTGCATTGCAAAATTTTCTTAGTGATAAGAAATTGGCATCAAGAGAAGATTGTGAAAGTCGTTTACACGAGTGTTTTGTCAATAGGGACCTTCTCTGAGAGAGGCATCATGAAGCTACCTTTAAAATGGCAACAAATTGTAGAATAAAATGGTAAATATTTGGCCTAAATCGGATAATTCGAAACATGTTAAATAAAGTCTTGAAGTTCTCGTAAAAATAACAGATTTATTTTTCCCCAACCAAATTTTATAAGTGTATGGATTGGTTAAAAAATGGATGAACAAAATTTTGGTTCTACTGGGTAAAGTTTTTATATTGGGCGCATTGAATAGACAATCATGACTGGAAATAATTTTTTTTTCAAAATTTTAACATATATTTAAACATTGAACATGCGATACGAACAAATACACACAGCACTAAAAGGTCTAACAGAATTCTGATCTACCACGCAGCTAGCTTTGCGCCACTGACAAGCATCCATTCTAAAATTCCCTAAGGGATTATCTGACAAATGATTAACATCTTTCGGTAAGGAATAAATGGAATTAAAACGATAAAACCACGAGCAGTGGCCTCCCGAAAACTTTCTCGTATGCTTTCTAAAAATGGGAAATTTGTGTCAAAAACAAACCGGTTTTTTACTAACCTACATAAATAAAAATTTAAACAAAGTTACAATTACAGTTACAAAATCAAAAATGAAAATTGATATCGCCTGTTTCAGTTACGGCGTTTGCATGCTTCTGAGGGTAGATTGACAGATGTTCAGCCTCTAATTCGATATGGCTTTGCATTTGATCAGCGTCTACGCTATAAATGTCAAATTTATTTAACAAATTTTACCCATCTGGATCTCTTCTTATTGTATATAGTGTTAACTTATGTTGGACGGAACTTCTCAAGAAATTGGTTGGCTGGGTTTTCTGGCGCAAGAGTCCTATCTGACCGAGTAGCGTCAAACACCTTCTGGAATGGAACCACTTCTCTGGAAGAGAACACTTCATTCTTAAGATAATAGAACGCCTTTATTCTTAAGATAATGGAACCACTTCATCCTTAATTGTCAATTAAAAGTATAGTTTGAAAAATGCTTTAAATGAACTTCGAATAAAAAGGACAAATTAGTTTGCCAATACCCGCATCTTTAAGAAAAAGAAAGAGGTTTTGGTGGGGATTTTCTTCCACCTACTCTTCTAAGGTTATATCATTCTTACCAAAATGGTTGAATCTAGACATTCCATTAAGACATGTTTTATCGAAAGAATACATTGGCAACGTATGCATGTAGGAGAGCACTCTGCACAGAATAGATATTTACGTGTCATCCTGGTATGACCAAATCTTAAATGAGTCAATATTCTTCTTAAGAGAATCAGCCCAAAATTTGAAAGAAATCTGCAGATTTGGTATAAGAATCGTAAACCAAATTTCATATGTCAAGTTCAAAATGAGTTTATGCATACTTCTTCATAGACAGACAGACAATTTTCCAAAGATGTGTTTTTCGAACTCAGCGAAGTTTAAAACGGAGCTTCGTCGAAATTTTGGTTTTGATTTTTTTTCACAGTATTTTCTCTATCTCTACTTGATATACTAAATAAATAAATAAAAAGGCTTTCCAACTTTGGATCAGAGATTGCTTTTATTCAGCACCCAGATTTCTGAGTTCTCGGCTCAGAGTCTCTCTCATACATGAAAGCTTTCTCTCTTATGCATGGAATCTACTTTTATAAAGCAGTATCGGCGGAAACCGTTGTTATTTCAGAAATGCAGAAATCTATGAAAGTGTTAAAACAGTACGACAAAACTACATTCAAAAAGAAAAAAAAAAACTATGAAATAATATTTATAAAGCAGGTTTAGTGATTGAATGTAATTGTTTGAACACAGCAACAACAACAACTCTCTTCATCAGCAATGCAAGGTCGTCAGACACACTTGACGCAACAACAACCCTATTTATCAGCAAGGCAAAATCGTCAGACTCACTTGACACAGCAGCAAATCTCGCACGCTCACCAAAAACTCTTGGCGCTAAAAATCGTTCCTCTCTTCGCAGACTCACTGGTGGGGAAGTATTAAGGTTGTATCTTAATAATCCAGTGACATCCGCTAAACATTTGCGAACCCTTTTGTCTAGCGGATATGTTATGTGGCCACGTACCGAAAGATCCCAGGTTGGATTCCCATTCAATCCGACCCCCCCACAAACGTAATAAGAAACAGTCCATGCGATTTTAAATAGTGCAAAACTCTTCAGTTATTTAATCGTTTTACAGGGAATTAAAAAAAGAGGACAAAATGACAGGGTTGATCCGTCATACAACATATATAAAAAAAATCGCATAGGAGCAGAAGGTCGCCATTGCGATCAAGAGCCGTTACTGGGCACCTGAAACAATACATGAAACGAAGAGAAAAAACGAAACCATTACAGATCATTTTATTGACAACTAGGGGGCTCCTGCCCCTTCTCGCCAGCCCCCAGGAACTGCTAATGCAGTTCCTCTCGGATCGCCATCTTCTAAACCACTTGAGTCTAGCAAAACTCTATTCAAATAGGATAAAAGAATGAAGGCATAACAAAATTTGAAGCTGAAAAAGTGCAAGGAAAACTGAGCCTAAGAAAAGTTCTTTGTAAACACAAATCACTTCTTCTCTTTTTCGACGATTTCGTTTTAAAAGCGGCACGACTTGCACTCGCTGTAAAAAATTCTGTCCGCTCATTTTTCAAACCGTTCGCTTGAAATCTCATCAAACCGAGTGCTGATGTGACTAGCAAGATCGAAGAGTTGCCAAACTGCGATGAACAAATTCAGCTTGATTTTGCATCCAAATAAGCGTTTTATACATATAGATACTCACATGCTACTGATGCACGCCAAATGTAGCTAGATGTACAGAATTCGGTGCACATATTATAGACATATTATAGAATTCGGTGCACCTACATTATAGACAACTTTCAAATTTTTATCCAAATCGAACTCGGAGGTTGAATTTCTGTCATCCCTTACTTTCAGAAACATGTAAACGCGACTTCAGCGCTCATTGACCATAATTGATACTTGGTTTTGTGACTACAATTCTAGCTATGTGTCAAATTTTAAATTTCCTTCGGTGCAGAAAAGGCGAGTCTAAAACGCAAATTCATCTCTGCTATGATGACGGAAATTTTAGAAGGATTATCATACTTATTTTTTTACTGAATACATGATTACCATCCTTATATTAGCACTTTTTACTGAATGCGTGATTATCAACTTTATATTAGCACTTTTTACTGGATGCATCTACTGAAGATGTAAAATGTAGCGCATTAGTTTGTTTGAGATCACTGTGCAGCATTGTAATATTTACTGAATAGTCTTCTAATTATCGTTATATTTTGATTCCACACAAATGTCTACCCTAATAAAAGAACATTTTAGAATGATATAAAATTTATTCTGCCTGTAGTATATAAGATTATGTAGCGTTTGAGATAGGTGAAGATCTAACAAACAAACTCAGACTACGTAGCCATATAGCATGACCACAAGACAAAAAGTAATCATTCAATCCTGAGAATGTTATCTGGCTTACGTAGCTTCCACTACGTTAATCAATAACTAAAGTTAATTTTTTTAAAAAGAATACAAAATCCCGCTTTTATTAATCTTAAAAAGCGGAAAATATTCTTTTACCAAAAATATTGATGTCAAAATGAAATCATAGAAAAACAAAACACCGATATAATTATTCGAAGTAAACTGGAATTTTAAACATATTTATAATTTATTTAAATTTTCAATGAATCATCGACAATTTTTTTTTTCTTATTCATTTTGGCTTAATTTCTTTTTAGCATTTTTTCAATGCTTTTTATATTTATGAATGCATTCTGAAACTGGTCATTCTGACTTTTTAAAGATACTTGCTAATAATTTTTCCCGTGTTATTAAAACATTTCATAATTCAGTATTATAATTACGATGGAATTCCACGATCACCTAATCCCCTCTTCGCAATCAGGTGGCTCCACTCACGCAGATCAAGATTCATTCAGTCAAATGATCATTAAGTTCCGAAAATGTTAATGTATTGAACTGAAAGTGTAGTCGCGAAACTTTGCAAAAGTTTTAGAATTCCGTGACATTAAGAAGTGAAGTGAAGTATCGCATATATAGCCATGTAAATTAATAAAAGCGAGTAAAAATGACCTATAAATATTGTTATGAACCTGTAATTTTGCTTCCCAGCACGGCTAGTGTCCTTATAAGAAACACTGAGTTACAACCATCTGTATTGGACGATGCCTGGGTGTCGCATTAGCGATTTCAGAGCTTGGTGACCATTTGGAGACTTGGAGTTAAATTGAATTATACTCGAAACTTCGAGAATTTTGCCCGTTCATTAGGAACCGAAATAAGTCCAGATGCACCCTGATTGACCCTGAAGCTTCTAGTCTCGCCTCCCGAGAACTATAAAAGGCCGGCACTCTCAAGCTGGAGTGGTGGTGAATTGGTCGTGAATTGGATGATGGTGAATAGTAGTCGGATTCGCCGAGACAATACCGAAGCAACGGCAGAGTGCTAAATTGCTGTGTGCCTTATCCTGTTGTGTGTAGTATCCAGTTGTGGGAAGTAAAGAGTCGGCAACTAAAGCGAGAATAGACAGATGAGTGTTTACGTCGTCTGGAGAACCCGTAAAGTAACGGTCCGAGCATCCCCTCTCTTGCTGAATCCGGTCTGGCCGCTTTGTGTGCTGTGGACGTTGTCTCTACCGGATTTATAGTTGTAATGTGCTGCTGTGTGTTCATCTTCACCATACATATTTGTTGCTTTTGTGCTGTTCTATTTTCGTGTAAATAAATGGCTTTGTTATTTCTCTACTAAAGGACTGTTCATTGATTATCTCACACCATACGCCCACTATAAACGTACCCGATGGCGGATAGAAATTCCGTAAAAATATGTTATTCTCTTAAAAATCGCTTAAAATTAATGATATCTTAATATTAGGATTTCTATCCCAGTGAGCGCGATCATTAATAATGACAAGGACCTACTCATTTCTATTGAAAGAAGAACCGATAATTGCGATGCGAATGCATCTCAGATGACTGAGAATGATACCCCCCGAGGACAGGCTCGCGGGCAATGATAAAACGTGAGAATGAATGATATTTGGAAAAGAATGCGAATGACTGATCATCTCACTAAGTGGTCCTGAGGGGATGAGCCTTAATGGCCTTTCTGAACGTAATTCCCTGGAAAAATACGACAAATCGTTCCAAGAAAAATGAATATAAACATTTTTCTTTTAATTTGATGTATGTTCTAATTCTCATTTCAATGTTGTATCATATCGTGTAATGGTTGGCTCTATTGTTTCTATGAAGATAAAAATTAACCACTTCGCATACAATACGTGTCTGAGACGCGCATCGAATGATTGAATTTTTAATTTTTAATCCGCAATTAAGTGGAAAGTATGAACTAATTTAAAATGAAAAAACTCACTTGAGACGTATTATTATTAAAGGAATTAAAACAATAGTAAATACTCCAATTTAGGAAGCTATTCAATTCGTCATTTCATTGGGAAGTGAAGTAAATTCGTGTGTCAAGGGGTTAGACAACATTTGTTTTATGCGAATAGAGTAAGGATTTATTAAAAACGACACAGTTGCAGAAAGTGGGCATTATTTTTTTCTAAAACAATTTCCCAGCTGTATTCAACATGTATTGAAACCAATTATGATTTAAACTGAATAAACTTTAAACAAATGTTGCGAAATATGTATCGCGGACGATGACTATTGTTTATAATTTTAAATGAATTCTTTGTATTAACGGAAAACCTTTCATTTGTTATTAGGTCTTTTTGAATGCTTATTTAAATATGATTCGTTTTAATAAGGTCATGTTATGCGTTGGCATATGATAATCTGCGAATAACTTTGTTTAAGCATAGCAGACTCGTATATGGAAAAAGAAAGATTACGGAGCACTCTCGCTCTTATTTTCTCGCGAAGAAAATATAGTGACTGACAAAAAAAATCGAATTCGATATTTTGATGAATACACCTAGATTTCGAAATACCCATTTGGAACATTATGTCGGTCTAACAGACAAAAAAAAAATCAAAATTTCTTTGAGCTAGATGGTTGAAATTTGGTATACCATCTTTCCACCAATTTGTTGTCTTTATTAAATTTTTAAGAAAATCTGTATTTCCGCATGTTCGAATATAATATAATAAATAATACAGTAACTGCAAATGAAGTGAGCTAGTTCTGTACATATATTTAACTTCTATAATGTGAACAACTTTTAAATTTTGAACAAACTGCAACTAGAGAGTTGTCTCTTTGTCAGTCTGTACTTTCAGAAATATGTAAATATATTAATTCAAGAACGCAATGACTTAAATACAATTTGAAGTGGGATTTTATAACTACAAATGTGGCTCTGAGTCAGATTTTGATTACAGTCGTTTTGGAAAAACGCGTCTAAAGTATAAATGCGATTTTTAGATAATACACTCACGTTCATAAATTGAGGATAGTGCAAGTTCAACAAAAGAAAGAGTCAGAAGCAAAACCAATGTGACTTATTTGTGAAGCCTATTTATTAAACAAAATGTGAAAAACAAAGCAAATGCAATGTGTTTGATGTCAAAAAAAAATTGCGACTTTTTGCTCTGTAAGGGAAATTACAATGTTCTATTACATCGTTCAGAGATGTTCTCTTGATTGTAACGGGTACCTGGTGCTCACCATGTGAATATCCAGGGTGAATCAGACTGCAAGCTAAACCTGGACTCGTCAGGAAACATCACACAGGCCCACTGTAGGGATGTCCACAATGCGTGCTCTTTTCTCCAAGCTAAGCACTGACGACAGTGAGGTACAGCAAGTGGAAGGCATCTGACAGGTTTGCTAGCCACAAACCAATCTACCCTAAGCGTCTGTGCACGGTCTGCCTTGAAACTGTCATGCTAGTGACTGAAGAAAGCTCACGAGACAGGTCTGAAGCTGTGCTTTGTCTGTTTCTTTTGGCAGTAACTGAAAATACCGGTCCTCATTCGGCCCTGTAACTCGGGGGTAACCTGTGCTGTAACGTGTACTCACATTACAATCTCCTGGGAGTCGTTGTCAAAGCCTGGAGACGACATTATTTTTTAGTGAAAGAGCATTTATTCAATTCAAAAATTACTCATGCTCTTCCCATAAGGAAATAACTCCTAATTTACCAATTTATCAATTACATTTTCACCAGTATAATATTTTCTTCCCAAAAATAACAGCATAGCAATGCAGTGTCTCGTCTATGGCAGTACAACACAAATGGTCAGCTATAAAAATAGTGTTTCGTATCCTGCCAAACTAGATCACGTTTCTGAATAATCTACTGAAAAAGATTATACAGTCTGTAGAAGTATATCATAGATATTCTGATTTTTTGCATGGTTAGTCCTTAACTTGACTCATATTTGTAAAGATTTCATTTTATAACCGATTTTTCCTTTGCTTCTTAGTATGCTAAAGTTGACATTTTGTTTGTGTGCTGTCATTTGCACAATTTTATTTTAGCGATTTCTTAACAAACTTAATACACTCACTGCCACTAACCCTCACCTGATGTCAGGACCATTCATCCAATGAGATGACCTCCTTCTTAGCTGTCTTTTAACTGCAGTAGAGAAGGTGTCATCTTATAACATAGATGGGTCGGTCCTAAAAAAGAACGTAATCCACGAGTTATCTCGTTGTTGGCAGTCGACGCGTTAAATATCAATTAATGGAATATTTTTATTCAGTTTTTTCCTTACTTCTACCCCAGCTGGCAGTAAATTTAAGGAAAAATTTCGAAACTCTGAAATATTCAAAATATTAAAGAATTATGAACGAAAGATTTAAAAAATATGTATAAGATGTTTAAAATGAAAATAAAAAGCTTCTTTGATACGTTAATAAAAATGTATTTTAAATGTTCTTTTATAAATAAATTTTCCCTTCCTATTTCAGTTTCTACACTGCTTCCAATAGTACGGTTTGTAAGAAAATAACTGCACTACACGCCGTCACTCCACTTAAATGACATCTTCCATTCTCCTCCCCCTCCCTCTGTCCAGCACCCCTTTCGGAGTTAGCTAGTATCGAGCAAGCCGATCTGCCATGGAGCACCAGAATCACTTGTGACGCGGAGATCCACAGAACCCTTCCAAGATGGTGGAAATGAAAGGCTTGGAGGAGAACCGGGGGGTGCAGAAAGGGATAGACAACGACGGATTCGTGCCCCCTCTTGAAAACAACTTGCCCCCTCGCCGGAGCGGACCCTCCTCGAAGAGCGACATCATCGACAGTCTCTGCACCAACTTCAACCAGGACCTGTTGATCGCCAAGACCTTCTACTTCTTCTTCTTCTCGGCGTTCGGGTCTCTCTTCCCCTTGCTGGCTGTCTACTTCAAGCAGATGGGCATGAACGCCACCCAGAGCGGATTTCTGATCGGGGTGCGGCCTTTCGTGGAGTTCCTGGCCGCTCCCTTCTGGGGCAGCATGGCTGACAGGTTCAGAAAAGGTGAGCTCTTCTATATTAACATAGGCTTTGTGGATGCCATGACTCTCTAAAAATGTGTATAATATAAAGAAATGTAATATAAGGAATCCATTTAACCACTATGTTACTTCATTCAAACAATCTTAACTCAAACCAAATACAGTTAATTATATATCAAAATAATCTGTATAAAAAGGGGCATGTTTTGTGTCAGAATCAAAGTTATATTTATAGAAATAAATTTTTTAAAGTGAAAGTTATAGAACAAATCTCTCTTTTACTATTCAATATTAATGAAAAAATGGTTAAAAAGAAAGTATATATTTTTATAACTTGATTGAGGCAGACAATATGAAGGCTAATATTAGGCATCATTTTCTACTAGAATTGTCTGTCTGTACAAATTAGAATTTAAGATATCACATTCAAGAAATATGCTAATGAGCGCATTAAATGTTAATTGATAATTATTTTTTTCTCACTAAAATGAGTTTAAACATATATCAATGACCTTCTGTGAAGAAACTGGATTTTTAAAATTGAAATTAAAAAAAATATTCTAGTGTGTATGTACAACTTAATTATTTTTCCTTCCAGTATCGATGAGCTATTAATTTTAATATTAAAATTAATATTTCTCTTAAATCATCAAAACACTTTCTTATTTTATTTCTTTCCCTCTTGGTTGTATGAGCAAAAGACGCAAACGTTCCATTTTGATGTTTTCAGCGTAATGGAGAATCAGGCTCAGGCGCAGTTCAAGTAAATCTTTCCATTTTCTGGATTATTTCTTTGTGGAAAAGAATCAAATATCTCCTGGAAATTTTGACTGCAAATATTTTACTATACGCGAAGTGCCAAATGATGTTAACATGTAAATTGAAATTTTAAAGATGCTTTTAAAGTATCATTAAAAAAATGCTGTTACAGATGACCAGAAAAGGCATAAATATTACCCAAAAAAATGTATAAATATTACCCCAAAGCCAGAAAGTCAGCAACCCAAATAATATGAATTTAGTATTAAAAAGTATTTAACTAATAATTGAATTAATTAAGATATTTCTGTTAATTGTATATTTTTTTCTTCGGATCCTTGGGATTATTCTGCAAAGGAAACCAAACTAGTGGTTCAAAAATGAAGTTGAAAAATGGCAACATAATTCGGTAAATAAAGGGTTAAATCTGCTTTTTTCCTTCTCAGGACACTTGATATGTTTTTTTTTCCAGGAAAGATAATGCTGCTGTTTTCGCTTCTATCATGGATCGTCTTTACACTGGCTCTGGCCTTCATCCAGCCGGCGGCTTCCTCTTGCGTCATGAAGAACGACACGCATCACATCCTCTCCGTGCCGGACAAGTCCGGGTACGGACGCGAGAAGCGAGCCGTCCCTATCTTCGACCCCGACGACTACGATCCCCTTTACGACGAGCAAGAGCTCATCGACAGGACATCGACTTATGACGAGTCCGCAGACGATCCGAAGGGCATTAATGCCACCTACGAAGACCTCATCAACGACATGGATGAGCTGGAGGTCGGAAACTGGCTGATGGGCATTCGAAAGAGAAGAGAACAACTGCTCAAGGACGACCCTAGAAAGCCAACGAAGGAAGACAGATCTGGAAAACCTAACGACCCCCCGAAAAAGGAGCCGAATTTCATCGTGGGCAAGTCGCCCAACTCCGTGGATTACACCCTGAACTACAACCAAGACGAGCACGTTTCGTACGTCTCCCCGCGCTTCAGCCGCATCGTCTATAAGGAGGAAGACGTCCGCGAAGTCTTCTTCCTCCTCGTCCTCCTCATCGTCCTGGGGGAGTTCTTCAGCGCCCCCGCCATCACCCTCGCGGACTCTGCCACTATCTCCTACCTGGCGGAGAACGCCGATAACTACGGAAAGCAAAGGATGTTCGGGTCCTTGGGGTGGGGGCTGGCCATGTTCTTCGTGGGAATAGCGCTGGACCATTCGACTGCCTTTCCCGACCACCCCTGTGGCCCCCACGAGCGAGAACGGAATTACACGATCTGCTTCGCCACTTTCTCTGTTCTTATGGGCTGTGCCCTGATGGCGGCCACGCAGTTCAAGTTCGATTACGAATCATTGGATGATCCGATTCCTATGAAACCTGTTGTACAGAACGGCACCGAACCCCCAGTGAAAGGAACGGGGCTACCCAGTTTTCTGACAGAAGGGACTGTTATGGACGACTCACCCATTCCGCCCCCTCCACCGAAAAAAACCGAAGAGTCAGCTCCAAAGGTAAGATGACCAGGTTCGAAAATAAGTAACGGCAATACTGCCGATCAGTTTCTAAAATTAAACTGTCCTGTTACGTTTTCTTTTTTCACAATAAATCAGCAAAAACAGAGAATTGCATATGTATCATATAGATTGAAATGCTAGTTCTTTGATAGAAATGTCCAGAAACAAAATTTAAACGCGATACAGAAAGAAGCTTACAGTTTGGGCTTCGGATGGTAGATGTGGATGATCGTAACAGTGGACTATCATTAGTCAAATGGCTATTATAAAATATATAATTCATTTCAATGATAGGAAGAAAAATGTAAACATAATACAGGAAGAAGCTTATAGTTTTAGTTAGGTGTGTACGTATTATGTATTGTATGGCTTGTATTAAGACCGTCCTTGGTCAGTTGGACATTATTCAAGCGATAGTTCGTTTCACGCCGCCCTTATGAGGTGATATATTAATAGCTTCATGTTATTCGATTTGTTCTGTGTATCAAATGTGAAAAGGCTTATTTCCTAAACTACTTTTTTTTAATGTTTTGGTTCGTTCAAATTAATATTCGGTGATTCATTCACTCGCAACTTAGTACAAAATATACATAATATACAGCACTAAGATTCTAATGATATTGAAAATACTTATTTATTAAGGAAAATACTATCGAGTAGCAAAAATATTTTAAATTCTGCAATTTTAATTAATTAGGGAATACAGTTATTAGAATTATATTTTAGAATTTTACGATGGATAGTTTTTCATTAACTAACAAAAAAGGTAATGCACAGGTCATTTATTTACAGCTTTACTAATTTTGAAAAAGATGTACTGTTCAAAGACTAATATTCATGATACAAAGCGGAATATGAATCATATTCCAATATGACTCGTATGTTTTGATTCATACATCATATTCCAATTATTCTTATATTGTGATTTTTATCATAACCTATTCGAATCATTCATATACTAAGATTCATATTATATTCTATTCCAGTTATTCATATATTATACGATATATATTCTCATATAATTTCTTTAGTATCATATATTATATGATATATATTCAGATATGATTCGAATTATATCATGTCCATAAATGAAAGATAGTTCAGAGTCACACGGAAATCGATCTCTAAAATGCGTATATCACCCTTAAAATGACTACACACGTCTTCAAAAATCATATGCAAATTGCAGGAAGCCACCAGATGACACCGAATGAATAGGATGTCACAATAAAGGAAGTGAGTGATGTATAAGAAATACAGGCTAAAAAGTAAAATTATTTGCAAGCGCTTCATAAGCCTTTCAGTGAATAACCACATAGTTGAGATACAAAGGAAGCATTTAGATGATTTTTACCTGATAAAATCATTTGCCGTCTGGAATGTGGACGTACTCATCCGATGAACTTAGAATCGCACAGAGTGTCATCTCCAGGCTTCGGCCGCGATTCCAAGGTGAGGAAATGTGATTAGACGTTACAACACAGGTCGCCCTCGAGTTACAATGCCGAATGAGGACCGGCAGTTGCCAGTTAATGCCCCTCTCCCCCCAAAAAACATACGGAGCAGAGGATCAAACCTGTCTCGTCAGCTCACTTCAGCCTCTGGTACAACAGTTACAGAGCAGACCGTGTACACCGACCAATTTGCAATACCCCTCATAAGAGGAATGTCCTGACATAGGTAGGTGGGAATAGACAGCCTCACATCCAGAATCAACCACCATACATCAACTCCTCCCTCTTGTATCTGAGATGCCCCGCGGAGATAAAATATTTTAGTTAAATTTAATTAGCATTGGTTTTAAATCAGATTATTGCCCCTTCCTTACCAGTGGCGGATTTCCGCATAGGTGGTGGAGGCAGTCGCTTCATGTCTCGACGTACAAAGGGGCCTCAAAATGTACTTGGACGTGTATCACAGTGCTAGTTAGAAGGTAAATTTAATTGTTCAAATCTCCTCTTCGATCTGAGGATTCACGGAATTTCCACATTTTGCCTTTTCTTTATAGAAAAAGGGTTAATTCGCCGATAAAAGTGTCAATGAAAAAATAAAGTGTGAAGTAAAATTCCTGCGGCGTAAAACTTATACGTCTGCAAATTCTTTCTTAAACTTTATATAAGTTCAGAAGACTTTCTCATCGCTTCTATTTCCTATACTATGTAACTAGGGTTTGGATAGTTAATCTTGATATGGAGAACTATTTCCTTAAAATCATGAAGAATGAAAGTCACTAAAGAACTCAATGGTTGATGCTTATGTATATTATAAAACACAAGATTCATTAGTCTAGAAACAATAAAAAATGACCTAGAATATAAAATGGGTCGACAAAAGGCTTAGTATCTGTACAAATATCAAATAAAAGCTACAAATGCATTAAGAATTTCCTTTCAATACATAACGATATCACATAATAAATATTAAGATAAAATTAAAACTGGAATAAGTTTATCTTACTACTTTTTTGTCAATAATGAAGTTTACCTTGATGAGGTCTTAAAATATTTCAGTGCCTGTGGCCTCGTATTACCAAAAAGCGCCACTGTTACTTACATTTAATTTTCAGTTTTTTTTTCTATTTTAAAGGAAGAAACAATACAAAAAGAAGGTTCTAGCATGAAGATTCGAAAACTTCTACCACGTGCCTAATTTTCGCCCTCGATCTCTCCACAGAGCACCGTGTTCGCGCAGACCACCCGCCAACTGCCCGAGTGGCTCTCCGTGATGCGGACCTTCGCCAACCTTCGCTACGGAGCCTTCCTCTACGTCACCTGGTTCATGGGCTTCGGCATCGGCCTCGTTTTCACCTTCCTCTTCTGGCACCTGCAGGATCTCGGGGGCACCTCCACCCTCTTCGGAGTCGCCTCCGTCATCAACCACATCTCGGAGATCTTCGCCTACTTCTTCAGCTTCAAATTCATCAGGCAGATAGGACACACGAAAGTACGTTTCCGCCTTGTCTGAAAAGCACGTCTTCCAATTATGTTTCGAAATCCATCTTTCCTTCTTGAGAATTGCACTTTTAAGGGACTTCAAAAGCGCTCGAAAGTTTGAATCACTTTTGATTTCAAAATTAACCTAAATTATCACTTCAAAAGTACGCAGAAGTCACTTAAAAGTGCAGTTCCCAAGAAGAAAAACAAAACCACAGGACTCAAATGGACTCTACAGTGATTGCTTATTTGCTGATACATGTCACACAGTTGTTCTTAATGCAATTTATCAATCTTTTCTTTTTAGGTAGTATTCTCATTTCCCTTTAAATTCCATTCATAGTCACTATTTCCTTAAGTATTACTGTTCCCTCCATCTTGTTATTACTTCACCAGAAATTGAATGCAGTAGTGTGTGTAGGGTTTGACAACAATGGGATACAATATGGAGATACCTGGATGGTTTGTCGTCTCCTTCCTTCTTAATTTTTTTTACCTCCTTTACATCTAACTGATTAGAAACAGTGTGTGGCGATAGTGTTGGCTGGAATTGTGCCAATGTGGAGGTTGAATTCTGTCAAAGATTGAACTCGTGACTTTACGATTTACAGCCGCGTAACATATCCTCTATACAAAAGTGATCACCAATGTTTAGTGGCTGTTACTGGCTTATTCAGATGCATCCACAAGTGTTATAAGCACAGGGAGCACAAGATGGTGTTATGTCATGTCCTAGCTACCATGTCATTCTTGAGTACCGGGTGATTTTCTTTAAAGCCAACACAGTTCAGAGACTCTAGTAGGCAGATCTAACAGACGAAATATACACCAAACTCCATATAGCGATTAAGGACATAAAAAATTGTGTTTGAATTGTTTCTTCGTCCCAATTTGGTGCCCAGCATCTTCATCGTAATAATTAACCCATAACTGGGGACGTGCGGTCTGTGAGACCTCTAGCGATGCACTTTCACGCATTCCTATTCTATCCTTAGCTCTATTGAATGGATTGGCCCTATAGCTTCGTTACCTTCCATACACCTGCGCTTTTTCAGCAGATACTTTCAAAAATAATTCAGTTGTTTCTTTTAGCGACATCACTCAGACCACTCCTCCTCATTAGTGTCTCAATGATAAACAAGGCTTAGCAGATGGCGTGAAAACTTGGGACCTGAAATATCAGCCAATCTGATGATTCTATTATGAAGCAATGCTCCAGACACTTTTAAATGAAAATAAATTTAAAAAATTAAAGTAGTTTTAGTGATAAAGGACAATAGTATAGAAGAGCTTTTCGATGGAAGTTCGCATTCAACAGATTCTGATATGTATGTTCAAACATCATTCATTATTCTAGAGATAATATTTTTTGAAAAAATTATAAAATTTATCAATATACCAAGATGTATATAGAGAGAGAATTGATAGGCTGATTTTTAAGCCAGTTCTTAACCTGTAAGTTTAAAGTGCCTTAGAAAACAGGACCATGAAAGTCACACAAGGCGATAAAAAATACCAATTTTACTCATTGACATTTTAATTTTTATCTTTCATATAATTGTTGAGTTTATATTATAATGTTTTCTATATACATTTATATATTGGAAAAAAAATTTGATTTAAAAAACATAAAGTAATATGTTTTTTCAAGAATATTATTTATTGTTACATGTCATTTGAGAAGAAAATGTCTGTTCCAACGCATTTACTTTTTTCAATGATTAAAATATTTTGAAAAATTTCTAAAACATATTTATATAGTAAGAAAATTGTCTGCAGAATATATTGGCTAATTTCCAATCTGATACGTTCATTAGAAAATTTGATTCGAGTGTAAAGAATATGTAGTCTCGTAGACCGCACCTCCCCCATTACGTCCTAAATTTTCACCTCCCCAGTTAAAAATTAAACATCGTTGCTGTGATGCGAACATTGATTATGGCCGATCCATGTGTGCCATTAAAACCAGATGCGAAAGCTTTTGAGCCATAAGGTGTTGCAAATTTTTCCGAGTCATAAAACCGATTCATTCGTACTGATGCAAGTATGATTTATTTTATTTGCAGAATACCCTGAAATGGAAGTATACTCTTAAAGCCATGCAATACTCATGCTTTTGAGTCATAAGGTGTTGGAAACATTTCGAGTCATAAAATCGATTCATTCGCACTGATGCAAGTATGATTTATTTTATTTGCAGAATACCCGGAAATGGAAGTATACTCTTAAAGCCATGCAATGCTCATGCTTTTGAGTCATAAGGTGTTGGAAACTTTTCGAGTCATAAAATCGATTCATTCGCACTGATGCAAGTACGATTTATTTTATTTGCAGAATACCCTGAAATGGAAGCATGCTTTTAAAGTCATGCAATATTCAAACATTGGTAAAGATATCTCAAAGTTCTGGAATAACCAATTTTTTTAAATATTTTGTTTCATGTCCTCGGAACACTCTGAAATTGTTTCTAAAGAAAAAAGTTTTCCTTTCTTTTGCAGGTTCTTTGCGTCGGTCTGGTGGGCAATATTTGTAGATTTCTATACATTTCATGGTTGCGCAATCCGTGGTGGGTGCTCCCATTTGAATTCGTTCAAGGTAAGTGAGGCGGCTATGCCATTTACAAATAACCCTATCCCATGATTGGGACACATTGGAGTTTTGAACCAACAAAACAACAATTGGACCCAATTAAGTAACAAATTCCTACATTGTTTAAATAAATTATTGAAGAGAGATTTCAAGTTACACAAAAACAGTGCTCATGACTTGATCACTTTTCTTAGGAAACCGTTGATTTTCCATTACTTTATCGGATGTTACTCATAGTTGATTTCTTTTTTTAAAAAGGAAATATCGCTTTGGTAATTTTCAAAAAGCCACTCATCTTATATATCATTATCTGGTTTATATTAACCCTTTTGTGGTCGTTCTGTCAGACACCATTCAAGATGGTGCAACATTTTGACATTTTATTTTCTTAAATTTTAGTTGTTAAAAATACTTACAGAATGTTAAATTGATGTCGATTCCTTTTTCTGGAAAACACAACTTAAAATAGTCGCATGTATTTTTTTTTGTGTGTGTGTGTAATAAACAGGTTCACGTTTAAAGTGAATCATTATGCAAATTATCTTTCCGACTTCAAAATGTTAAATGGCAGGCTTTCATTTTCATTCGGCATTTGCATGAAAGTCAAATTTTGTTTTTCAATCTTGGCAAGGTCTATAATTTTGTGGAAGTTTATTCATAAGGCCAGAATAAACGTTCTTTTCTTTTTCAAAGCCAGCGTAAAACGACGGATTGGTTAAAGTGAATAAAACATCTAAGCATACAGAAATATAACTGCTTGCATTGAAAAATGTTTAATACAGAATGTGTTTCTCATATCGAAATGCATCGCTTTCTGTCCCAATTAAGCTATAAGATTTAACCCCTTGAAATTACTCTAATGGACTTGTAGCCTAAATAAAAGTTTAGACTACATTATTAAAATAATTCCTGAAAAAAATGTGGAAAATGAAATTTAAAAATGTTTCAAAATATTCTTGACGAAAAATTATAGTGGAACTCAATTCATTCCAATGTTTTTAATTTTGAATGTTCTGTGGTCCTTTGAAATTTTTCTTTTAAATAGTGTTAAAATATCCTCTGCACTTAGAATTTATTTTTTAATTCGAAGTAAAGGTTACGAATTGTACAAAAATTTGTTTTAATTTCTGAATTGTTTTAGTTTACTAATAATTAATTGTAAATAGCAATTAAATCAATCAGTATGTCCACTGAGATCGTTAGAAATTTTTGGACACCCTTCATTTAAGAAATGCATAAATGCTATTTAATGTATTCAAAAATGTCTAGTATTGAAATATTTCTGATCGATTTAAATATAGATTTTACGGCACATTTTGAAGCTATTGCATGACTATTTTATTCAAGATCAGAATTATTGTTGAAATTATTATTTCTAAAATATCAAAATTTTATACATGTTTATTTATTATAACTACACCCTTTTCTTTTATTACTTTATTTGTTTTTTATAGAATATTCTCAGTTAAAGTGAAATGATACCTATTTTTAATTTTATAGGGATTGCTTTCTTTTGTATTCGTTTGATGTCCCAAATATTTTTGATTCGAATTTTATGATAAAACAGAATTCTTATTATGGCCGTATCAGTTTTGGATCGTTATGAAGATAAATAAAAAAATTAAAAAGCAATGTTTGATATATTCATAAGTTCCAAATCTAAAAACAAGAATATAAGACAATTTATATTGAATGAGATAAAAATAAGGAATACTATTGTAACGTTTATCTTTTCCCTCACGTGATAATTGGCATTCTGACCAGATGTAACGTTACCCGTTTTCCTACACATACGCAGATGTGGATCATTTTATAAGGAGAGTCATTCTCTGATCATTTATTGCTATCCAGGTATGGAAACATAGAATCGTTTTCACATCATTTATAGTCGTAGAATCATTTCCATAGAATATCCCATCGTTTCAAACAGATCTATCATGTCTTCAAAGGAGAAAAACGTTGAAACGTCCAGATGCTAACTCTTTTCTACCTTATGAAGAGACTCCGTGAGTCATCAAGAAGCAATCACCAGCCATTGTCGTCATTGTCAAACCCAGATGCAATTCAGCCTATGTTAGCTGGGAATTAATTGTAATTAAAGATGTCTTCTAGAGACGTCGATCACAAAAATGGATCCTTAAGAGACACTTTTTCGATCGAGTGGAGACTATTTAATAAGAGTTGCTGAACAGCTATTGGGTGATAGGGACCTCAAGTTCACAGATGGGAAACAAGGAGGTGGATAGCTGATGGAAATAAAATGTGGTATTTTTTCCCTCTAGAAAAGATTAAAGGGAAGAGAAAAAAAAGGCTTCTAACTAGAATTCTCAGGGCCAAAAAGTTGTTCCAGATTTTTGAGAAACTCCGTGTGATTCGGACTTCTGCGCTAGGATCCACCCGATACAGATCAGTAGATTTCTGAAGAAGACCTGCTGTAGCCGTTTTGAGTTAACAACCTGTTAGCGATTTATATATTTATTTTTGTGACTTATTCGACTTGTGACGATTTGAATATTGATTGAACTGTTATTTGATTTGTAAAGAATTTAATCTCGATGGAAACAAGTTGTTTTGTGTACATATATAAAGCCGTAAATAAAGGAATGGTTTGTTGCCTACTCTTATTTAATCGGTCTTGATCAAAAGGCTGCAATATGAACGCGGTTGTTGTTGTTATCTTTTTTTATTGATAGTAAAAAAATCAAATGTGTCCACAAGTTTTTAGGACGAGCTCAGTGAGCCAGAAGGCTGTACAGAACATCCTCCCTCGAAAGAGGGCCGAAGAGTCCAAAGATGGCAGCAGCAATGGCAGGGCAGTGGAAGAGGGGTTCTGGGCTCAGTTATGAGGAGGGACAATGCTTGCAAATGGAGTAGAATCTAGTATTGTCTGGTGTTATTTTCGTGTCTTTAAAGTGGCCTGTGCGGAGTCTTGCAAAGATTGAAGAAGGGTGTCTGGGGCCTTTGAGATACAGAATGGAGGGCTTTTTGAAAGTTTGCTTAAAAAATTTGCGGTTTGCTACTGCGTTAACATCTTCTGAAGTGCCAGAGTTTGGTTGATCCAACTTGCGGGAGGCTTTGGCGAGGGCATCGGCGCTTTCATTCCCGTCGATTCCCACATGATCAGAAATCCACTGAAGGATGAATGATTTTTATAATGCTGCAAATGAGGCTGTTGTTGTTTTGGGATAAATTTGAGTTGCTATTGCCGATAGCCTCCAGTGCTGATTTTGAGTCTGAAAAGATGACCAGGCCGTCTGTCAGATCTGAGGAGTAATGTAGTAGATAGAAGGAAAGAGCTTCTTTGATTGCTATCAGTTCGCTGGTGAAATTTGAAGATATCTTGCCTGTGGGAATTTTGGTGAACGCGGTGATTTATTTTGATAAGTTTATTATGAAACTACAACTAATGCTATAGCTGGTTTGTACGTGTACCTCCAATGAGTTGGAAAATGTCTATGCGATATTCCAGTCCTTGCCAATCTCGTGATAGAATATCCCCTGTTAATGAGTTTAACACATCCCTTGAAGAATTCCAAATCTTTATGGAGCCTTCCAGACCATTGTTTGAGGCCCATCCAGTTTTGTACTCGCACTGAAATTCGTGAAGACATTTCATGATTTTTCCCTTCTACTATTTCGTTTTGGCAGATGTTCGCTCTGTGCTGGTTCTCTTACATTTCTGGCTTCCGTGTGCTGGTCCACTGGCGGCTCAATATTCTGATGATGCAGCTTTTCTTTACCAAGTGTCTGGATAAAATCTCTTTGAAACATAAACGGAGATATTTTTGGCATATTCGAAAACACGGAATGTTTTCTCCTGTCATTTTGATAATGGCGGCGAAACGCTTTCTCTTAGAGCCCTCTAGCAGCGATTTCTTTACCGGAAGAATTTCCACTGTTGCCAATTAACACTTCTATAAATGGAGTTTTTGAATAAATTTATCTAAATTATGGAATTCGTAATAGGGTATTCTTTTTGTCCCATTCAATGGAAGTCGCTCTGTAAAATGGATTTAAAGATCGCTAACACCGAATGTTTCGAAGAGCAACAAAGATTCATCTGTAATTCTAAGAAGTTTAGTTTAGTTACAGTAACGTCCAGTTTTGAAGCAACACTAGGGCTATTTGGGGACGAACCTCGTCATTTTAAACCGCGGTCAGATGACGAGGACGACACCTAAGCTGGCAGCCCCGTCTCCACCAGACCCCTTTATACGACGGTTCTTCGGTGGAATCAAGTCTCAAACCTGCAATCCTCAGGTTCCAAAGCTGAGACCTTACCACTAGGCCAAAGCAGCCCGTTTACTCTGACAATAGTAGAGGTTTTAGTTAATGTCTAATGCGAATTTAAGTAACATTAGTGTGACTTCCTTTGTAACATATAAGATGACAAACAACTTGTTTTAGGATTGTAAGATGTTGCTTTTATCAGAAAGCTTGCTGAATCAGGGTCATCTGCCAAAAGTTTCTAAGCGAGTCTTTAATGTCATTTATCTCTAAAGATAATGACTCGCAGTATAGATTGTTGAAATTATGGTAAAATAGCACTAGACAAGCTTCTTCAAACAGTTAAATGTATCTGGTATCGAATTCTATGTTTCCAAAATTTCGTTACTGGCATTTTTACTTACGTTGCTTGTTAATCTTTCTGTTTCAATCCATTGCCAGCTTTTGCCTCGTTTCAATACATTTTTGTATCCATATTGAACTAGATTGGAAGTCAATCCGTTGCATTTCGAATTCTTCAATCTCCGACCAATCGAATCGGGGACAAATTCAGTTTATCAAATGAAGTCGCATGCAAACTGTTTTGACAGGGGGCATGCCCAAAATGATGTGCCAATTAAGGTCCCACCGATGGCACGCGTGCCGCTAGTTAGCCATCCCTGTACTAGACTATACACACCTGTTTAAAGCCCTAGAAAATATCCTGTTACTTAACTGTTTCTTTTTCCCGTTCCTCTAAATGTATCAAACTGTAATGAGAGACCCAGGAACAGAGAGAATGAAAAAAAGTTTCCAGATAACGGTATCTTTGGAATGAGTGCTTCCCGTGTAATAAATATTCCCCTTGCGATCGAGCCCCATGCTTTCTCTCAGCGGTCGCTATGGAAACGGATCGGCGACTGTCACAGTCAATATGTGGATTCTTTAATTATTCATTCTAACTTTTTTCCTCCTTTCTTCTCCTTATTGTATATACGTATATGTTAGGAAAGGCAGATGGCAGTTGTTATTCGGAACAAGTTGAAAGTTTGATGGGAATGGAATGATGATGATAAATTTATATCGATTGATTATTTTCTTTATTCTTGACAGAAAAATAAATGCTATTAAGTTGGAACAATAATAATACAGTAAAAGCTCCTTATTCGCGCTTTCTTCATTCGCGTTTTCACTATTAGCGGATAAAAAAAATACGACCCAATTTCTATATTCGCGGCTAAAAATTTCTTTATTCGCGGATCTAATAAGTACATACATCATATTAAAAGGATTCCAATAGGTATCCAACCCGATATCCTTTGTAAGTGCCTTCAAATGGACTCATAAAAAAGTAAAATAGAACTTATTATAACTTTGACTAAAGTATGTTGTTAAATGCAAACATAGCCGAAATCGCGAATGGAATAGGACGTGGTGGGTTCGAACTGATAGAATCAAGTGACATTCAGGAATGGCTTTAATCGCAACATGAACATCTGACTGAAACCGAGTTGGAAGAAACTTTCAATTCACAGCCCATTGTAGAAGAGTTTTTAACAAGCACTGGGAACATGACATTCAATTTGAAAAATCTTGAAGGTGAAGGTTTAAGAATGGCAAATAAGCTTTGAGATTTCTTTATGAACATTGATCCGTCTATGGAACGAAGTCTTATTTTTAAGAGGCCAATTGCTAATGCGACTGCTGTGTATCAGTTTGAATTGAAAGAGCTTTTAAAAACTGCCAAGCAAGAGAAAATGACAAAATTCTTAAAACCATTGCCTTAGTATTAAGATAATGAATCAAAATGTTCAAAAACTTCAATTAAATTGATTCGTTTTTATTTTATCACCTAGGAACGTATCTCCTATAATTCCGTATAAATGACCATTCCGTATTCTCGGTTTCTGTATTCGCGGCATATTTATGGAACATATACCGCGCGAATACAGAGCTTTTACTGTAATTATGTGTGTGAGTTCATTTGCCCTAGACATTACCATAATTAATCTCGCATCGGAACTGACTCATTGCATAGAGGTAAAATAACGAGCGTTGTATGGAAAAGGTTTGAAAAACACACACATAGACCACCTTAGCCATAAAACGATTTCTTCCTTTTCGTTTTTTAGAATTCCGAAATATAACAGATGATGATGCTTTAAAATGAACAATAACAAAAATGGGTCTTGCCACCACTTTTAAAAATATTAATTCAACAAACATTTTTTATAATAGAATAAATACTATTTAACAAATTAAATATACATGAAACAATAAAAAAAAATTGGGTGTTGCTACCACTTTTTAATATAAATTTACAATTATAAATAAATGAACGAAATTCGTTCCGCAGTGGAGAGCCGCTACAATTGATCGTTTACGAATTAAAAGGTTCTTTTCTAGTAATAAAGTATGCTGGTGAATAATTGTTGTTGGTATTAATCTCGGAATTGTATAGCTGGGTGAGACAATCCTCATAAATCCGGAAACTTCTAAAATGTCCAAAAACAGTTTTGGGTACCGTAGAACTTCGTCTTTGTTAAGACCCAAACAATACAAAATATGGGCATGGGAAGCCATGGATGCCGAACGTCAATAGCATTTAGGGGGGTGTATATTTTTAGACCCTGTCGAAAAATGAGGGCTCTGATATCCCCACTCCAAAAGCATGAGAAAGCAGTTTGATAGGATCTGGGTGTAAGCTTTAAGAACCCACCTGGATTTTTCGAAAGCTTGTTCAATTCTATTTTTGCCAGGGAAATTTCACTAAAGGTGAGCTTCTCTCAATGACACTCGCCCTCCACAGCAACAGACCAGGCTAAGGAGTCGGCTTTTGCATTACCTTCAAATCCAACATGTGAGGAGATCCAGTGAAAATGCATGGTAAGACCAGGTGAAAATCCGTCAAGTAGATTAAAAATGTCTAGAATAGTCTGATTTCCAACAACACCCCAACGAAAGAGGTGTTGAATTGAAGCGCGACCAGAGCCGACCTTACATTTACATATTTATTTATTAATGCGTGATTTTGTTTTAGCTATTAATGACTCCATGAAAATGACAATTTTTCCCATTTCTTTTTCGATTCTTGTTACAGCAAGAGCATTTAAGCATTATACCCATATGTCTGACTGAAGATTATCCTTTATTTCATTTTAATTTGCTGAAAGAGGGTTCAGTATTTATAATATTCAGTCACTTGCCATGTAAAGAAATGTAAAAAAATATTACATTAAATATAGACAAAAGTAGATAGCTGATGATTTGCAAAATCCATTCGAATCCAGCTTCAGTCTCGACTTTCTTTGATTAAGGCGCCTGTCGATGCTCAGCCAGCCGCATGGAAACAAACTTGTAGACTTTTAGTATGTGTCACATTATTATTGTTCAGAGCACTAGTTTAATTCTTAAACATGGTAAGACCCCCATTAGTCGCGGGACCCGGGTGCACAGCACCCACTGCACCCCTAGATGACCGACCCTGAGCGATCAAGATCCAGACGTCTAGGAAATAATCCTCCATCTGAACTGTATACTGCATTTTTACTTCGTGACCCCAAAATGAGGGTTTTTGATTTTGAACTCCAAAGAGCCGGTGAGAGTAGGAATATAAATTCTTCTTTCACCTCTCCTACCATCAGCATAAATCTTTAAAGAAGATCGAGGAATGCTGTGGATAGTCTCCAAAGCCAGAGTTCCGGCGAGGGTTTCAGAAGTTTTTATGAATAATTAAAAACCGAAAGGTACAAGTAGTTCTCTGAGTGGAAAAGAATTCATGTTCACTTTTTTTATAAAATTCTTGAAAGTCATGAATGAACTGGCAAGTACTGTAAATGAAACGTAAATGTGGAAAGTAATTGAATGTATACTTTTTAAAACTATGTGGACTGAAATGTAAATAGAATTACAGTAAAAGCTCCTTATTGGCGCTTCCTTCATTCGCGTTTTCATTATTCGCGGATTAAAAAAATGCGACCCCATTCCTATATTCGCGGCTAAAAATTTCTTTATTCGCGGATCTAATGAGTACACACATCATAATAAAAGGATTCCAATAGGTATCCAACCCGATATCCTTTGTAAGTGCCTTCAGATGGACTAATAAAGAAAGTAAAATAGATCTTATTATAACATTTTCTAAAGTATGTTGTTAAATGCAAACATAGCTGAAATCGTGAGTGAAATAGGACGAGATGGGTTCGAACAGATACAGTCAAGTGACATTCAGGAATGGTTTGAATCGCAACATGAAGAACACTGAGACCGAATTGGAGGAATTGCTCAATTCACAGCCCATTGAAGAGGCTTCGACAAGCACTGGAAACGTGGCATTTTATTTGAAAAATCCTAGCGAAGGTTTAAGAATGGTAATAAGCTTTGCGATTTCTTTATGAACATGATCCGTCTATGGAACGAAGTCTCATTTTTAAGAGTCAAATGGCTAATACGATTGCTGCGTATCCGTCTGAATGGAAGGAGCTTTCAAAAGCTATCAAGCAAGAGAAAATGAAAAAATTCTTCAAACCATCGCCTAAGCCTTAAGACAATGAATCCAAATGTTCAGAAACTTCAATTAAATTTATATATATATATATATATATATATATATATATATATATATATATATATATATACATACACACTGAAGTGACACAAGTCATGGGATGACTGTTAATATCGTGTTGGTTCTCCTTTTGCCCGGCGAAGTGCAACAACTCGACGTGTCATGGAGTCCATAAGTCGTTGGGAGTCCTCTGCAGGAATATTGAGACATGCTGTCAGTATAAACGTTTATAATTGTGGATGGTGCAGGAGTTTGGGCACGAACGGACCTTTCGATGATGTTCCATAAATGCTCGATGGGATTCATATCGGGCGATCTATGTGGCCAGATCATGCGCTGGAATCGTCCGGAATGTTCTTCAAACCAATCGCGAACAGTTCTGACCCAGTGACATGGCGCATTGTCATCCATAAAAATCCCATCGTTGTGTGGGTACGTGAAGTCCATGAATGGCTGCAAGTGATCTGCAAGCAGCTGAACATAACCATTTCCAGTCAATGGTCGGATCAGTTGCACCAGAGGACCGAGTCCATGCCATTAAAAACAGCCCACACCATTATGCAGCTACCACCAGCTTGAACAGTGTCTTGCTGACAGTTTGGGTCCATGGCTTCGTGGGGTCTGTGCCACACTCGAACTCTACCATCAGCTCGTAACAACTGAAATCGTGACTCATCTGACCACGCCACGGTTTTCCACTGGTCTAGGGACCAGTCGATATGCTCACGAGCCCAGGAGAGTCGCTGCAGGCGATGTCGTGCTGTCAGTAAAGGCACTCGAGTCGGTCTTCTGCTGTCATAGCCCAAGGAAGACAAATTTCGCCGCACATTCCTATCGGACACGTCCCTCGTACGTCCCACATTGATTCCTGCAGTTATTTGACGAAGTGTTGCGTGTCTATTAACATTGACCATTCTACACAGACGTCGGCTGTCTCGGTCGTTAAGTGCAGGTGGTCGCCCACTGCGCTGTCCATGATGGGATGTGATGCCTGAAATTTCATACTCTCGGCACACTCTTGATACTGTGGATCTCGGAATGTTGAATTCACTAACGATATCCGCAATGGAATGACCCATGCTTCTAGCTCCAACTAACATTCCGCGTTCAAAGTCTGTTAATTCTCGTCGTGCCGCCATAAATCACGAAAAACCTGTTCACATGAATAACTTGAACACAAATGAAAGCTCTGGAAAACGAACTGCGCATTTATACTTTTTCGCTGCGATACTACTGCCATCTGTATATTTGCATATTGCTATCCCATGACTTTTGTCACTTCAGTGTATATATATATATATATATATATATATATATATAATTTTGTCACCTAGGAGCATATCCCCTATAATCCCATATAAATGACCCTTCCGTATTCATGGTTTCTGTATTCGCGGCCTATTTATGGAACATATACCCAGCGAAGAACTTTTACTGTATTCACTTAACACTTAACTGGGGACGTGCGGTCTGTGAGACCGCTAGCGATGGACTTTCGCTCACCTCTATTCTATTTTTAGCTCAATTGAATGGAATGACCCTGTAGCTTCGTTACCTGCACTTTTTCAGCAGATGGTTTTTAAAATAATTCAGCTGTTTCTTTTAGCTTGGTCACCGAGACCACTTCTTCCCTTTAGTTTCCCAATGCTTATAAGATGGTGCAAAAATTTGGCCCAGAAATATCATCCAATTTACGGATTCTGTAACGAAACAATGCTCCAGACACTTTGAAATGAAGTAGAAAGGGATTTTAGTGATGAGGAAAATTGTACGGAAGAGTTTTTCGATGAAAATTCGTATTCAACTGAATCTGATAAACATATTCAAACATAATTTACTTTTTTAGTGATAATGTTTTTTGAAAAATTTATAAAATATATTAATATGCCAAGAGTCGTATATACAGAATTTATAAGTGGATTTTTATAATAGTTTTTAACCAGTAAGTTTTAAATGCCCTAGAAAACCATACTATGAAAGTCACACAAGCCGATAAAAAAAAGGGCCAATTTTACCCATTGTCATTATTTTTCATATAATTGTTGAATTTTACATTCTATTGTTTTCTATATACTTTTATATACCGGAAAAATAAATATGATTTAAAAAGTATAAAGTAATATGTTTTTTTCAAGGATATTATTTACTGTGACATGTCATTTGAGAAGGAAATGTATGTTCCAATGCATTTACTTTTTTCAGTAATAAAATATTTCGAAAAATTTCTGAAACATATTTATATAGTAAGAAAAATATCTGTAGATTTCTAATTTAATACGCTCATTAGAAAATGCGAGTGCAAAGAAAATGTGGTCTTGCAGAACGCACCTCCCCAGTTACGTCCTAAATACTCACCCCCTCTCTTAAGAGTTAGTAATTTAATTTCCCGTCTGTTTGAGTGTCTTCTGTTTATGGCAAACTTATTGCAAATTATCTAAAGATGGAGAAAAGTTTCAAGCTTTTTGATTTGAAAGAAAATGGAAGTAATTATTTTTTCAAAAATAACTAAAATGAAAGTTTTCTCTGACCTATGTAGAAACTGACTTAATTTTTTTTATATTACTTGTTTAATTTTTTAATGCCGAATTAAATTTAAAATCCAAACATATGTTCCCACTCCATCAAGTATTCGTTGAAATTCTTTATTTAATTCCGTTCCATAAGGCAAAGACGTTTAGCACCAAATGAAGAACTTATTCTTCCAGTAACTAAATATTTAATAATAAATATTAACAAATAATGCGAAATTGTTCAGTTGCATCTTCCTTGAAGTGTGCTTTAGACAGTTTTTTTTCTTCCTGTAAGACTTTTTTCTATTTCGTAAGGCTCTATTTGCTTTTTGGCAAAATCAATTGTCGAATTATAAAACACATTTAATTATTATTGTAATAGAAATATAATTATAAGACAAAATTAATCAGTATTATAATAAGTGTATGTTGTAACCCATTGCTATTTCTTAAAAATACTTTAGCTATGCAGAATAAAACACAACTTCATCCATTAAAAAATATATATTTAATTAATAATTCTTAAAGCACTTTAAATACTTGATGAAATAATATACCGTGTACATCAAAGATTTACTAAATTCAAATTTTGAACTGCAGCAAAATTAAATAGAAAATGATAACATTTTACAAAGTTCCATCAGCCAGTTATTCTAAAATAATAATATAGCTGCTGTTGCCAACGCCAAACGTAGAATGCCTTTTTGCTAGACGAGCTCCTGTTGCCAACGCCACAATACTAATTCCCATTTAATAGTCTGAGATTTTAATTCACAATGGCAAACAAAGAAAATAGATGCTAAACAAAAAGCATTCTTTAAATTTAATAGAAAGTATTTTGCTGGAAAAATGTATGAAACCACTTTTAGTATTCTTTAAAAGTAAATTTCGCAAGGTAATTTAAAATAAACAGTGGCAACAGAGTACAATCTCACAACTGGAACATGCGAGATTCTCATTAACTGAAAGGGTAAAAAATGGCAGGCCAAACTTTTTTTTTTGTTTATCTTTAATGAAAAATTAACTGAAATTTTCATAAATCGTTTTCTCCAAGTTTAAAAGTACGTACTCGGTCATTTTTGTAAAATTCGATCCATTATTATGAGTTTCTTAAAGAAGTACATTTATGTCAGAGAAAAAAACTGTTTTTTAAGGTAATAATTTTATCAAAAACACTTTTCATAAAAAGATTCTAAAATAAGGTTATGCGTTTAAAACGAACCTTTAAATGAATTCCAATTTTGCTTTTGAAAACATGCATCTCCTATTAAACAATGGTGTAACAATGCAGCTTGTTTCCAGCATCAATGAGTTATTGAGAAAAATTATGTGACCACAAATTTTCGAGAAAATAGTTTATATATAATATTCATGTATTTTTTCCCTCGATTTCATAAGTGCAATCTTTACTGGGTAAAGAATAAACGAAGCTCTTTACTATTCCGGAGAAATATTTTATTAAGTTCATTGAAGTGTATGGGCACACTAGATGATCTTTTTTTTTAAATTTTAACTTGAAGAATCCAGTTTTTTTCATAGTAGTTCATTAATGTATGTTTAAATTCATTTGAGTGGGGAAAAACTTATTACACTAATAATTAATTAATTAATTAACATTTAACGAGCTCATTAGCGTATTTTTTGAAACATTATATCTTACATTCTAATTTGTACAGATTCACCCTTCTAGTTGGAAGTGATGCCTAGTATGAGTCGTCATGTTATCCACCTCAATCAGTTTATAAAAATATGTAGTTCTTTCTTTAGCAATTTTTTCATCGATGAATAGAAAAAGTGCGATTTTTTTCTGTCATTTAAACTTTTAAATAGCTATTAAAAATTTTAATTCTATTAACATAATTTTGATTAGACACAAAACATCCACTATTTCATAAATACAGATTATTTTGATATATAAATAATAATTCTATTTGGTTGATTGTTTTGTTGAGTTATGATTGTTTGAATGAAGCAGCACAATGGAACAATATCATTCTTCATAAGATGAATGTAAAAAGATAACAACTGAAAGTAGAGTTTTTAGTCAAAGCATCTGAAAAAAAATCCTTATAACTCGAGAAATATTCCTAATACTGACAATCTTGGTATCGTTTGAAAGCTAAAGTATCAGAAAATATTTTGATGATGAAATATTATAGCACAAAATATATTCGATATTTGGAACGATTTTCGAAGTTCCTAGTGTGTACGTACACTTGAAGTGTATTTGATAAAATCAATGATGATATTTACTATTTTGATTGTTTTAGGTTTGGATCAAGAAAATGAAAAATGGGCCATTATCGTGAAAATAAATCCTTCTATTAATTGTGGTCGGTATGCGTGAACACATAATGTTTTCATCACATACCATCTCAAAAAAGTGACGTTGAAGTGTTTATTCCCAAAAGCGAAAGCACTTAGAAGACAAATTGATGGAATGCGTTTTCAAGAGTCGTGAGGTATTTCACAGTGACCGGCCCATCTCATGCATTTCCTACATCGATAATTCGATGAAGTACAAATTCGAACATTTATTCCTCAGTGGAAGGGCAGTTGAAAATATTAAATTTTATGAGCAAACGTTATCGTTAATTCAATGTTTCCGTTTTTTGTGGAGCAAGAGCAAGAAAAGCGAGAATCCATTGTCAGAACAAATAGGAATTTCTACTTTTCAGGAATTTATTAAATTAAATATTAAAAACCGGACTGTACTCCACTTAATATTCTGGTATACTTTCAACTATGAATGTCTTATATGGCCAAATGTATTTGTTTCTTTTAAGCGAAATAGTCAGCCACTGTCATCTTTAGGACCTAACACTCTATCTTAAATTGTTTCACTCTGCGCATCTGATGTTGTTATTTGTTGTTGTTGTTTTCAATGGCACGAGTCATTCTCACTGAACGCTGTCAGGGATTTTAAGCCGAAATGAGCGTCCCCTGTTTTTCAGTAGCGTCAACTAGGGCCAAGGGTACGACTTAGCTGCTTCACATTCGCTTGCACACCCCCTTTTTACAAGGGGCCACATTCACTCTACTCACAGATAGAACACAGAATAACAACCATTCCCAGCACAGTAGGAAGACACGCTACCCCTAAGCCAGGACGTCGGTGGTTATTTTTTGATATTATGGATGTTTTCCAAACTCATAATGAAAAGACTTTCTATGTCATCTAATAAATAAAAAAACTATTCAAAATGACAGTTTGAGTAATCTCTTTGCTTGACTTTCGCAATGAATGTAATATATAATTTGAATCTATATTAATAACATAGGATTGCATTGTGTGTCCCGTGTTTGTTGATGTTCATCTTAGAATGTCTTTTTCAAAATATTTATTACAAACTAAACAAAATTTGGGTGTTTTTCAGCTATAATTACTTAAAATATTATCGCTGAAAATCGAATTTTACATCATTTTAAAATTTAAAACATTATTCTTTTCAATGATACCAATTTTTTTCAAATAGATTTTTTCTTTTATTTTTAATTAATTTACAAAAACATTTTAAATATTTTGGCATTTATATATTTGTTTCAAAGTTAAAATTAATTTATGCATGGTTTTGGCACATGCATGGTAAGAATTAGCTTTTATTAACGTGTAGCCATCATGTCAACAAAAGTTTAAATTAAAAAAAAACTAATTCCCCTCATAAACTTAACTTAGAAGGATTTTTACATCAGCTTAAAATTCTAAAAATTATCTTTTCATTAAAAAAATTTTAGCGTATAAATTTAATTTTTACTTTTAACCATTTTTTGAATATTTTAAGCATATTTTCCAATAATTCATTTTGCACAAAAATAAATTTAACCTGCCGGTAGGAAACGATAGGAAATTTTTTTGTCAAGCCACAGGTTGGCAAATGTCCAAATTAAAATATTGAGCTAAGTCTTATGTTAAAACCTATTTTCTCCACATACCTGCAGGATGTGAGTTCAAGTCCTGCGTCAGATATGGTTGTTCTTCCCTTGTTTTCTATCTGTGAGTAGTGTGAATATGCCCCCCTGTAAAAAGGGGTTGTGCAAGCAAATGAGTGTGTCATCTTCATTTGTCATCTTCTGCCTTCGGGTGAAACCGCTTCAACCCATTTCCATGTTAACGCGCACACCACAACAACAGCATTTTAATTGAATGTTTACAAGTTGTTCGATTCTGTTTGAATATATCAACAATTATGTATATTTACTTTATATTATATGGCGCTAGTTCCGTTTTTTTTATTAAAAAACTCATTTTATGAAGAATGATGTTTTTTTCCCTCTATGTTGCTTCAATCAAACAATCATAACTCTACAAGCCGGCGTCCTGGCTTAGGGGTAGCGTGTCTTCCTAATGTTTTGGGCATCCCGGGTTCGAGTCCCGGTTCGGGCAGGGTTGTTATTCTGTGCTCTATCTGTGAGAAGTGTGAATGTGCCCCCACCTACTCTGTAAAAAGGAGTTGGGCAAGCAAATGTGAAGTCTGAAGTAGCTACGTCGTACTCTTGGCCCCAGTTGGCGCTACAGAAAAACAAGGGACGATCATTTCGGCTCTAAATTGAACAGCGGGCTAGTCAATGACAAGTGCCATTGGAAACAGCAACGTATTATAAGGCAATAACCTATTTGAAATAATGCATTTTCTACTTCAATCATGGATGTTTACTTTCTTTTGAATCTCACTGCATAGTGTATGTTAACACTTTTTCAAAGTGATCGTTTTGACATAACGTGAGTTTGTAAACCCAAAGGATGGGGATGAGTCCAGGGTACATCTAATTTTCTTTAACAGAGATTCCCTGTAAAGAATATTTTATATCGTACATTGGATGCCAAAATGGAGCGGATGTAATATTTCACCACCGCACACTTCACTTATCAACAGTTATTTAACAAATAAATGTTTTAATCGATTCTATGCAATAAGTGTGCTGTTGTTTCCACACGCTTTTATTTCATTTCCTTTTTACAGGAGGGGACATTCACACACCTCACAGAAGAATAACTATGCCCGAACCGGGACTCGAACCCAGATCACGGGGAAGACTCACTACCCCTATGCCAGGAGGCCGGCTTGTTCCTTTATTGTTGATGTTACAAATAAACTATATAAAAGACACCATGCGTCTTCAAATTATTTCGTTCAGAACACAATCTTCAATACCGAATAAATTATTGGGCACCGTTTTTTCGATGGAATCGGGCCTCGAACCTGCAACGCTCCGGTTCCGAAGCCGAGACCTTACCACCAGGCCACCGTGGCCCCAATTTCGCGGCCAGCAGTTCACGAATCGCAGTGATCCGAAAGACCCTCCGACCGCCGGCATCCTGGCATAAGGGTAGCGCGTCTTCCCCTTGATCTGGGCATCCGGTTTCGAGTCCCGGTTCTGGGAGGGTTCTTCTTCCTTTGTGAGATGTGTGTATGTACCCTCCTGTAAAAAGGGGATCGTACAAGCGACTGAATGATGCGCGATTGGCTGTCGTGGCCACAAAGTCCTCCATGTCGAGAATAAGGCCACTGGTTCAGAGGTGATCGTTCACTGATTCAGGCCTAAAATACGATCTATGGTTGAGGGCATGAAAAGACAGTAATGAAAGTTCTGCCCCGTAAAAAGGGTTGTGACGCGTGAGTGGCAAAGTCGTACTCTTGGTTCTAGTTGGTTTACTAAAACAAGAGAATTTCTATCCGTTTAAATCGCTGCCTTCTTTACTGCGGGCTTGTAAAGTGCCATAAGAAACAATAACAACCTCTCTAGAATTGTTCTCGGACTGTTCTGTTTGCTGAGAGCAATGTAGGTCCCAATAAATGATTGGTTTGCAAGATTCGTGAAGTGACAAGATTGGTCCAGTGGTTGAAGTTTGTGGGGATGAGGGGTACCGTCATTCATCTATACTAATATCTATATAATCTGTAAAAATGCGATTGTATTTTGAAAGAGATATATAAAGAGGCCGAAATAGAAAGAGTGAAAGATTGGTCTAGCTGTGCATGTTAAAGTATAGACATCTCTAAGTTTGCCTTACATTTATCTAATTTGAAGTGAACTCTCTTCGTTATGATTGCCCTTTTTTTATAAAAGTAATCAATCTTTACAAATTCCCTTTTTGGCAACGTTGTTTCTCTTCTGACATCATTCTGTTGTTGACGTCATTATGTTTACTTTCAGATTAAACTCGGCACGAAAAGGAATTGTTCTTTGTAAGTTCTTTCAGAATTTTTTTTCCCACTGAATGTAGAATTTTATGCATTTAAACCTGTAAATAATCGCAGGCGTAGTAGAAACGCTCAGTATATACCTAAATTCTTAATATGTTTTAATTAAAACCACTTCAATAATACATGAAGTGCAATGAATTAGTTACTGCCGGCCGCAATGAATTTATAAGAAAACTAAAATAGATTTGATACGCTTTAACATTTAGATTGGTTTGATACGCTTTAACAGTGAAAGCTAGATGGTTTAACACTTTGACTACAAACCACGAGATAACTCGTAGATTGCGCTCTTTTCTAGGACCCAACCATCTATGTGATTAGATGACACCTTCTCTACTGCAGTTAAAAGATAGCTGAGAAGGAGTCATCTAATTAGATGGATGAACCTGATATCAGGCGAAGGAAGTGGCGGTAAACGTGTTAACTTACATATTCTTAATATGAATATCTTGTAAATGTATATGTACAATGTGTATATGCTGTATAATACACATATATGTATATCTTGGAGGATGAAAAAGCTCATCGCGAGGATATTTTTAAAAAATTTAATCAAAAATTAAAATCCCGGAATTTTTTACTCTCACACACAATACGAGATAAATTCCGAAACTGTTATTGCTTGAAAGTGAATTTTACACCATTTTACTGAATAAAATTTCAACTGATTAGGAAATCATGGTTACATACAAGTCACTAATGTAAAAATTTTATTTTCCAAATCATACATTCTCTGAATTCTTACGAATTGTGGTAATTAAAGTTATTAACCAGTTTAAATCGGTTTGAAATAATCACGAGACTATCAGATTACGCATGCGTCGCTACTTAGAAAAACATTGGGTTTTTTTTTTCATATCATATGTATTCATTTATTTTATTTCATTATCATTTTTATTTTAATTTTTATTCATTTATTTTATTTCATTAGGCTTTTTTTTTACTTTTTGTAGTTTATAAATATATATATATATATATAT
>JAPMOQ010066041.1:140287-158721 GCA_026543055.1 Argiope trifasciata
CTTATATTGCTAATTTATTTAGATTCATCTGTATTCTAGTACTAGCAGCATTAACGCTCGTTAAATACAATGATAGATTTTTAATAGTTTTAATGACTGGTTAATGACTTAAAATGAATTTAGATAAGCAATAACTTAAAGTACTACTGTTCTCCCATGATAACTAGAAATTTGTGATCGTAGATTTCATTTTCAATTGCTTCCTCCTTCTTCCAGGCATCACTCATGCCGCCGTGTGGGCGGCTTGCTGCTCCTACATCACGCAGGCCACTCCTGCCAACTTGCGATCTTCGGCCCAGGGGGTGCTCCAAGGTCTGCACCACGGCCTGGGCAGGGGGTGTGGAGCCGTCGTCGGAGGGATATTTGTCTACTATTTCGGTAAGCATTTTATTTCCGTTGTTACCGCTCGTCGTTTTATTTATTCGCCTGTCCTCAGACCAATTGATGGAAGATCTGGGAATTATTTGCTTATGAAAGATCGGCATAACCTGGTTGGTAGGGAGTTGAACTCGTGTCCCAGTGTGTGGTGGTGAGTGGGCGCATGTAAAATCCGTCGTGGCCACAAATTCCTCCATGTCGGGTTTAATACCATTACAGGTACTGGTTCAGAGGGAATCGTTCTCTGATCAGGTCTAAATGGCGATCTGTGGTGGAGTGAAGGAAAATGCATGAACCAGTAAAAAGGATTATGACGCCTGAGTGGCCAAGTCGTACTCTTGGCCCCAGATGACGCCACGGAAAATATCAAGAGACGCACCCTTTTAGCAGAAATCGCTGTGTACGTCACAGTAGTCTTTCCCAAAGGCAAATGCCATAAGAAACAACGTTTGAGTATAATTTTCATTTATTTAACTCTAATTGGTTTGGCGAAATAATTTACAACAAATGTGCAAAGCACCAAACTGAGTTTAGTTTGTACTCATTTTTTAACAGAATATGATCCTTTTTTTCGTTGGGAAGTTTTGGATAATAGAAGGCAACAAATAATGGAAGCTCGAAATCGAGTAGGCAATATGATTGAGATGGGTTGAGAATGGGATTTTTAGCAACAGAGGCCGTTATCCCCTAATTGGAAAAGAGTTCATTCAATAAATGTTTAAAAGTTTCAGAGATTGGAGAAGAATACCGAGATGTTGCTTATCAGAAGTAGCCTTTTGAATGAACTTTTTGAAGAAAGAGCAAAAATGGAGATCAATTTTAAATTTTGCAAAAAGATTTGCATATTTGGAACAAAACAAGATGATGCGTTCAATGTTACTTTCGAGACGTAATCAATATTCATCAGCAATTTTTGATTGCATATATTTTTTATCTCTTTTTGCTCTATTATTATGTACGCTTCCTTGAAAGTAGATGCATTTTTAAAAAGATGATCTGCTTTTACTGACATTACTTTATGATTACGTATGCTTCTTTGACAGCAGATGTGTTTTTAAAAGATTGACGTATAACTATGACATCATAGTTGGTATTTTCCTGGAATGTAATTTTTTTCTGGAGGAAATTAAATAATTTCATTTTTATAATGTGTTTTAAAAAAACTTCACTTGCGTTTAATAACAGTTGCGATAAAAGTATTTTCTCTTTTCCTCATTGGACAAATATATCTTCATTCATTCTTAAGTGGAAAAATATTGAATGATTTAACTCCTGTTCTGAGATTCATCCATTATATATAGATATATATTAGTCTCATGATTGTTTCAAAATCGATTTAAAATAAGTAAGGCAACTAATGACACAAAAATAATAATGTTCTCACATGATGAAATTTGCTACGTAGGTTTTATTTTCTTTTTATTCATTAAATTCATTTTTTAAAGAAAAAGAGGGATATTTTTTCTTCCGTGAACAAGGCTTCCATTCGAAAATTTGCTCTAACATTACATCAAATAGACTTTCAGGTCTCCGAAATCTCACTCTTTCTAAATTCCTGAGTGTGATGCATTTTACATAATCGTTTAATCCTTTAAAAGCAGATTTCTCTTCTATTGCGTAAATGGCAACAGCCAAACCAGTTGTGTGTGTGTGTGTGTGTATTGTCGCTCTACCGGCCAAATTTGGTATATGTATACTTTGGAGGCCAGGAATATGCACCTTGGAGCCCTTTTTTCGAATTTTTAATTAGAATTTGAATTAATTAAAATTTAAGCGAAATGTCGACGTTTTTCCGCTATAACCCGAAAATAGGATCGCACAAACATGATTTTTACATCCAATTAAAGATTAAAAAATTAGCTTTCTAATGGTATCAGTGTTTTAATATATAACTTAAGCTAATATTTTTCACGAATTTTTAAAGAAATATTTTAACCATGTTTTTTTAGCACGTGACTAGATAAAATAAAAGAAAACAATGACGACAGTTCAAATAAAAAAAAACTATCATCGCAAATTAACTCTAAAGGAATGCAAATTTCAGCACGTGACTGGATAAAATAAAAGAAAGATAAAATGTCATAGTTCCTAAAAAATAAATGCAAAGCAAAGGTTTCTACAATCGTTTACAATATCTAAATAATTAATTCAACAAATCTTCTTTTGTTACGGTAAACCTGATTGAATTTAGACAGGATATGCATCGAAATCCCGATTTAATGGTATATTTTTATAATCATTTGCAATATCTGTCATGAATTAAAACTGACTGATTTATAAAATTAAAGAATATTATTAGGAAAACGTGTTCTTTTAGAACTTCCCTTCCACCATCTTAAAGAAAATATTCATTTCAGGCCAATAAATTCCCGGAATTACTTCAACGCTAATGAGTATGTGATTTAATTGCACATTCTAGAATGCATTATTCATGGCGAACCAGCTGGTCGCCAAAGGCGGCTGGAAAATTTTATTCACGAGCATTTACACATTCTCATTCTATTGATTATGTTATTCAGACTTTTGTTCCGTCAAGATGTTGAGTTTTCACGCAGCATTCTTACGTTAGAAAATGTTGATCGGCAAGCTGCAAAGTGCTATCGGAAAGAAATGCACTTGATGCACATTCAGCAATAAGTCGGAAAAGTAACCAATCACGTAGAAGTTCGCTCGCCATAAGAATCATACCACACAACAGTCACATGTAAGATAAAATTGAAATTAAATGGAAGAGAATAAATGAAGTCACTTTAACTCAAAATAAGCCAAACGGGCCTGAATCCTTTTTTCTAAAAAGGTGCAAAAATAATCCATAAGAGCTTTTAAATTACTTTTAAGGTATCCAGCTACGTTCAAAGGAAATTTTTTTTTAAATTCGATTTTCAAAAACAGTTTAAAACTATGGTCATGTATTGTCAGTTATAATAGAAAATACTATAAATACAAAAAATTATTTAAAAATATAATACATTTTGAGAAATAGGAAAATGTACAGTAAATTTGAATGAAATTCAACTAAAACGGCTAACACGCTACACAAAATTGTAATGAAGCAGTCTTTTTTTTCTTTGTGCACAAATTATAGAATATAATGCTGAATGAAATGAGCGGAAAATGAGATGGAAAGAAGTTATAGATAAAAATATCGTATATATGAATTTTTTCCATAAATTTACAACTTATTTTTTCTAAAAACACCTATAAACGAAAAAGTATTTCATCAACAATAAAACTTTTGGTTCATTTCATTGCCCGTATTACTTAAAAAGACACGCTGACATTTTATGTAAATATCGCTATAATTTTTTGAGATATTATGTTAAGGGTGAAGAATTTTTATGAAAATTTAAGTTCTGAGAAAATTGAAGTGAAAGACAAATTTTCGTTCAAAAATATCTTTTGCTTAATATTCTCCTGATCGATAGGTCAGGCCTTCCTTTCCCCAGAAAAGATAAACCGTTTTGAAGAGAGGAAACAAGAAATAATAGTAATAAAAAAATTCAAGTGCTTTAAAACTAAAATTCTACTACTATAAAAAATTCAATAGTAATAAACAAAAATTGAGCTACAAGAAATAATAGTAATAAAAAAAAATTCGCCAATGTAATCGACAACCAGTGTTCTTAACTTAAGTGGATACCGTAAACATATAACTAACATTAGACTGCTGTTACAAGTTCGATATGAGTGGGAAATGTTGTCATAAAAATGAAATAAATTAATTCTATTAAATAATAACAAAGAAAGGAAAACCAAATTTAAATCATACATTTTTTTCTATGCAGAAAAAGTTTGGTCTGGTTTGGTTGAGGGGAATCACTCATTGCTTTAATGTAACTTTCTGTGACATTTTAGGAATAGTAGAAGAAAAAGTTGATTGCAATCTAATCTCGAGGTTATCTGAAATTTTTAACTTCTAAATGCTGTGAATATCGCAAAGAAATTGAATTTTCACTTGAAATACAATCTCATGATTCCAGACAGTTTCATAAAAAACATTTCATTTTAGATGGAGCCGATTCATGTTATTTTCTTTAATAAACACTTTCTGAAAAATGAAATCAAATGAATCTGAATTTCTTATGTAAATAATTATTAAAGTTGTATGCTATAAACACTAATTTAATATTAAGTTTGTATTCATATCACTAATTTTAAATAAATAAATACTCATGATTTGAGGTAATCACAGAGTTTTTATTCATTTCAATTTATCACTTTTCATTTTAACTCTCTTTCTTTTTACAGGAACCCAAGTCACATTTAGAGGTTATGGATTTGCGAGTTTAATTGTTCTTATTTTGTTCATATTCATCAATTACTACAAAAAAGATAAAGGATTTTCTTCTTTTCAGGTAAGTTTTAATTCATTAATTCAGCACAAACCGAAATACACTTAAAAGCCCAGCTGTATGTGCGTTTTCATTTAAGTCTGATGTTTCTTTTTCCTTCTCACAATGCTCTGTTATTTTCTATCAGCGATGTTTTGAACTCTCTGTTGTCCTTCTAATCGGAACAGATTTCTTTTATATGCCATCTGTTAAAATTGCTGCTCAATTTAATTCACGCGTGGGTTTATTTAATTCCTCGCCGCATGTGTCAGATCTGTGATGAGAAGAGGTCTGAATTCCAAATTTTGCAGGAAATTCTTCACATTTATCACGTGGCAGAGTGAATGGACCTCGCCGGGAGTTTTATCCAAATAAATTTCAATTTTCATAGTTTTGCGAAGTTCATAAAAGTGTCGTGGTTTTAAGATTTGAATTCCAGTTTTATTGACTATCTGCATTTCATCAAGTTTCACCAATTAATTGTTAACACGTTCACTGCCTCTACCCTCGCCTGATATCAGGACCCTCTATCTCATGAGATGACCCCTCCCTTCCTCTCTTTTAACTGTAGTGTCATCTAAGAACATGGATGGTTGGGTCCTAGCAAAGAACGTAATCTAAGGGTTATCTCGCAGTCGACGTGTGAACTAAATAATAAAGGCAGTTGTAGTGGAAGATACTGCAATGAGGCAGCATGATGATAACTCCGTCAATTATATATATATATAAATATATTTAATATATATATATATATATATATATATTCGGGTCACGAGGTGTCAATACTTTTGACCATTGTCCACCGATGCCTCACAGAAAAAAATCCCTTATTTTGAATCCTTGCCTGGAAGTGACCCTTGACGAAGTTTTCAGGCTTGATTATTTTTCTATTGGTTATAGTTTTGATTCGGTTGTGTTCCTTTTTGTTTGGCTTATTTCGTTAGTTAATTTAGATTCATTTGTATTTTAGTTGTAGCTGCATTTGCGCTCACCAAATACAATGATTGACTTTTAAAAACTAAAAACATTTTAATTCTTTAACTTGTTTGAATCAGTAATAATTTTTAGTTTTGATTCCAATTTTAGTTTCGTTTCCGTAATGAGTGCCGTTTTTGTTTCTTTTACATAATTTTATTAATTATATTAATTTGGATTTATTTCATTCATT
The DNA here is from genome assembly GCA_026543055.1 of Argiope trifasciata. NCBI lineage: Eukaryota > Metazoa > Arthropoda > Arachnida > Araneae > Araneidae > Argiope > Argiope trifasciata. The sequence continues at coordinate 146,165 of JAPMOQ010066041.1, forward strand.
GGCTCTATTTCATTTACTTTTCATTTTGTGAACTTTTAGCGTTTCATTCCGAATTGAGTTTTCATTTCGATTTCTATCTAGTTGGTTTCATTTAAATTTTTGTTGACCAGGAAATGGTTTTTAATTGTTTTAATATTTTTGTTGTTATATATATATTCCCACTCTCATATTTGTCGAATTTACCTTCGAGACAATTTAATATTCTTATGCAATAATGGCTGGACAACTCATGTTCAATAACTGATTTTCAAATGATAAATGCAGCACCAATTGACCGTAGATTATCTATTGGGAAGGCATAATAATAATTCCTGCCGTTACTTTGAAGAAAACTCATGCTTTCAGTTTTATCGAAAAACTTCGATATTCATATGCAATCAAATAAATGTTGTCGACTTCCTCGCATAGGGGCAGCGCGTCTTCCCCGTGATCGATGGTTTCCCGGGGTCGAGTCCCGGTTCGGACGTGGTTGTTCTTCCTCTCTTCTATATGTAAATTGTGTGAATGTCCCTCCTGTAAAAAAGGAATTGTGAAAGCGAATGCGTGATGCGTGCGTTTTGAAGTCGTATGTAGGGGTGTAGATTATTTACAAATACACAACTCTACAAAAATGATTTATTTAACACAGAGCAGGAACACAAAGATGATATTTACAACGATCCCCTTCCAAACCTCTGCACATGCCTTTATATTAGCACAGTCCGGTTTCTTCACTTCAATTTAATTCTTCAAGGCGTTGATCGCTGCGCCACAGGGCCCCCTACGCAGTCTGGAAGACGATCAAATGGCAAAGGCAACTCTACGCAGCTGGATCTCCGCCATCTGAAACGCAGGCTTGAGTCGGTCGATGCTAACTGTCTGCTGACGAGAACCGACTTGAATGGTGAAATGCTTCGACGTTCGGGAAATAACAAGATGAGGTCCACTATACGGAGGAACCAGAGACTTAGTAATCCTATCCTCTCGAAGAAAAACATGGGAACAGTTATCTAGTTCTTTATGCACAAAAACTTTACGCTTGCCATGTTGCGACATAGGGAGTGGTCGCAAAGACGACATCCGTCTCTGCAAAGATGCAAGGAAATCATTAGCCGATAAAGTTTTATCAGCATTAAAAATTTCTCCAGGCAGTGTAATGGGAGAACCATACACCATTTCTGCGACGGAACAATTTAGAGGTTCTTTAACAGACGCTCGAACCCCCAATAGGATAGAGGGCAAGATCAAGGTCCAACTTTCAGTCGCATGAGCCCGAATAGCGGACTTTAATTGTCGGTGAAGTCTCTCAACTGTACTGTTAGCCTGTGGATGGTATGGGGTTGTGTGAATCACTTTGACGCCAAGCAAACGAGCTAACTCACGGAATAGTCTTCTTTCAAATTGTTTACCTTGATCTGTAGTAAGCCCCTCGGGAACTCCAAAACGAGCTATCCAGTCAGCATAAAATTCAAATGCAACTGTCCAAGCTTTAATATCCTTCAGAGGAATAGCCTCAGGCCAACGTGAAAACCTGTCCACACATGTAAGAGCATAAACATAATCTCTAGAGGACGGAAGTGGTCCCACAAGATCAATATGCACATGATTGAATCGTTGACGTGGAATAGGATATTTTCCAAGAGGACTTACGGTATGGCGATGAACCTTACTTCGTTGACAAGGGATACAACAACGAGTCCATTCAGTAACTTCTTTTCGGTAGCCAGGCCAAAGGAAACGTTGTCCGACTAAAGTTACTGTAGCCTTTACTCCTGGGTGGGATAAATTGTGGAGAGTCTCAAAAACTTGTCTCCGAAACTGCTTGGGTACAAAAGGACGGCTTCTTCCAGTTGAAACATCACAATAAAGTTCAGTGTCCGCACCTGGAACTCTAACTATCTGAAATTCCAAAGAATTAGTACAAGATCTCAACAGTTTCAAATCGTCATCTAACAATTGAGCCTCCGCAAATTTTTTATAATCAATCGGCGAGGGAGTTTCGATCTCTGAAATGCGAAACAAGCTATCGGCTACTACATTAAGTGAACCCGAAATGTGCCGTATATCCGTCGAAAATTGACCAATCCAGTCAAGATGCCGAATCTGACGTGGTGAACATTTTTCATGTTTTTGAGTGAAGGCGTATTTTAAAGGTTTGTGATCTGTATAGATTGTAAAATTACGGCCTTCTAACATGTAAGAAAAATGTCGAACTGAAGTGTAAACTGCCAACAATTCCCGATCATACGCGCTATATCGCTGTTCAGCCGGGGTAAGTTTGCGTGAAAAAAATGCGAGAGGTTTCCATTCTCCATTTTCCTCCTGGCTTAGAACTGATCCTATAGCATGATCAGAAGCGTCACATGTCAGAGATAACCGTGCATCTGGCGACGGATAAACAAGAAGAGTTGACATTACAAGACTTTGTTTACAACGTTCAAAAGCAAGTTTCGCCTCCTCTGTCCAATATATTAGACGCGAATCCTTTTTCTTCGCTCCTTTTAAATAATCGGACAATAGAGACTGATCTTGTGCCGCATTCTTAAGAAATCTACGATAAAAATTTAAGAGGGCTAAAAAACTACGCAACTCTTTAATTGTTTTTGGAAGTTGATATTCATTAATAATTTTAACTCGATCAGGTAAGGGTTGGATTCCTTTTTCGGAAATTAAGTATCCAAGAAATTTAACAGATGGTTGGCCAAAATTGCATTTTTCTGCATTAATTACAAGGCCATACCTCTGAAACCTGCGAAAAATTTCCTCAAGATGTTTAAGGTGTTCATTTTCATCGGCAGAAGCTATCAGAACATCGTCTAAATATGCAAAACAGTAGTCTAAATCTCCAACAATTTCATACATAAACCGTTGAAAAGTCTGTGCAGCATTGCATAACCCAAAAGGCATGAAAAGAAATTCAAATAATCCAAAAGGGGTTATCACTGCTGTCTTAGGAACATCAGCAGCCGCGACAGGTATTTGATGATACGCCCTAACTAGATCCAGAGTTGAAAATACCTTTTTACTAAAAAGATTATGCGCAAAGTCATGTACATGAGGTATTGGAAATTTATCAGGTACTGTTTGTGCATTCAAATGCCTATAATCCCCGCAAGGCCTCCAGTCATCTTTCTTAGGCACCATGTGAAGTGGGCTTGCCCAAGCACTTTCAGATGGCCTGCACCAACCTTGAGACACCATATACTGGAATTCACGTTTAGCTGCTTGTAATTTGTCAGGAGCTAGTCTACGAGCTTTAGAAAAGACAGGAGGACCACGCGTTTCAATATGGTGTTCTGTGTTGTGTTTAATATGAAAACTTGGTTGGGTTTTACTTAGTTTTGTAATATCACTAAATTTAAGAAGTAACTTTGCATAAGGAGTATCTCCTTGAACAGTAGCAACATACAAGGACTCTTCCGCAGAAATAGGTTTTTCTATACCAACAGCAGCACTGGGACCATATAACAACCTTTTACGCTTCATATCAACTAACAAATTGTAGTGTTCAAGGAAGTCAGCACCCAGTATTGGTTTTGAAACCGCTGCGAGAATGAAAGGCCATTGAAATTTGCATTTTAACCCCAATTGCAAAGTGATTAATTTAGTACCAAATGTGTTAATTTTAGTTCCGTTAGCTGCATACAAAACAAATTTTGAAGGCGAAATTTTACCACCCAAAAATGGTAGGACGCTAACAACTGAACCAGTATCCACCAAATATTCACAACCCGTGAGTTTATCGTACACAAACAAGCGCTTAACAAGGCCTCTTTTATCCGCCAGCGCAGAAACGGAAGGCCGAACTAGTTTTCCGTTTTGAACGTGCATGGCGGTTTGCATCTTTTAGCTTTAACTCCAAATTTAAAATGCCACCAACAATATTTATGTTTGTTAGAATTTTGAATATCCGTGTTTTCGCGCGAGAGTGATCTACGTCGAAATTCTAGTTTTGCAAGTCTCTTTTCAATATTTACCAGGCGATTTTAAATTTTTCCTAGATCAGTTGGGTGAGATTTACTAGATACAGACGCCACTAGATCAGGTGTTGAAATTTCAAAAATGCTATCTGCCATTTTAGATAACGTTTCCAAATTATCACTACTGACGGATAAAATTTGTTGTATTTGTAGAGGTAATCTTTGCATCCAAATGCCTTGTAACAACTCGGGTGAAATGCCATCCGAAACCAAACTTTTCATTTCACAAAGGAGCCTGGATGGTTTTTTATCGCCCAATTCTATACCCGAAAGTAGTTTCTTTAATTTGACAGATTGAGAGTCAGCATTTTGAGCAATTAATCTAGCTTTAAGCTGTTCATAAGAATTCAGCTTAGGTGTGTTCAAAACAAGATCCGAAACACAAATCAAATCATCACTATTTAAAGCAGAAACAACATAATGATATTTAGTAGAATCGACCGAAATATTTCCCAAGGCAAATTGGGATTCAAGCTGAGCGAACCATAATTCAGGTTTATCACTCCAGAAAGCTGGCGTCTTAATCGCTACGGCCGAAACACTGACGGAAGAATCGTTAGTTTCGGTTTGTGTTAAATCATCAGCTTTCGACATCTCGAATGGATGGAAAAAATAACGACAGATAATAAAGCCCTTACCGCTGCTTTCTGTTTACGTTACAACTTGCTGTCGACATGTATTCCTTAATCCGTGTAGAATCAGCACTTCAAAAAAAATAATCTTGAATCACTTAAACACATTCCATCATCCTATTATTTATTGCTGTGTCCAGGGTCACCAGTTGTAGGGGTGTAGATTATTTACAAATACACAACTCTACAAAAATGATTTATTTAACACAGAGCAGGAACACAAAGATGATATTTACAACGATCCCCTTCCAAACCTCTGTACATGCCTTTATATTAGCACAGTCCGGTTTCTTCACTTCAATTTAATTCTTCAAGGCGTTGATCGCTGCGCCACATCGTACTCTCGGCCCTTGCTGGCGCTAATAAAACAAGAATCGCTCTCTATCGGCTTAAATCGCTGTTTTCGTAACAGCGAGCTCGTCCAATAGTCTAGTGTCATATGAAACAACAGCAGGTGAGACCGCGGCAGCCTGGTTGGTACAGCATCAGTCTCGTAACCGAAAGGTCGCGGGTTCTGTCCTCGTCTAGTCCAAAGACCGCCGTGTTGGCTCATGGCAGTCAGGCACGTTCAATAGGACGTAACTGAAAAGTCCTCCAAGTTCCCATCACCTCTGGGGGTACTGAGTCAAGGATGAGTCGGTCTCTGATTCGGATCTCAATTCTGACTTGCGGATGGATGAAAGAATGTATGAATGAGTTCGATAGCCCCCTAAAAAGGGTTGTGTGTTCGAGCCAAGTCGTCCTTTCACCGGTACGGTGCTCGTTCACATCGAAAGGCGCACGCCTCTGCCTTAATCGAAACAGCTCTGCTAACTCGGCTTGGTTTGACCAAGTGGCATGACAACAACAGCAGGCCGTATGCATTTCTAAAGAGAGCTACAAGAAATATTTAATTTAAAAATTAATATTAGAATGCATTATTTTTGTGTTTGTACTTAATTTTGATTTAATTTTTTTAACCCTCTAAGGGTTCCATACGTATATCGACGTTGCCCCAAGATGTCTTAAAAGGGCGCTGCACGTATTTCGACGTAGGGTAATGAAGAACGTCCTTTCGTTTTGCACGGAAATTGACGTTGGGGGTATACTGTTCCAAGACGGTTTTGCCCGCAATTTAACGTTGTGCTCACCCCCTCAAGTGTTGCCCTCTTTATGACTTGGAGGGGAGTCAACACAATGAATTCTTTACGACCATTTAAGGATGTCGCAAGATCTTAGGGTCCGGAGATTCCTTTAGGCATAGGTAGGTCATTGTAATGAATCGGCGTTAGGAAAAAACGAGGGGTGAGAAAGGAAAGGGCTCGTTCAAGAAAAGAGGAACAGAAATAGTTCCCCAATAGTATGTCCCATAATGGCTCTATGCGGACTTAAGTTTAAACTGCGTTTGGTTTCCGTGGGATTTCTTTGATATAGCTTATTTGATCAAAATATTGTTTCAAAGTTCCATTGAATTATTTTTTTTTTCTTAATGCAGTTTTAGCTTACTTGTGATTAAACATGGCATTAAAGCACTAAGAACTAGAAAAGGATGTATTTGAAAAATTGCCTTCGATATATGGTTATTGTACGAAATATATTTCTTATTCTGAGTTAAACTATTTTTATAATGCAAATTCATACTTTTTACGCTAATCTCTACCTCTAATTATTTTTCATAAAGTAAGCAGATGCAACTGAGTTTTACGTTTTAAAGAAGTCTAAATTTCTATGAATATAATAAAATAAATTATTATATTGTTTCACTTATCAGATTTATATTGTGTAAAAACATGGAATTCTGCGTCATTCTTTTTAATGATGTGACCCTTTTTTAAATCTTTTTTAATGAACTGCATAGAATAATTTCATTCAAATTCATAAAAAAAATTTAAGAATTGTTTCTATTCAGAAAATTATTAATATTTAATCATAATATACCTTGATGTAGATGAAAGCAAATTGCAAAAAAAATTTAATTCAGCGTTTGATTAATTTTGTTACGAATATTAAGAAATGGATCATATTCTAAAAGTCTTAACCTCGAAATCCATCTCCAGATTTTTTTTTCTCAATAGTTTATCAAAGAAGACTTTTAGAATGATTTTTATATTTCTTAGATATTTTTAGAATATTTTTCTTAGATAAAATTGTAGATCTATAAAACATTTCTAAGAAATCAATATTTAGTTCAAGAATTTTGCGCTTATTTTACAGTTCTCTGAAGCATTTTTTTTTTCTTTTTGTAGATATGCTAATGAGCACTCTTCGATAGAGGTTAAAATATGATTGGATAAATGAGAGAGCTTTTGATTAATCTTCTGCAAAGTATAGCGTGTCTTAATTACACGTTTTTAAGGACGTTCTAATGTAAAATCTTGCAGTTAAATTCCTTAATAAAAATGCAATTGAATATTCAAAAGTGCAGCATTCATAGTTATGTCTTGAAATTACAGCCTGTTATTTACTCGTATCAAATAAATGACTTTACGTTACTTTATTGAGATTTTGTTGCTTATGGGGCCGTTACTTATTGAAGAAAACATCATAAACTGCACACATTGGTTCAGGATCAACCTTAAAAATTGTCAGACCCAAACAAGAAAACAATTATTATCATCATCATTATTATTGTTAAAAGCAATTATTTCTAAGTACAGTTTGATTAGATTTCGCAATCAAGTATAAATTTTGTGCTTCTTCCTGTCCTTTTAGATTATCGCAGAAATTCGACATAATTACTATAAGAATGTCAAACCAACGTACATTTCATTTATCTATTTTGTGTGTGTGTGATTTTAAATGACTATTCAAATAATCAAGAATAGACACTCATAAATAATTAATCCTTTGTCTGATTATATATATTTTATAATTAATAGAAAACTACATTTGGATAAAATTGCATGATACTTTTAATTTATCTCGATGCTTCCGTTTTGGTGTATCATTCACAATTTTTATATACAGATTTACGCATGTAGATTTCCCATCAGGAAGTTTAATCTAATACCTGATTACATCTAAATTAATTACAATTAATGAAGGAAAATTACGATAAAGAAAGAAATTAAAAGTTTGTCAAATTTTTTGACTGGAATAATTCCTCGTGAAAGCTCTACCTTTTTAACCCTAGCTATTGAATTGAGAGGTTAAAAAAATGTTTATAAAGGGCTTTAAAGGGTTGAAAAAAGGGATTAAGCCTTATCTAGTATGTTATATTGAACTGAAATTTGAAAAGCACTTTTTTATTTTTAAGTCAGTTATCAATTATATAAATATTAAGTCTATTATATAAATAATATTGTCAACTGTGTATTAATTTTTGTTTTATGCGAGAGCTAATGACCATACATATATCCTCGATGATCGCCTGTGCCTTATCACCGTCTAATTAAAAAATATGAAATATATACATATATTTCTTCTCACTATATTCATTTGATTCGTTATATGGTGGAATTACTTCCAAAACCTTTAGATATTCTACCTATTCCAATCATTTGACCATTTATATCAATTTTTTATTTCATACTAGCCGCCTTTGGCGACCAGCTGGTCCACCATGAGTAATGCTTTCTAAACTTCTTAATTAAATAGTTATGTGCCTTCCTATCTTTATAACTTCTCAGCCAAATATGTTTAAACTTTGAAAGGCACATAACTCATATTATAGAAGCCTCACGATTATTTGTTCATTGCTTTATATATCTCTAATTCGTAATAAGCTGTCATGGAATTGTGTAAATATCACATTTTATATTTGTTCCATAATATTGCGCTTCTTTTTTAAACATTTGCTGTAGATCACACTATCCTCGGTTTAATTTGCAATAAGAGTTAATTTAATTATTCAGTTTGAGTTTTTGTCAAAGTGACGGCAATCACTGGTACATTCTTAACGTGCTCTTGAAGGTTAAATTCCACTTTCATTGTGTGGGAAATGAATTGTAAGAAAATATGATTACAATATTTCTTAAAAATAATCACTAAAAATAGAATTTGAATTTATAAATTAAGACAATGGTAACCATGTAAAAAGTCATTTTTAAGACGATTTAAAAAACAATTTTACACTGTAATATTCGCGGAAATTATCTCAGAAAAATTTAAAATATTAGCTTAATTTTAATTAATTAAAGTTCCCCTAAAAAAATTCCGCCTTCCGAATATTTTCATCCTCCAAAGTAAATATGAATATATCAAGTGCGGTTTCTCTAGGTCATATGGTCTGGTGTGTAGAACAGTAACACACACACACACACATTCATTCACATACGCAAACACATATTCATTTGATTATCTGCCTTGGAGTGATTCTGAACATTGATTGGCATGAAATTGGTGGACGAAAAGATTTAAAAAAGTTTTAATAATAATACTTTATATATAAATCAGCCTTTTTATATAAATCAGCCAACTTCAATGATTGATTTAGAAGATTGATTGATGATTGATTGAAAATATTAGTGAAAATATTATGTTAAATATGAGAGTCTCGGAACAAAGTATGAAAATATATAACAGTTACTCATCAATGCAATTTTTGACTCAAGTTACATAAAGTGTAATTATTATTATTTTTATTATAATTATTTAGAACAAGTTATCAGTACTATGTGTGCATTTTACAAATGATTTAGTAATTAGCCATTTGTTTCGAATTCGAATGCGTGGCGTATCCAGTATCAATTCAATCATGTTTACCTCAAACAAAAAGTGGATTCATTGAATTAATGATATAAATATTGCAAACGATCATAGAAACCTTTGCATCGCATTAATTTTTTTAGGAAACATGATATTTAATATTTATTTAATTTAATCCAATCACGTGGGGAGAGTTACATTTTTTTCGATTTAATTTGCAGTTATAGTTAATTTATTTTTTTAATTTGAACTGTCATTACGATGGCAACAGTTTAGTAAAAGCTACTTTTTCCCTTTGCTCGTTTATCGTTTGCTATAAAATGTCATTGTTTCGTCCAAATTATATTGTTGAAAAATGTGGTTAAAACATTTCTTTAAAAATTCGTAAAAAATAGAAGCTTAAATTATATATACTGGTATCATTAGAAAACTAATTTTTTAATCTTTAAATTAATGTTAAAATCATCTTTGTGCAATAATATTATCGGAAGGTATAGCGGAATAACCTCTAAATTTCTCTAATTTTTAATTAATTCAAATTCTAAGTAAAAATTCGAAATAAGGGGCTCCGAGATGCACATTTCGGACTTCCAAGGTATGCATGTACCAAGTTTGGTAGCTGTAGGTCTAACGGTTTGGCCTGTAGAGCGACAATACACACACACACACACACACATTAAGCTTTATTATAAGTATAGATTAAAACTTCAGCCCATTAAGTATGTCATCAATGATCGTCTGCTCTATATAATTTTCCAATTTTGAAAGAAAAAAAAAACGCATTTTTTTTACTTTATTTTCATTTTGAGAAATTCTTTCCTTCTCCTATTTTGCCCTATGATGAAGAAAAAATATTTTTGTGTATTTCAAAACCGATTTAAGGCTAATGCCACTGATTCTAGATACAACAGAGCATACTTCTATCATAAGCGTAATAAGCATAAAATAATCGTAAGCATAAAGTAATTGCTTACACTGTAATTATTTCTAAATTAGAATGCTGGTTTTCTGGAGTTTTCAAAATACGCTGGCAATTATTTGTAAAATTTATACATCCCAATAACACTGAAATACGAATATCACTATCTCTTCATTAAATCCATTTACTTATATAATTTGATTCTTTTACTATGCCTACGGAGATAATCAATAAAAATAAAAACATTTCTTTCAAGCAATTAAAGCTTTCAAACTTTATTTCAAATGTAACTCTAAGACATAAAATTTCTTAATTCATTTCTGTATTTGTAAAGGGTCCTAGATGCTTATTTCTTTATTAAAAGCATCGTCATTTATTATTTTACCAAAGCAAGATGTTTATTCCCCCTTTTTTTTTTTTACAATAACCCATCGGCATGAATTATTGTAAAAAAAAAAGTTTTCGGTGATTATCTCTACTCCTAGCGATCATTAGTTAGAGAAAGAAAATGAAATGTTGCAAAGTTACATTAATGCAATATATGTTTTACAAGTTTAATTTCAGTTATTTAAATCATCAATTACTTTTCCACAGTCAATTTTATAAAAAGATGTAAGCATAACTGAAACTTTTATCAATTACACTATTTGATAAAACTGGCAGAAATAGTAACAAATAAACAGTGGTTCTTTTTTTTATAGAATAGACGAAAATTAATTTTTGCACATTGTATTATTTTAAAGAACATTATAAATATATCGCAATTTATGAGGAATAAAATACTCCTGTATAATATTTTAAAATAATCGTATGTTTGTTCCAGCTGCCTTTGAAGATAACAGTTTCATTAAATGTGCACACAAAATAGTGAAAATAGATATGGAAAAAATCACAAAAATGTCGATAATTTTAATAAGTTTCAAAAACATTTTAAAATGACTCAACCAGTCTATATCTTCAAAAATAAATTTTAAATAAGGACATTTAAACTGCGCTTGCTCTGGTATATTTCACGAAGTTTTAACGTGAAATTATTTTGAAACTATCAAAAACAAAAAAGGCATTATTCTTCAATAAAAAATAATTATTAAAAACAATATTCAATTTTTAAAAATTGCTATGAGATATTTTAGAGCCTTTATCACGATATTAATACATGATACATACTCCCAGATATTAGTACATGAGTAAAAAATTATATGACTCTAAAATTCTAATTTTTTAAGCAATCCAATCAATTTGCTGATTTGCATGTTTTTTCTATAAAAGAAGATGACTATTTTTTTCTAAAAAATGACATATTGGTCATATATATATATTGTTATCTATACGTCAGACTGACTGATAAGTTCTAATTCTAGACAAATGCTATTCTCTGTACAAAAATATAACTATGATTTATTTGAAAAAATATTATAGGAATATGATTGCAATTTTAATCCTTCATTATTTTTGTATATATATATATAGATATATAATGTATGTATAGCGACTCACTTTGAATATATTTTATAGTGAGACCGATGAAAATTTCTGTGCTGAAATACCTAGCATATTAAGCGAAACCCTCTATGTTTATTTATACTCTGCTGCAACGATTTAGAAAACGATATTATCAGCTAACGATGTTAAAAGGCAAAAGAACGGTCTTCCCAAACACTATTCCTAGAAACCAGCTGACTTTTAGTCATTCGAAATAAACGGAAAGCAATAAGATCTGACATGAATGAGCGATCATTTGCCCATACCCGAAGGCGTGTTGACCACCGCGGAAGAAGCGGAGGGATCGAAAAAATTATCTAGCGCTTGCCGTACAGTTCTTTAGAAAAACCGATGCGATTTTACGACAGAATATTACTCCTACTTCCCTCACTTTTCGGAGGTTTCACTCTTAAAATGAAAACGCTCAGAGGGTTAAATTGGAAAACATATTGAAAAAATAAAACAGGTAGGACAATTTTTTGAACTTTAAGGTGGTATAAGAATTATTTATCTGTGATAACATTAAAAAATATATATAGCTACAATCGCCGATAATTTGTATCACTTTAGTTAATTGGTATTCGTTCTAAAATTTCAGAAAATTGGTACCGAGAGGCACATTCTCACACTGCAAAATATAATTTTTACCAAATTTATAAAATTCAGTGAAAAAGTTTGGCTTATAATGCACAGACATGCAACTGGTACATATATTTTTGTAGTTAAGAGAGACTTGCCCAAGGAGCGGATATTTTATAAAAGGTATCCCAAGAATACGACGTAATTATTTTTATGAAATTGTTTCGACAGGGTGGATTAAGTTTTGTTGAGCTTTCAGTGGAAGCCTTTGATGCATTAATACTTGAAACACTTAAAAGTGGGCTTAAATTGTGCAGTTCCTTTATTTGAAAGTTTCGATGCATTAGAAAAATATGAAAC
>JAPMOQ010066041.1:158731-208923 GCA_026543055.1 Argiope trifasciata
TCATAACCGGAATGAGTTTGCTTATCTTCTTGGAAGATAAAATAATCACATTTTGTATTCTCAATTTCAAATACTTTTACACATTTTATATCGATAATAATTGCCTTTACAGTTGCTATATTACTTTTTATTCTTAATCTCTATAAATAAAAATGAATGTTTGTTTGTAAGTCTCTTATGCCTTTCTAAATCGTTCATCCGATTGCGATAAAACTGGGTCAGCTTATTGCTTACATCTACGGGATGGTTATAAGGATAGTGCAATTATCTAAAGTAAAAATTCAGATCTCAACCGCATCTATTTACCAAAGATAAATCTCCAAATAGCTCGCCGAGGTGTTTCAATAGATTCAGTAGAAATGCTAAATTCCAACTTAAGGGTTAATATTGTATAGCTATTGAACACAAATGTCATAAAAGTCATTCACAGAGGTAACAACTTTATGACAGATTATGAGAGAAAATTTCCTGGGGGTTTTAAATTTCAATTAAATGTTGGCTTTTTTCGCAGTAACTTACAAAAGTATTAGCGTACAGTTAATTTTGCACCATCTTAGTTTTCAAAAAACGATATTTCCAACTATATTAAGGATTTTACAGTATAAATATATTTTCTATGTTTAATGATTTTTGAAAGAAAATATTTTAATACAAAATTAAACTTGAGAATTCCGAATGAACACTAAACGAGTCACGAGATACAATAAATAGTTACTTTCATCGCCGTTCTGAAAGAAAACCAACTTTTACAATTCTAAAAGAATACGCAAATATAATAGATTAAAATGAATTTTTGTTCGTTTTCTATATACTGTCGTACTGTTCATCCTACTTCGATAAAACATTGCCAAATTATTGGTTGATTGCACTTAATATTATTTTTTCATCGGCAGCAACGCCCCGGGTACCAGCTAGCTGAATTATATAATTAAGGTGCTCGATTATTTTAAATTAAAACTGTACTTAATTATTTGTTTAATATCTATTCTCTCCTCTTTTATGTGGTGTTAAGGGGATATTTGTATTTAAACACAAAAACCTATTGTTTTGGTATTTGCTCTGAATGCCATTTCATACAGATGAAATGCCTCTGATGGAATGTCATTCATAATGCCATTTCTGATTGCCTCTGAATGCCATTTCATACAAATACTTTCTAAACTTCATTCTTCTATTTTACTATGAGGTTGTTTTTTTTGCTACGCATTTACAGTTATTCGAATGTTCAGCCATGTTCATGAGCCTGTTTATTATACCAAAAAAATACATGTAAATGTTTTAAGTCGAGTTTTCCCTAAAATGCATTTATATTTTTTTACCATTCTGGTGATATTTTAAACAATTATAATTAAATAATGAATAAAATGTCAGAATGATGCATCGAGGGCAAGGGGTTAATAGATGGAACTGAGGAACATTGGGAGAGTGGAAAGTAGATGGCATCCTAAACCAAGGGCCGGCAATTTATTGAAACGGAAGAACAAAAAGTAACCATTTACAAAATTTTCCAATTTTTAAGAAGTCACTAAAACTGCTCGATTTAATATTATAGTACAGTCGATTCCGGTTAATCGGACCACATCCGGACGCAATCATTTTGGTCCTAATAATCGGCTGGTCCGATTACACGAACATGCTCTATGTTACAAGACGAGACGTGCTATACGTAACATATTAAAATGTCATTATGACCTTTACTGTGCGGCACAAGCATATGGCAAACATACAGACAAGAACTACTGTTGCTTATGAACCTTATTCATTAAAAATAAATTTACAAACAAATTCTTCGAAACGATCTACACGATATTCAGCATGCGAAACACAATAAAAGAAAGTTCTTATCAAATTCCAGTCAACGTTTGAAGAACTTACACAGTGTGATCTGACGCGTTCTGTTGATGGACTGCACTTGAACAAAATCACACCAAACATCTAACGCAGCTATAGGACTGCCTTCATTTCTCTCCTGCAGGAAATAGCGACGCAAAGTTTCATTGCATTTCCTGGCATCCTGTGTTGCACCAACTCATTAGGGGCGTCATCATCACTTTCCTGTTCTTCCGATGCTCTAGTGTGTTTTGCTGTAATTCGAGCAACAATTTCAGCGTCGTAATCTTCATTTTCGTCGTAGCATTGAAGCTCGTTGTCGATGAATAGAAATTCTTCGTAATTTTCGACCCGTCGAAGATCTACATTTCCCACACCATTTTCACTTTCAATCAGCATGTCCACATCCACCTCCAAGACCAAATGCTTAAAGCCACAATGAAAAAAACAGTTCGGAATTGTCTCACTGCTTATATTTCGACAGCCATCGGCCAAAAATGTAAGTGCTTGTAAGATGTTGACCTTTGCACTGACTTCTCTGGCTGTTGATGATGATGATGAGGTCAGCAAACTTTCTTCAGTTGCTTCAATGACGTAATTAACCGACCTTTCACGATAAAAGGTCTTCAAATTTTTTATGATGCCCATGTCCATTGGCTGTATTAGAGCTGTGGTCCTGGGAGGTAGAAATTCCAGGTGGATGTTTTTTCCAGGCATTTTGGCAGGGGAGACAAGACACGCACAGTTCACTGACTAAAGTGTTCCGATGAAACTGGTTTACGTGGGATTTCATTTCCCCGAAAAGCGGAGAAGCAGTGGCTCCTCACTGGCGGCTACCGAGCAGCCCGATTTAAGAAACAAAGTGCTTGCTCACCTCCCACTGGTTCTTTTCCCTTTCGGACTTCCTGCTGTACACAGGAGACTTGTGGCTTCTTTTTCATCTTCCCTGCCACGTTCTTTGGTCCGTTTAAACGGAATTTTGGTTCAAATAAGCGAATAATATTAGGCTTATGTACATAGGATTTATTTCGGTTCTTTAAGATTTGGCCCGAATAAGCGGCTGGTCCGAATATCCGGTGGTCGAATTAACCGGATTCGACTGTGTTTGCATGTGTGTGTGCGTGTGCGCGTGTGCGATTTTCGATTTTAAATTCACGACTTTATACAAATACAGATAGTTACATCAATGGAATCATTGGCTTTGCATACCTTTTGAAAGTTTGATTAAATCTGGTTTATAGCTTGTTGTTTTGAGTTTCAAACAGGACTCAAAAGTTTTTATTTGTCAATTGACTTATACATTTACTTTTTTTATATTCATGCAAAAGAACGTTTGCACATAGAAATATCCCGTATACCAACTTCTTCACCTCACTGCATCATTCTGGAAGACGAATTCCATGCGTCGAATAGGAGGGCCTCAACTCGCGGAATTTCTTTTAGAGCTGTCCACTTGTGCTGCACGAGCATTTCTGGTCTTTTCCAACCTGATCTTGAGTTCTGTGAACTTGCCACTCCACAAGTCTTTGGTTCTCAAATCTAACGGTGGCTGTTTGTGTGAGACGGAAATGAAATGCAATGGGCTGAAGATAAACATGGATATGGAGTTTCATCTCTGAGAACAAAACAATAGTTTAAAATTTATCCTATTAAAGTCATTTCAAGCGTAGCGATTTGTAATGAACGATTATGTCAATAGAAGCTGTTAAGAAATAAGGTACTTAAAACAACACAGTACTTCAAAAAATTTTCTTTCAATTTTAATGTTTAAATTATATTTTACTTTAATTTTATGTCAAATAGTACTATATAACTCTCCCGAAAAATTTTTAAAAAATAATTTAATATTTTTTTAAAAATTAAATTTTAAAACAAATTTTGAGTTTTTTTAAAAACCCTAATTTCTTAAATATGCAGATTTTTCTCCAAATTTTTTTCTAGAAAGCTATGAATATACTGCATGAAACTTAGCATGGACTTTTCCTGTCAACAGTATTAAATTATTTTTAATTTTTTTACTGTAAAACACACACACAAAAATCAGAAAAATACAGGAATTCCAACTTTGGACAAATTTTTAAAAATTGCTACTCACTTTCAAGCTGATTCCATGCTAAGTTTTATAAAAAATGTATTTCTGAACATTCATAAAAATTTCACACTTATACCTCCATTTTTAAGAAAACTTTATGCTTTTGAAATGTAGAATATAAGCAAAAAACAAACGTGGAGAAAAATGCATCTAAAGTTTTTATCCATCTGAATCATAATATAAAATCTAACCAAATTGCCTGTATCTTTCACAAAATGTGATTCAAGTTATTCTAAATTGTTTAAGTTTAAAAAATTCGAAAATTTATAGAAACAATTTATGGAAATTTATTATTATATATTTATTCATATATATTTTTATTTTGAAAAGCTAACAAAAGAGCAAAATTCAAAACATTTTAGCATAAAAACCTTTAAAAAATTAGTACACGTATCAAAATTGTTTTAAATGTACATTTCTGCTATTCTGATTGTTATTTCTATGATTCTGTTTTCTATTTCTGTTATTCTCTTTATTATTTCTGCTGTTCTATTTGATCTATGCAGTTGTAACTTTTGAGCGTTTGTTCCAAATGACACTGTGGAGAATCTCATTGAAGTTTTGTTACAAGCACCAAATATGTTGCTTTAATACCTCATTTGATGTAAGCATTTGGTAAATTGGCAGTATTTTTTGCCAAATGATCTCCTTCTATAGGTGATTGAATCTGAAAAGAGGACGTGGCAACATTGTTTATGCTATTGTCATGCATCAAAAATTCTTTGATAACTTGATAAAAAATAAAACTCTAAAATTTTGCTGGCACATTTAGAATGATTGAATTTATCATCTGAGGTAATAAAAAAATTTCGATGCTTTCATGATTTTTCGAGCACAGCGTCGCCTTAAAATATATTGTAGAAATAACTGCTAAGAAATGAAAATTTACTCACCTCATTTCGACGCAATCTGACGCAAAGAAAGCCATAGACGGTTTTCACTTTTTTAATGCAAAGACTTGGGAGAATTATAAGAATACAGAATGGACACCTAAACAATAAAATCCACCGGAAACTTTAGTAAAAAAATGAAGGAAATAATAAGGAAAAAACTAAAGTCATTTTTTTTCTGCGTCTTCACTGGTGTTGTTGTTGTTGCAATGCCACTTGGTCGAACGAAGCTGAATCGATTGTTTCGATTAAGGCAGAGGTGTGCGCCTTTCGTTGTGAACGAGCACCGTTCAGGTGAAAGGACGACTTGGCTGGAACACACACGATACAACCCTTTTTAGGAGGCTGCCGAATTCCTTCATACACTCATTCATCCATCAGCAAGTCAGAATTGAGATCCAAATCAGAGACAGACTCATTACAGATTCAGTACCCCTAGAGGTTATGGGAACTTGGAGGATTTTGCAGTCACGACCTATTGAACGTGCCCCCACTGCCATGAGCCAACACGGCGGTCTTTGGACTAGCCGAGGACAGAACCCACGACCTTTCGGTCACGAGACGGACGCTCTATCAACCGCGGCGTCTTCACTGGTGCCACTCCCGTCTGGTCGGATGAGTCAACATATATTTTCTTATTTTTTAAAAGTTTTGATGATAAATTATTAATATTTCGTATGGAACTGGAGTGCCACAACTTTACATCAAAAGATTCGTAACATGATTGTCTCTGTCCATCACTGTCCTAACCCGATTGAGAGCAATAGGCCCCATGGACTGAAGGAAAAGCCTGTCTACGCTAGGCGATGCGGACAGTCGAATTGCGGTCACACACCCGAAAATGACAGTAACAATAAATGCATTACAAGATGCACAGCAACAATTAATACTGATATAAATCATTATCCCTATTTCTTCCACGCATGTCCAACCCCGACTTACATTGATATTTTTGCCTTATTTTCTAAGAGTTTCGGCAGAAAGGCGTGACACTTTAGGATTCATAAGCAGTTGAATTTTTTTTTTTTTGTTCCTTTTTTGAGAAGTCAGAATTCAGGCAAATTTCTCTCTTAAGGATCCGACTACATTGAAAACGAATTGATTGGTTATTGAACAGTTTGACGATTGTTTTTTATTGCTATTTCTTGTAGTTCAGATTTTCCTCTTTCCAAAACAGTTTATCTTTTCTAGGAAAAGGAAGACCTGACTTATCATCCAGGGTCACATATTTTTTTCAACTAACGTGCGTCTTTGTCTTCAATTTTCTCAAAACTTTAATTTCCCTTTAACATAAAATTCCTCTACCGCTAACATGACATCTCAAAACTAATAGAGGTATTTGTATAAAAATTTCAGCGTTTATTTTAATTGTTATGGGCAATGAAATGAACTAAAGTGAAATACTTTTTCATTGGTAGGCGTTTTTAGAAAAATTAATTTGTAAATTCATTTAAAAAAATGCATCTATACGTATATTTTTACCCATCACTCCTTTGCATCTCAAGATTTTTCTTCGATTTTGGTTCATTTCATTCATTATTACATTCTATAATTTGTGTGCAAAGAAAAATAGGATTGCCGTGTTTAAAATGTTAGCCATTTTGGTTAAATTTCATTAAAATTTTGCTACAATCTGTTTATTTCTCAAAATATGTTTTCAGATAATTTTTTTTCTGTATTTGAAGTATTTATAATCGACAATATATATAAAAACAATAAAAAGTTTTTGAAAAATCCAATTTTTCAAAATATTTGTTCGAACATAGTCGACGGATCCTTAAAAAAAAACACATTCCTTCTTTTCAGGATGATCAAGAACCCGAAGCCATCGTTGAAGAAACGGCCCACCTTGCACCCCACGGCGTCCCTTCGAATCCAATGGCCCGATCCCTCTCCAAGCAGAATCTGCAAAGGCCCGGGATAAACAACAACGAGGGAGGATACGGGACCGCGGGTCCCAACGTCACTTCCGGCGGATATCTGGGACTTCCGGAAGGTGGAGGAGGTGAGTTGGTTCCCGGCAGCCGATTTTGAGCGATTGTTACTACACCCAAGTGGTACGTTAAATTGCTTAATACTGTAGAATGAGAATTAAAAAAATTGTTATTGACTTCCGTCACTAAAGCCGTAGATTCAACGGGTTTCGCTTGCAACGGGTGTATGGCTGAACACAATCAACAGGTGTCAATAACAAACGAAGACTTTTATAAATACAAATACGCAGACAACAAATACGCAGCCGAAACGTACACATGCAATGCATAGCAGCGCAGTATAAATAGCAGCCCACAAGTAGTAATCGGTAGCCATCAAAAATAACAGCACACATGGCGGTCAGACAAAATTCAACAGGAGGAGGGAGACTATGTTGTTATATTCTACAGTCTCTCCAAACGCCTGCAATTCCCCATTGTTTCCTTGCTTTAGCTCTGTCCAACTGCTGACTCAGTACTACACGACTGAACGTACACGAGCGACACGCAGCATCACACTTAGTACAAACAGCAGCCCACAAGCAATAATCGTTAACCATCAAAAATCACAACGCACAAAGCGGCCAGACAGAATTCAACAAGAGGAAGGAAGCTATGCTCTACAGTCTCTCCAAACGCCTGCAATTCCCCACTGTCTTTAGCTGTGTCCAACTGCCGAATCGGTACTACATGACTCGATGCTGCTGCTATTATAAACTCTAGGATACGGCAAATAGATGAATTCCTCTAGGTCCCTTGAGCTCCACTCAATGCTTGCGCCTCGCTGGACTGATCCAACTCATTCGCAGCTGTTTCTCTATAAGACTCTAAACCTCTCTACGACTTCATACACGGCTGTCTTTGGCTTGGAGTACTTTGCTTTTATAGTGCATGGAGCAGGGCAGAGAAGGATCTGGAACAATCAAGCATACATCGGCTTCTATTGGCTCTATCGTCAAAATTCTTAAAGATTCTAGAATTATCTATTTTGTCGTCAAATGGTAGCCAAGCCTGGGTTTGTTACTGATCCGGTATTCGATGAAAGATAATGATAATGAGTGCAATAGAGCTGATCATAAAATGACCTTTTCTGCAACGAATTTACGAATTACGTAACAATATTGTAAAACACTTTCTTACATTAAAACATATAGTAACTAAGACTTAATCATATTGCCACTCAATATTGAACAATACAATATAGTTTTCCAATGTTGCATAGTATAGTTTTTCAATATTACGCAATATGTTTTTTCTATATTATTCAGTGTAGTTTCTTTATGTCCTGCAATATAATACACGCTATTCAATGTAGCTCATTGTATATTATGAAATATGTTTTTCTGTGTAGTTTCTTACATTTCAGTGTACTTTCTTCTTCAATGTAGTCATGCAATATAATTTCACGATATTCAGTGTACATATGCGTTCCCCCCTATGTAGTGCCTATATATTGTCATCCAATTCCAATATATCCAATTTTTCAAATTGGTTAACTTTCGAATTTTTTAATTAGCTTTAGATTAATTTATCACTTCATTTTTATTTTAGGTTTTAGACGTTTTATTCCATAGGTATAAATTATAAAAACTCAAAAAGTCTACTTTTATAACCACAAATATGTCTACAGTATATTATGGTTTCTAATAATATAGCAGGTTAGATGCAAAAAATTTTGAAAAAATGATTTCTCTTATAATTCTTTTAAGAAGATATATCATTTACGTGACATACTTTTTAAAAATTTCTTTCTCAAAAATTTGTAAAAATGAAGAATTTTGGTATAAGAAAACTCCCATCTGGACAATGAGATAGCTAAGTACTTCACTGAATGAGAGTATACAAGAAACTTTAAAACTAAATAGCATATTACGCAGTTTTGTACTTGGTTTTCAACTGAATAAATAAAAGCGCCGAATAAAGAAACGGAGGTTCAAGTTGTTTCGTTTAGTATTTATGAGAAAAGAACTTCGTTGTAAAAGATTTTATAGAAGAATAATGATTTTTATTTCGCAAAATATATTTTATATCAAAGCAGTTATTGTCTAGCTCAGGGCCGACCATTTCAGGGGTGCGGCGAGTGCTATGCACCCGGGCCTCGCAGGTGAGGAGGCCCTCACTGCGGATTTAAAAATTGCGACCCAAGTCCTATATTCGTGGCTAGAAATCTCTTTATTCGCGGATCTAATAAGTACATACATCATAATAAAAGGATTCCAATAGGTATCCAACCCAATATCCTTTATAAAGGCCGTCAAATGGACTAATAAAAAAGTAAAATAGATCTTATTACAACTTTATCTAAAGTGTGTTGTTCAATGCAAACTGCAAACATAGCCGAAATCGCGAATGGAATAGGACGAGGTGGGTTCGAACAGATAGAATCAAGTGACATTCAGGAATCGCTTGAATCGCAAGATGAACATCTGACTGAAACCGACTTGGAGGAAACTTTCAATTCACAGCCCATTGTAGAAGAGGTTTTAACAAGCACTGGGAACATGACATTCAATTTGAAAAACCTCAGTGAAGTTTTAAGAATGGCCTATAAGCTTTGCGATTTCTTTATGAACATTGATCTGTCTATGGAACGAAGTCTTATTTTTAAGAGGCAAATGGCTACTGCGACTGCTGCGTATCCGTCTGAATGGAAGGGGCTTTTGAAAACCGCCAAGCAAGAGAAAATGACAAAATTCTTCAAACCATTGCCTTAGCCTTAAGATAATAAATCAAAATGTTCAAAAACTTCAATTAGATTGATTTTTTTTTTATGTTGTCACCTAGGAACGTATTCCCTATAATCCCACAAAAACCGTACCATTCCGTATTCACGGTGCCTGTATTCGCGGCCTGTATATTTATGGAACATATACCCCGCGATTAAAGAGCTTTTACTGTAATTAAAAAGTTTCCTTCCTGCGTTTATTCTGTAGCAAAATGTAACTATTGATTCAAAAATAAATTTAATAATTGATAGTAAAGTAATTCGTTATATAAAGGGTTAAATCTGACTAAGGGATGGTGAACCAGTGGCACGCGTGCCATCGATGGCACGTGACGATCAAAACGGCTTGCATTTTACGGCTTGCGTGTGATTTCATTTGATAAACTGAATTTGTCCCGATTTGATTAGTTGGAAATCGTAGAATTTGAAGTGCAACCGATTGATTTTCATCCTAGTTCAATGTGGATTCAAATACGTATTTAAACAAGCAAAAAGCTGGAATTGATTTAAAACGGAAAGGTGAACGAGCAAAGTGAAAATACCCGGAACGACATTTTGGAAACACGGAATTCGAATTCAGACACATTGAACTGTTTGAAGAAGCTGGCTCATGCTATTTTAAGCACATTTTCAGAGACGAATAATATTAAAGACTCCCTTAGAAACCGCTTTGCAGATGACTCTAATTCAGCAAACATTCTGAACATCTTACAACCCCAATAAAAGTTATTTGTCATGTCATCTGCATCAACAGAAGTCCCTCTAATGTCACTTTAATTTGAATGACACTTATAACTAAAACATTTACTATTATATAGTTCAAAATTGTGTTTCTTCGTATTAAGTAGAGAGCTTTGAGTTGTTAGTATTTAGTTTTATTATCTTCCCAATTATTCACAGGCAAAAATTAGTTGATGGCACATCTGTGCCTCATTAGACATTTATTTAGAAAAAAAATGGCATGTGGATATGTGCATGTGGACACTTAAGATAGGAAGCCCACCCCTATCTTAGGCTGTAAGACACACATTATATAAAGCACTTTATGGTATATTTCTTTTTTCCTTACTTCAAAGCCATATTCGTTTGAAGGGATGTTTTGTACTGCATACTATTCAATATAAATACTATTCGAAGGCTCCATTATCAATTGACACAAAATCGTTCATCCTTTTCCGTTTCTACCCTCAAAAACCGGTTGAGCAAGTTTCATAATCGACAACTTTTTCTAACCAGTTCGAAAATGTCGTCGGAAATATGGTCCGCAAACGAAATTTAACCAATCATGTGAAACTTTGAAGTGACGCCATACAAGTGACGTCACTTTCGCTGTCGTTTGCTGACGGAAAGTGCCGAAGATATTTTGCCGTGTGATAAGGCCTTTAGAGGACAAGTGAAAACTGGGCCGTTGCAACACACACAGTTTCATGAATCACAATGCATTAAATTAGACTTTAAATATGAGCCGTCCTTTATAAGTGGTTTCCAAAGTGTGGTAGAAAAAATACTATGCTATGGGCGGTTAAAGATTTGTAGTGGAAGCTTTATAAGCCAGTTTAGTTTAGTTTAGTTGTATTAACGCTCCGTTTTGAAGCAGCGTTAGGGCTATTTGAGGACGGACCTCGCCCTTTTGAACCGCCGCCTGATGACGAGGACGACACCTGAGCTGGCATCCCCCTCTCCAAACTTCCCCACCACGCCAGTGGGAGGACGTTTGGGCGCGACCAGACTCGTTTACACGGCGGTTCTTCGGTGGAATCAGGTCTCGAGCCTGCAACCCTCCGGTTACGAAGCGGAGATCCGAAGCCTCTAAAACATCCCACCGCGACCCGCTTTATTAATCCAGATGACATCCTCAAGATGGAGTGATCACTTTTAGTCTTGTGGTCATGTTATCTGGCTACGAACAGGAAGGTCACGAGTTCGATCCTAGCCATCGCCAATCGTAACATTGGTGACCTAGGATGATGAAAATAAAAATAAATACGCAACCTCCGTTTAGCTGTTGTGGCGCCCTCTATCGGAAAAAAATAAAATTGCAATAAATAACCAGCCGATAAAAAAATGGTGATAGATGATCAGCCAATAAAACAATGGCGATAAGTAATCAGCCAAAAAAATTAAAAAGGCGATAAATAATCAGCCAATAAAAAATTAATCAAGCTGATAAATAATCAGCCAATAAATAAAAAAAAACGTAAGACGAATAAAAACACTCAACAGCCAATAAAATCCTCACTCAACAGTAGCAAAATATCGTTAGTCTCTCCTCTCACCAGAGGAGGGAGTATTGTAGCTTTATGAGCCAGATAACATCCTCAAGGCTGGGGGATCCCTTTGAGTCTTGTGGTTATGTTATCTGGCTACCAACCGTAAGATCGCGTATTCGATTTTAGCTATCGCCAATAGCTACAGATTTTTTACTACAAATATACACATTCCTTAAATTTTCATGACTTTATTTCAGTTTTTGTATAATAAAAATTATCACACATTCTGAAAGTTTCCTGCAATTTGTTTGAAAACTCTGTGTAAAAACGTGAGGTAAAATTTAAGATTAAAAAAGTTGTATCCTTCAGAATGATGGTCTAGTTTTACGAAAATATGTCGAAGTATTGCATGATAAGATTTACGAACCATTGTTGTTTTTTAGTCCAGATGAACCCAAATAATTTCTTTTTCCATCCATTTCTGACCTCAAATTCTTCTCAACCGAATCTTGACTAAAAAAAGTATATATTTTACTTGATTGAATTTCATAATATATCTTCTATTGATCAGATGCTTTCTTATTCTGTAAATCTACCTGTAACCTTTAAAAACTTTGGGATTTGAATGCTCTTGGGTATTTTTCTGTTATCCGGGCGCAGCGAGAAATCGCCACATAATGTAGAATTCCACCAAATTTCCGCCTGTTTTGTCATTCATTTCGCGACTTAGCTCGCTTTTGGTTCACATTGGCGACATTTGCCCTCGGATTTCGGAAAAGAACAACTTCGTGCTATAAAAACATTGTTCATAACTTCAGTCTTCATAATTTGGTGATCGAATTTACCATTTCTCTACAAATATTTTTTTAAAAAAAGCACCAAATTGAAATAACGCAAAACTCAGTTTTGATAGTTGATGTACATCTTTTAGTACACAAGTATAGACAATTCAGTTCTTTTTAATAGAAAAGGTAAATTAATTTCACATTCTCAATTGTACCATGCTACATGTAGCATGTAACCTTGTAGCATGTAGCACTAAAGAATGATCAAAATTTCACAAATCGTAATACTGTTAAAAATAATAAGCATATCAAAATTGATTAAAAGTATTATTTTGCTTATGATTGCTATTTGTATTATTTTCCTTACTATTTCTGTTCATCTGTTTGATCGATGCAGTTGTAACTTTTGAGCATTTGTTCCAAATGACATTGTGGAGAATCTTATTGAAGTTTTGTAGCATGCACCAAATATATTGTTCTAATAGCTCATTTGATGCATGTCCTTGATAAATTGGCAATATTTTTGCCAAATGAACTTCTTTTATGGGTGTTTGAATCTGAAAATTGGGCTTGGTAACGTTTCTTACTCTCCCGTCATGCATCGACAATTATTCAATAACTTGCAAAATTTTGCAGGCACATTTAGAATGACTCAATTTATCATACGAGCCAATAAATTTTGTTTCACTGTTTTGATAATGTTCCAATACTGTGTCCCCCTCAAAAGAGACAAAATAAGAGAAATCGATGCACGCACGGCATCTGAACGAACCGGTTAAGGGGTTAATAATAATTGCCTGGAAAAAGCATTGATAATAATGAATGCCTTTTCTCTCTTAGGTTACGCAGGGGACGGCAGCCAGAACTACACTTCCGATTTCAACATGAACAAGACGCCCCTAGCAGCCCCGGTGGACGGGGCCCTTACGCGTCGAGCCCTAGCGGCGGCTTTCAACCCGAAGGGCATCCTCGCACAAGCGGCCAGCCCCGAGGCGGCCTACGAGTACGAGTTCATCAGGAGGGATTTCGAGGTAAGGGCATGAGCTCATTTCTCTTTTTTTTTAACTCCAGGGAATTCTTTTAATCCCTTCGCATACAACGAGAAGTCTGATATTACAGAATTTTAAATTAGTTAATAAGTGTTTCTTACGGCACTTGCCATTGGACAAGCCCCCTGTGACGTAGACAGCGATTTGAGACAATAGGGTGCGTCTCTTATTTTTTTTCAGTGGAGGCATCTTGGGCCAAGAGTATGACTTTTTGCCACTCACGCGTCACAACCCTTTTTACGGGGCGGACGTTCATTCATGTCTTTTCATTCACTCAGCCACAACCTAGACCTGAATCAGAGAACGATCACCTCTGAACCAGTACCCCCAGTGGTATTGCTCTCGACATGGAGGACTTTGTGTGTAAAGTTTGTATTATATAGTCACAATGTTACAGATTAATTAAATTATATGTTATTAATGATTGTTTATTTGTTATTCTAAATTCTCCGTTGAAAAAAAAAGTGGTAGCCACTTAGGTTCTGAAAACGTTTGTCAAGTTATACTTTACTGATATCAGAATTTGAAACATTTTTGGCCTGTGCAAAGAAAACTAAGTGCTTCTAAATACGAAATTGTTAAAAGTAAACTGTATCATAATATGCAGGAACAATAGCATAGTATATACTTCAATAAAACAGTAAAAATAGTTTTTGATGGAAATATTTAGCTTTAGTGACACATTCTTGTTTTAGTATCAATGACCTCATTGTTTATATTTTTGAACACTGCTCATGGAATTGAAATTGTACACAAATCTGGAAAAAAGAGACTTTTGTTTTGTCAGAAGTCAATTTTCCAAATTTGAGGCAGTGTAGGAACTGACTCACAGCAATATATTTAACAGCCCGTAAAAATATGAAATGGCTTACTGCCAGTTACTTCTTATTTATCTTACATGACGCGTTTTTAAGATAGCATTTTGCAAATAAACGCAAAATAACATTATGAAAAAATTTGTTATTTTTTCACAAACTAAGTTCCCGAATTGTGAAACTTTTTCCGATGTTTCCCAAATCGGGAACTTAGTAGGGTTGTGTATTCTGAATTGCATTAATCAAGGTGTGCAGTGAGAAAGTGCTGCAAAAAATTAAGTACTTTTAAGCACCACAGCCAAAAAAAAAAAAAATTACGCCCCTTTGTACATGCACGCATACGTAATCCTATGTATTTTCTAATCCTAGGATATTTTCCGTTTTATTATAATGCAAAAATTTTTATTGAAATTTTTAAAAATTTTAAATGTGCCTTTTTTAAAATTTTAATATCTATTTCTGTATTCTTACAATATTTGCTCAATGTCTTTCTTCTAAAGTAAAACAAATTATTTGTCCTGGTTTTGAAAAAAACATAAAAGGATAATAAAAAAAACTATCCTTACCAAAAATGTAAGTCAACTTTTATAAGAGAACTATTTAATGTTTTTTATTCAACTATTTAATTACATGTGTAACAAGTTGAAACGTTTTTCGAGTTGCAACCCGTTCGGCATATTTTATATTTCTCTCTTTCGGAATAACCCTTCCAATATTTTAATATGGTGACCAATGTTGAAAAAACGAGGGGGAAAAAGTTCAATCACCATTTTCTTAACATGGGTTAAAACTCTTGGATCCCTTCACTGAATGCTTCCCTTTCGTCGGTCTTCTTTTTTGCTGTATCCAGCAAACAAACATTTGACTGTTATGTATTTAGCGTATTATTGAATTCGGAAATAATAAGGGATTCTCTTATGTTAAAACAAAAAAAGAATGCCTTCTTGGTACTTCTCGAGGAAATTCGGCTCTTTTAAGGGCCTTTCTTCCAAAATGAAGCACTTAGATGGTGCTTAAAAATGCTTTTCAAATTAAAGCACTTTTTAAGGACTTTTCACGGCTCCACGCACCTTCTTAATGTCTTTAGAACTGAAGTGTGAACCTTCAGTGCAGAGATTAATCAATCACAATCTCATTCAATACACGGGGATCACCTGGAAGGAAGTTTATAAAAAAGTAGATCTCACAAATTTTGTAGCAATGAATTAAAGGTTGAAGATTTAAAAAACAGCAAATAATTAAAAGTATTCCGATTTGTAACGCCTCAAAATCCTTTGCCGCCGGGTAGTTTCACAGCGAAACCATTTTCTAAAATTTATTTTTGAACGCGCGGTGGTTTCTGGTGGAAACCAAAGGCTCTAAAACAGGGATGGGCCAACTCCGGCCCGCCGGAAGGTTCTATCCGGCCCGAGGATAGAATTTTAATTTGCCGGTCAGAGGCATATTAAAAGAAATATTCATATGTTATGTATCCATCTCCTTTTATATTTTGTTTAAATATTATATTTCTTCTTCCTTTTTTTCAAAGAACTGGTAATCTGTTTACATTCTCTATTTTTGTTCTACAAAACATAAATCGAAGGAAATAGCAAACACAGGCAGTTTTCAATCGGAAAAGTGTTTAAAGCGGAATTTATTTGTTAGTTATAGCCGTAGATTGGCGCCAACAAGCGTTATCTTTTTCTTGTGGAACAGACATATGGGAATTCAATATAGGTGAATTAGACCTCACATGTGACCGACTGCGCATTTTAAACTCCATCTAGAGGCCTTTTCTTTTGGCGCGAGTTCTAATATTTTTGATTGCGTGTTGAAAGATTGAGGACATATAGCGTCATTGTGAATAGTGGTGAAATTATTAAAAGTAAAGCGTAGCTTGTTTGGGTAATTCGTAAAATATTTCAACCCCAAAATGGCTACTAAAAACGTAAAGTTGATTCAGAGTGCCGCGCTTTTAATGATGAATGGACATGGAAATATTTTTTTTTCAGTTATAAAAGATAAACCAGTGTGTCTTATCTGCAATGAAGCTGTAGCAGTCTTCAAAGAATATAACATTTCCCGCCATTTCACATCTAAGCATAAGAATTCCAATTACGAAGCAATGTCCGAATATGAAAAAAAAATGCAGAAAGTCTTTGTAAAAAATTATCAGGCCGGCAAAATTTTTTCAAGTAGGTAAACAGTATTCAAGAAGCAGCTACACATGCAAGTTACATTGTAGCATACAATATTGCTAAAAATAATAAAGCTGTCAGTGATGGGGAGTTCTTTAAACAATGCATGCTCCAAGTTTGTGATGTTTTAGGTCCAGACAAGAAAAATAATTTTGAGATTGTAAGCTTATCTCGAAAAACGGTGACTTCTAAAATGGAAGCCATCGATAAAAATTTGGCATCACAATTAGAGTCAAAGATTAGCCAATTTAAATTTTGTTCCATTGCTATGGATAAAAGCACTGATATAAATGATACTGCTCAATTAGTATTATTTATAATAGATGTTGATGAGAACTTTGAAATTATTGAGGAACTGGCGTGCATGCGTTCTTTATAGGAAACTACAACGGGATATGATATTTTTCGTGAATTTCAGGAAGGGCTTTTAACTTTGAAAGTGCCTATAACAAATATATGTAATATTACAACCAATGGAGCACCAAATATGACAGGAAAAAAATCTGGATTTCTTGGACACTTTAATCAAAACTATCCCGGGAACAATGTTGTTTTTCTACATTGTGTTATACATCAAGATGCTCTGTGTAAATCTGCATTGAATATGAAACCCGTGCTTGATGCAGTCGTGAAGCTTGTAAATACTATTCGATCTCGTGGGCTTACTCACAGGCAATTTCGAGATTTTCTTCAGTCAGTGCAATCTGAATACTCTGATGTACTGTATTACACGAAAGTAAGGTGGCTTAGTGCAGGATGTGTTTTCGAGCGAGTTTGACAGCTGAAAGACGACATTGTGTCGTTCTTCCATGATAAACGGTGTTCTGCGGCGTGCGAAATGTTAGAAGATACAAAATGGCTAACAGACTTTGCATTTTTCAAAGATCTTCTTTGTCATATGAACAACTTGAATGTCAAGATGCAAAAGAAAAATCAATTTATCGACGATATTTGGTCACATCTCAAAGCTTTTAAACTAAAACTTAATATGTTTGCTGGGCAGCTAGGTAAGAACGACTTATCTCATTTCCTGAGGTTAAATTCAATACCCTCAGTAAATGAAGAGAACCTTAAGAATTATGAAGATAGCTTGAAAAAACTGAATTGTGAGTTCGAACGCAGATTTCAAGATTTCAGTGCCATTCAAGCAGAATTGGATATTTTTACCATGCCATTCAACGTAAATTGTGAAGCAGTGAGGTCAGATTTGCAGCTTGAATTAATTGAGTTGCAATCTAACAATCATCTCAAGCAATTGTTTCTAAATATGCCAAAGTTAGAGTTTTACAAATCATTATCGAAAGTAAGTTTCCCAAATTTAATATCTCATGCTCAGAAAATCAGTGCTATGTTTGCTTCATCTTATATATGTGAACAAGTGTTTTCAACTAGGAACCTTAGAAAGAATTATTTCAGAAGTAGACTGACAGATGAGCATTTAGCCTCGTTCCTTAGAATCAGTACATCTCACTTCGAACCTCAATATAAGGAACTTTTAAAAATGAAATCGTAATTTCATTCATCTCATTAATATATTAAATCTTAATACTTGTATATTGTTTTTAAAATTTTAGAAAAATTCATCTTGGCCCGCCATACTTTATTTTTTCGATTTTTGGCCCGCGATGGAAAAAGTTTGCCCATCCCTGCTCTAAAACATAGGTTCCCAACTTTTTTCGAACTGGTGCCCCCTTTTCTAGTGAATATTTCAATACCGCCCGCCTCCCACATCAGATAAATAAGAGCGTACATAATGAATAGTGAAAACAAGAATTAAATTTTAAAAAATTACTAATGGATAGAATATTGTTGGAATTGAAACGATACTGAATGACTTCTTTATTTAAAAAAGGGGAATGAAGGTTTATCTTACCTCTCATAAGGACAGACAGGGATTTTGATGATGCGAATGAATCCATAATAAACTATTGCTAGAAAGCAAAAAAAAATTATTTATTTATTTAGAAAAATAAATAAACTGGCAATTTCAGAGGACAATTAAAACGCATACTTAATTATATTAAAAAAATATTTTGATTAAATTTTAAAAACATCGAATTTCGAAGTCTTTTTTAGACTATATTTGGTTAATCTTCGCAAGCCCCTCCGTGCCATATCAATGCCTCCTAATTTTCTCTGGGTCTTTTACCGTCCCCTTGAAAATTCCAAACGCCCATAAGGGGACGTTATCGCCCACGTTGGGAACCTATGCTCTAAAATAATGCTCTAACTTTAATAACTGCCTGTAGATGTCAGCACATTATTCAATATTCCTCTCACGTACGAAAAAAAATGCGTCATTTTTAATGCTTTTTCTCAATACTTTGAACTTTTTTTTTTCAGCAAGCAAAAAACAAATTCAAAATGCATTCATAAATTTGTTCTCTGAAAGTTGACAGCAACATATACATTTTTTTCAATTCAAATCGCGTAAAATAAGTTCTTTATACTTGACCTCTTTTTAAGGGAGAGTCGGAGACACACCACCGCGCACCTACGGCAGGAGGTTCCTCTACCACTTGAAGCGCGTTAGCGAAATGGATCTTTTTTCCTTCCTCCGACTCTCTTAGCTAAGTGGCTGATCATTTATGGGAAGTTTGCCCTATGTTCTGTGGATGAGGAATTTATTTACATTTGAGTAAGGTTCGCACGAATAGGATAGTTGAAGATGACACTTTTTAGTGACGTTTTTCCTGTATAAGCGTCACCAGACTACGCGGATGTTAACTATATTTTCTAATATAGTATTATTTCTTCATTTTTAAATGGTTTATGTAAATATTATGTTCCTTCATCAGTTGAATATAGTATTAAATTGTGTTAAAGTCTAAAGGCCACAGAAATAACTCGCCATTGTTAGCTTTATTTGAAGATCACTACAAATTATTGAAATTGTTTCTTTTTATTTCATAATTTTTTTCATGTTGTATGATTACACAAGTAGCTTTCATCACTAATATTGTATGTTTTTTTTTTGTATTTCTATAAATAAATAATGAATAGTTATGTTACGAAACGAATTTAAAAGTATTAATTATTTATACGAGGAAAATGTCGTAAAAGCGAGGTGGTTCTTTCCCCAGCATAATGTAGTCCACTTTAATTTTTTAAAGGTATTTTGTTTTTCTCTTAGACCCTGAACATGTCAATTAATTGCATACTTTAAAAAACTTATTTTTGTGCGCGTCAAAGGGTTTGTTTTTAAAAACTTGTTGTTTTATTTTATCTCACAGACTTACAAAGTTTGTTTTTTAAAACTGGTTGTTATTTATTTTATCTCATAGGCTTACAAAGTTTGTTTTGAAAACTGGTTGTTATTTATTTTACACCAATTAATTAAAAAAATAACAGAGGGAAGGAAAGAAAACCATCATGTCCTGGTATTATCAATAGATATTAAAGGGGTTTTCGATAATGTTGAGCCTAGTTCAATTGTGACCAACCTTAACAATAACCAGTGTCCTAAGAATCTGGCAACAATTTTCAAAAACCTGCTGCTCAATAGAAAAATCGCTCTTATTTCAAGTGTGGGTCCAGCTATTAGAGAACAGAGGATGGGCTGTCCACAAGGATCTTGCAGTGGCCCAGCTCTCTGGAATCTCGTAGCAAATGAAATTCTGGAAGAAACTTTCCCAGAAAACACATCGATTCAAGCATTTGCAGATGATTTTGTTATAGTCTCCCATGCATCCACTAGACAGAAAATCGGAAATCAGATACACGAAGCAATAGCCAAATTCATTTCCTGGACCAGCAAGAATAAACTCCAAATTTCAACCAAAAAACGCAATACAGCAAACTGTATAGCAAACTCGTGAGGCCATCAACCCTCTGCTGGCAAGAAGAAATTATTCGAAGACATGGTTCCATCAAATATCTTAGCATTCACATCGATGA
Organism: Argiope trifasciata; assembly: GCA_026543055.1. Lineage (NCBI taxonomy): Eukaryota > Metazoa > Arthropoda > Arachnida > Araneae > Araneidae > Argiope > Argiope trifasciata. The sequence continues at coordinate 179,175 of JAPMOQ010066041.1, forward strand.
TAAATTCAATTAGAATGCACACATTAAAAACCTCTCCATTAAAGCATTCCTGTATCATAGAAATCTCCTCAAATTAATGGGAAAGGATTGGATCTTTTCCAAGAAATTAAAGAAATTCATTACTCCACTGTAATTAAGAGGATGCTAGTTTATGGCGCAGCAATCTGGTGCTTGGATCCACCTGTAAGAGTAAAAAGGAAATTGGCATTCCTATTGGCATTTTCGTGAGCCTACAGAACGACCCCAACATCCGCTCTTCTAGTTATCCTCAGGATTCCTCCATTACATCTCAAGCTCCAGCAAGAAGCCAGATATACCTCATTCAACAGACTCAACGTTTCCCTTCCAGAGAGCCTCACAACGATCCATCCGATGGATGTTGAAAAATCTGAAACAGGCTGGGCCACTCACCCATCATTATATCCATTTCAAAAGCAGATCTCCACTAAAGATGGTGGGCACATCTCTAAGGGAGTTCGTCTTTACACGGATGGATCCAAGACGTATAATGGAGTTGGCGCTGCATTCTGTGTCATGGAAAACAATAATATATTATATAGATGGTCAACAAAAATGCTGAATTATAACACTGCATCTCAAGCTGAACTTCTAGCCCTTTAACAAGCCATAGAATACGCTACTCACCTCCATACACAACACATTACAATTTTAGTTGACAACAAGCCAACATAAAAGCTTCAGCTAACCCCCAAAATCAAAATCCAGTGACGAGGAACATCTGCCATAATTTAATCCAACACAGACAAATCAGAATTTACTGGATTAAAGCCCATGTTGGGTTTCAGGGAAATGAAGAAGCCAGACTGGCGAAAGAAGCAGCGGAATCAGACGTCGAGGAATGTCACACTAAGGTACCAAAATCCTACCTTAAATCATTCTTTAAAAACAAAATGATGAAAAAGAGGCAAAAGAAATGGGAAGATGGGGATACAGGGAGATCTACATTCAACAACCTCCCCAAAGTCTCCCTTCTACCAAGTAACTTGAAAAAGGAAGACATTCTTTTCTTCACATCTCACGGGCCATGCTCCTCATATCTTTGGCGTTTCAATCTGATCCCTAATGCATTCTTCCCCTGCGGACATTTTGATGCCACGCCAATCCACTAAGCAACAGAATGCATGCTGACTTCTTCCTTTCACATGATCATGCCTACATCCGAACTAGAACGAGTTTGGTTCCGCAGCGTTGCCTCTTCCCAAGGATCCAGGAAGAAAATTCAAAGAATGATTCGTCATCTGTAAGCAAACCAAGATCTAATTAGATTCCAGGAACAATATTCCCAAGAGTAGCAATCTACATACACATTTTTATTTTCTGTTATTTTTGTATTTGTACACAGCGTTAATTTGTGTGTTGTGCCTTTATTTCTCTCGCTGTTTTTCTGTTCTCGTTTCCAGTTTTTTTTTTTTTTTTAATATTTTAAAAATATTTCAGAATCTGCATGATATTTAGTTTAATAAGCCAAATTGACTTCCAAATCTGAACTTCAAAAAGCTCATTTCCTTCAGCTTTGTTTTATCCAATATTAAAACCCCTAATCCTATTTCCATCCATAGATGTCAGAAGTCGAACACTAGTCACAGGGATGGATGGAACAGGAGCGTCTTTCCACGTCTCTCCCAACTTCATGTTTAAATAAACAGAGGGTCATAGTAGCAGGGGCATGAAGCGGTGTTGTGTGTTATTTATTTTATCTGATAGGCTTACAAAGTTTGTTTTTTATTTTATCTCTTAGGCTTATAAAGAGGTAACGAGTTTAGCCCGGCAGCTGAACGGAAGCATCTCGCCCAAGCAAGAAGTTCTAGTTGGACCGAAACCGAAAACGAGATTGTTCACCCCTCAGCCCGAAATCCAGCAAGAAGCGACATACGACTGGTAGAATCTGGCAGCGGCAAAGAATGCAATCGCCGAAACAAAAGATCCGAACTGAATTCTTTTGCCTCTCAGCTTGAATTGCATTATTGTCGTGAAAATAGTTCTAAAAATTAACGAACGAAATGACGGAAAGGGTTGTCATATACATTTTTTCGTTTATAAGTTTTAGTTCCGGAATTCCATGATAATTATTTGTTTGGAGCATATTTGAAGCATTAAAAAAATTTAATTGAAAATATTTTAGAAATCTAAATAAAAAATCTCAAAGAAAATCTTTACTTCTTAAAACATATTGCTAGTTTAATGTCTAGAAATTGATAGCATAAAATTTCTAGAGCGTCCATTAGAGAATTAGACTAGTGCATGGTGTTAATGATATGAAAAAAATGAAATCCTTTTTAACAAAGAAACTCTCATAATCACAAAAACTGTATTACTGTAGCAAAGTGAAGTGAGATAACTAATACGAAAAATGTTGAGTATGATCCGTTTTCTCTATTTAGAGATTATTTACTTCCTTTCAAAGAATTCCAAATCAAATAATCACAACTAATCATTTTACTTATTATAAAAACCACTTCTAGAGAACTTTTCTAAGTGAAGCAAAAATAATTTTTTGCGATAGAATTGTGTAATTTCATTTCGTTGCAATGAATTGGGACAGAAATGCAGAGAAAAGATATGATTTACAACTTTGCGTTTCAGTAAACAGGAAATGTTTCAGTAAATTAAGAATTTGTCACTATTTGGAATCTTTACAACAAAATTCAATTTTTATTGCTATATTGAAATATCTCCACTAAAACTCATTAGAATTTTTCGTTTATTGAAAACCACCATTATATATGATGGTTTCGTTCATTAAAACCACCATTGTCACAGAATGATGTAACAACATATTGTAGTATATGACAACCCTAGATAAAATATGTAGTTAGCTTTTCCGGAATATGTATGCCTCCTATCTGATATATAAACAGTTTATCGTATTTATGTTGTACAGAGTGAAAAAGTGCTGAATGGTTGAGAAATGAGTAAATTCATTAGTTTCATTATGTTTTACATTTGTATTATACACAGATAACAGCACTGGTTATTGCTTATTTTTGCAATAAAAGTAGTTTAATAGGAAATTACTAAGAGCCATATCAAATAGAACACTTCTATTAATACTAAAAGAATTCATTCAAATTGAGAAAAAAATAAATTATTTTTTTACAGAATAAAAAAAAATTGCAAAAGATTAAACATTCCATGTCGGTGTTGTTTTAGAAATTCGCGAGGTTCCGAGAGCTAATTTTTAAAAAAAATGTAAAATGAAAAAATAATTCTAAAAGTGAATGTTGGTATAAAATGGGAAGTGGTGAAAATTATGAGAAGTATTTTTCAATGAAACATTAACTTCACTTTTATTATGGAACTGTGACATTGTTTAAAAATGAATTTAAACAATGAATAGTTTTACAGAATTTAAATTCCGATTTAGTGTGAAAGATATTTTATTTACAACTTAAAAATATGACCAAATAAAATTTGCGGCCATATTTCAGAATATTTTTAATTTGCGACAAAAAACCAAAATTTAGGCAATTTATAATCACCAAAAAGATTTTAAAAAATTCGTAATTTAATTTTTTGTCACAAATATAAAACATGACGTTAAGGTTATTTATAGTTTATTGGAAAAAAAACTGTAGAAACCTTAAATATATAATATTCATACAGAAAATAAAATACCCGATACGCCTTTAAAATTTTTAGCAATATACAAGTGATGCAAGACATTTCGATATGGAGTTTACTGTGCTTAGTAGATAATATATTTATATGTTAGATGTCTTTTTTTATTCTACTTTAAATGTTCCATTATTTCGTGTAAACTTCTCTCATTATTTCGATTTTTTTTCAATATTTATTTGTTTTGAAATGTACATATAGATGCATTGTTCCTTTAAAGACAAGAATAGAATAATCATCTCTTCAATTATATAAATGAGTTATGTATAACTATATAATTTTCTGACCTCATTTGAGTATTAATCAACGAAATGGCAATAATTTTGACTTAAAAGTAATATAGTACAAAAATTGCACTGAAGCAATAATTAACATATAAAGCATTAACGTGTTTTTAAAAAATAAATTTGCAGAACTTTGCAGATATTGCTTAATTATTTTTATAACCCATTTAGTCAAACTCAAATTAAAACAATTACAAATTTTTTTAATATTTTATTTAACCAAAAAACAAAAAATATCTTTATACGAAATATGATTATTTGCAAGAAATAAAACTAAATCAGATGAAGCTATAACTTGTGGAATTTATTTACAGTCTGAAAGCTAAAATTAAAAGTTTAATAACTTGAGTTGAATGTAGAAGAGTTGAATCCATTCTTTTATGCTCAACAGCAAATTATAAATACCATTTTTATTGAGAAATTATCTTTAAATGAATTCACTTTACTTTTCAAAATGGATGTAATTATTTCAAATATAGTTTGCTCTAAATGTTTTACATTTTATTATCTATTTTCGCTGGCATTCTAGATAAATATTACAAGAGCAATAACTCTATGTGAGTCCATAAAGTATTTGATGTAGAATCATTTGCCTTGACTCACCTTACCCATGTTTCTAAGCAAATAAGAAAAAAATACTTTCAGAAATGTGCTGTTAAATTTCAACGAAATGCAAAGATTGCAGAATGCTGACATCTGTGCATTTCGTAAAAATTTTAATTTAACAGCAATCATGCTATGTACATAATCATCTCATCAATGAAGTTACGATAAAAAACTCAATAATTAAGGAAAATGCGACCGATTATTATTATAATTAGAACGGTCCAACAGAAATAATGGCAGTTTTCTTCTGCTTCGTAGTTTGATTCCAAATGAAATGTAGAGAACACTTTTTTTTATTTCACTTTTCTTTCCTCTTCTAAAAAGTAGGAATGACTTGTTGGTGAAAATAAAGTATTTTGATTGAAATGTTGATGAATGATTTAAATGCTCCAACTAAAAAGTGTGGAAAAAAATAGAGCTCTTTAAACTTTCCACGGAGAAAATTGTATTATTAGAGTAGTAATATAATATATTGTGATTTCTACGTTTCATTTTCTTTTCTTTTGGCAACCTCTAACATATAATTTTATTTAAATGGAATTCAGAAGAAATTGTCCAACGTTACTGCGTTTTGCAAAGCAAGCTTAAAAGCAACATGTATGTATTGAATGCATATTTATGAATGTATTCTAAACTATTTTTTTCTATCCATTTAATAGTTTTCAAATCAATGATTTCTCAATCTGAACCAAAATTACGGAATTGTCGTTTTTCTTTCAGTAATAAATCATTATTTCATTTTCACTCCTTGTTTAACCATTAAATTTTCAGTTTATGAATGAAGTAAATAAAGAATGTACTAAGAAAATATTCGATAAAAATTTTATACCATTATGTATAGAAACTAAGGGGCGTAGTGAGAAAATGTTGCAAAAATTAAGTACTTTTAAGCACTTTTTAAAAAAATAAGCAGCTTTGTACACGTACGCATATGCAAACCAGCGTATTTTCTAATTTTAGGTTCTTTTCTGTTTTATTATAATGCATAATCTTTATTAAAAAAATTTTAATTAATTTTAAATGTGCTTTTTGTAAATTTTAATATTTATTTCTGTATTTTCATATTTGTCTTCTATTGTAAAACAAATTATGTCTTTTTTGGATTTCACAAAAAGAGAAAGGTCAATAAAAAGGGAAAAAACTATTGTTACCAAAAATAAAGTTCTTTAACCTTCATCTTTAACATGGGCTACAACTCTTGTATCCCTTCACCGAATGCTTCCCTTTCGTCGATTTCTTTTTTGATACATCCAGCAAGCAAATATTTATGACTGCTATCGATGAAACGTTTTCATCGAACTAGGAAACAATAAGAGATAAAAACAAAAAAGAAATATCAGTAACAAAAAAGAATATCTTATTTGCATTTATTGAGAAAATTAAGCACTTTTAAGGACCTTTCTTCCGAAACTAAATACTTTTTCAGGTGCTTATAAATGGCTTTCAAATTTAAGTACTTTTTAATGGTTTTCAATTTTTAAGGAGTTTTCATGACGCTACGCGCCCTGAGAAATACCTTGCGGTTATAAATACATAGCTCAATGAATGAGGAACAGCTTTGACGTGATCCAATTTCATTTGCGATAACTATCTATATTTGTAAATATCAAAAAAAGAAGAAAAAAGGTACTAATACTTCAAACTACAAATAGTCATCTCTCCTTCTCGTCTCTAAATTATTTTTCCTAGAAATTCGCTTGCTTGCACCAAAACGTCAGGTTTTTTTTTAAATTTTATGTGGCAAAGGGAACGCCTTACTTTGCCTTTAAGTAAAGGGAGTCCCTTTTCTTAAAGGGATTGCCTTCACTCTGAAAACAGAATATATCGGCTTTTAAAAAAAGACAGGCCCCAAGGTGGTCGGTATGACCCCTCCTAATACTTTATATACAGTGGAACTTTTCTCACCAAATATTCCTCTGGTCTCTTGGAACTCCTTATTGAGGCATGGGGAAAGAATTTGTAATCAGTCATTGTAAAAGGAAGTCTGTTTTACTTACTAAGTGTTAATTACATATTTTTTTATTCTTTTAAAAAAACAAATAAAATGCAGTCATAATTCTCAACAGGAAACAGAGAAAAAAGAAGCCACTTTCGCCGACGCCGGAATGATTCAGCGCTAAGAATAAAGTCTTAAAAAACGGAAGTATTGCAGGTAACCGTTAGATCATGTATTCAATATTAACTCTGCTAACTAATAATAATTAACAGAATAATTTTGCAAGAAATTAATACTCTCGAATTGTTTCCGCTAATTAAAAAATTATCAACCGCAGTCATCTAGAATAGAAATTATATGTCTCCCCCTTCATTTATGTGCATTAAATCAAAATTAGACAAAAAGAAAGCTTTGAACGGATTAGAAGTGAAATGTTCAATTCATTTGAAAGATTCCTTTATTTTAGAATGTGTTAAAAAATCTACAGTACTTTTATGAATATTAAAATGATTTATTACTGAAATGTTTAAAAAAATTATTTATTGAAATTGTGTGTGTTTTGAAAATGAAATAGCATCTTTGGTATCGTTTTAAGTGCGAATATTAGTTTTCTCTTGTGGATTCATTTTTTTAATTAGTATTGCTATTTTCATACCGATCCTGTCTGCTCTGAATTAGCCACCAGCTAAAGCACTGGACATTCGAATGCAGAAAAGTAAATATCGATAACTAACGTGCAAGTAGTTTTATTATATTAACGTCCCAGTTTAAGGTGTACGTATACTCTATAAGATTTATTTTTTAAATTTTAACTTTAAAAATCCAATTTTTTCACTGTAGATCATTAATATATGTTTAAACCCATTGCGAGGAAGAAAAACTGTATGACACAAATTATTAATTAAATAAATTAGCTAATTAAATATTTTTTGAAACATATCTTAAATTCTTTGTACAGACACACGATTCTAGTTGTAAATGATGCCTAGTATTAGTCTTCATGTTGTCTACCTCAATCAAGTTATAAAAATACATAGTTTTTTTTAAAAAAAAAATTTTTTTTTCATCAATAATGGAATTGAAAAGGCGATATTTTATTTCTATAATTTAAACATTTAAATAGCTATTAAAACTCTATTTCTATAAATATAACTTTGATGGAGGTACAAAACATCCATTATTTCATAAATACAGATTATTTTGGTGTATAAATAATTGTACTTAACATCTTGTTAAGTTATAATTGTTTGAATGTAAAAAAATATCATTCTCCATAAAATGAGTTTAAAAAAAAACCGAAATCCAAGTTTTTAGTGAAAGTTCCTCCAGAAAAATCCTTATAACTCGGTAAATATTCCGAACATTGACAATATCTTGGCATCGTTTAAAAGCTAAAGGATCAGAAATATTTCAAAGCAATAAAAAAATCGATATTTTGAGCGCTTTTCTAAAATTCAAGTGTGTACATACACCTTAAAGCAGCACTAAGGCTATTTTGGGACGGACCACGTCATTTTGAACCTTGGTAAAATGACGAGAACGACACTTGAGCTTCCACTCCCCTCTCCAAACCAGCGGGTTTCCTAAGCGGTAGAAACCCATTTCGCAAACCGTCCTAATCCAACAAACTCTTGAAGCCTTCAGCCCATCGAGAGTTTGTTATTCCAGCAATATTTGTTTGTAATTACCTCATGTTTACAATCCACGGCTTCCGGTCACTGAGCACGGTGATCTTCCGACATCCAGAATTATTTGACATTATACCAAGTTTCAATTCGAAACTGAAAACGTCGTTCCCAAATAAAATTTTGTAGCGAAAATGAGTTCGATGGTTTATTTCACTTGGTCCGTTACATGTTTTGGAATTTGTACATGAGAATCGAATTTGGCATATGTGATTATTTTTGATAGCTGATAAATGCCCTTTTTAAAAAAATTAAGGTATCCGACAACGTTAAAAATACTAGTTATCAGCCACATTTGGAAAGTGTTTTTTTTTAATTGTTATTTCTTGTAGTTCAGAATTTCCTCTTTCCAAAACAGTTTATCGTTTCTAGGAAAAGGAAGATCTGACCTATCATCCCGAATCACCTTTTTATCAGCTAAAATTTGTCTTCAGTTTTCTAAAATCTTTCATTTTCATAAAAATTCTCCACCGTTAACACGATGGAGACTCAAAAACTAATAAAAGAATTTACATAAAAATATCAGAGTATTTAAAATAATATGGGCAATGAAATGAAATTTCACTCACAATAAAACTTCAATACTTTTTCATTAGTAGGTGTTTTGAGTAAAATTAAGTTGGGAATTTACAGGAAAAAATGCATATATATTTTTACCCATAACTTTTTTGAATCTCACAATCTTTCTTGGATTTTGGCTTATTTCAATCATTTTTATATACTATAACTTGTGTGCAAAGAAAAATAGGATTGCTGCATTACCATTTTGTGTAGCGTGTTAATCGCTTTGGCTACATTTCATTAAAATGTACTGTCAATTTTCATGTTTCTCAAAATATATTTTCAAATAATTTTTTTGTATTTATATTGGACAATACATATAAAAACCAAAAAAAGTTTTTCAAAAAAACAATTTCCCAAATTTTTTTCTTTCGAACATAGTTGGATACCTTAATAGACGAGTCTAATTAAATTTTGTTTTCACTCTATTATAGCCCCTTTTTGTATAAAAATCATTATAATTTGCCATAAAAGGATTTCATAATGTTAGAAACATGATATTTAGTTTTAAATTCGTTTTTTTTGTGTGTGTGTGTGCGTATAATAAAAAGTGATCTTTTACAATGAAATCTGCTAAAGTCGTTTCATTTAGCAGTTTATATAATAATCAGTCAGATGGCATTAAGTTTTACTATTATTCAAATTTCATTCAATGCAATTCCTTTCATTTAGCAGTTTACATAATCAATTAGTCAGATGGCATTAAGTTTTACTTTATTTCAAATCATTTAATAATTTTCATAAAAGAGGAATTGTTCCTCTTTATAAGGAGAGTTATTCCTTCTTTATATGCTATCGTTAAAACCGAAAAGGGAATTGCACATTATTCAAATAAAAACATGGGTTTTTATTTGTATCAATATTGAGAATGACGATAACAAATGGGGAAGAATCTGGCAATGAGTTTCATAATACAGTAAAAGCTCCTTATTAGCGTTTTCACTATTCGCGGATTAAAAAAATGCGACCCAATTCCTCTATTCGCGGCTACAAATTTCTTTATTCGCGGATCTAATGAGTACATACACAATAATAAAAGGATTCCAATAGGTATCCAACCCAATATCCTTTGTAAATGCCGTCAAATGAACTAATAAAAAAAGTAAAATAGATCTTATTACAACTTTGCCTAAAGTATGTTGTTAAATGATATCGCCAAGGACATTGATCGTGGCGAAGGCGGTTTATTTCAGGGTTTTTGAGAATGTAAACAAACAGAATGAAAGCAACCTTATGACTCAATCAATAAAGTATATTTGTAGAATGAACGACTCAGAAATAAGGTAGAACTAACGATTAAGAAATGAAAATTGACTCACCTCATGCTGAAGATTCATTTGAATCTGACGTAAAGAAGGTAGATCTCAAAGACTATTTTAACCATTTTAATGCAACGATTAAAGACTGGAGCAAACTATACGAATACAGAATGGACGACTCAATTGAATGCAATAATCCACCGGAAATATAAGAAAAACGAATAGACAGGTATATAATTTATTACATATATATATATTAATTTTGTCAGCTAGGAACGTATCCCCTATAAATAACCCTTCCGTATTCACGGTTTCTGTATTCGCGGCATATTTATGGAACGTATACCCCGCGAATAAAGAAAGTTTACTGAACAGTAGATTAAATTCAGAGGTCACTGGATTTCTCATGTACCAATCGACTTCCGATTATGTGATGCATTTTCTATAGAAAAAAAATTGCCCTGATTATTGTTAAGTGTAGACATTCTTTAAAATGTAGGGATGCATTCTGTCAAGAATCATGATGCTTGCACCAATAATATTTCAATTAAAAATTGTGCTTTTAAAAGCGTCTCAAACATCTTGTATCGAGTAGTCATTCCCCACCTGTTGAGTGTTGCAGGATGTTTTCAGGATTTATTTTCTGTCAATTATGTTTTGATTGTTCTGTGGAAATATGTATTGTAAATAAAATAAAAAGACGTGATACTTGTCAACATTCTGTTAAATCATTTGTTGTTACATTTATTTTTTTAAAAGATAAGTGGTGTCATGGCAAAACAGAGCAAGACGAAAACAATTAAGTAGAATGATTATGAAATGTCTTTTCCGTTTAATTATGTAAATATAAAAATTTTGTAGATGAATAATATATGAAAGTATGGAATCTAGTGATTCAACTATATTTATCTATAAGTTCAATGTGTTTTGGCGCTCTACAGACCGCTCAATTTACAGCTACCAAATTTCGCATGTGTATACCTTGAAGGACGGAAACGTGCACCTCGGAGCAATGCTTTTGAATTTTTTAATGATAATTCCAATTAAAAAATTACGCGATATTTTGGCTCTAACTTCAGCAAATATTATGGCGGAGAAATTATTTTGACATCAAGTTACAGCTAAATAAATAATCTTTTCAATGATACTAATACTTTAAACTATTAAATAATTATTTTAACCTTATTTTTCAACAATATATTTCGTTCGAAATGAAAAATAAAATTTTATCTGCACCAGCAAGCCAATGGGAAAAAATGAGCTTTTATTAACACGTTGCCATCATAATGACAGAGATCCATATTAAAAAATAAGTGCAATATTGTTACAAATTAAATATATTAGAAATGAACTTTTCAGCATGTATCTGAATGAAGTGAAAAAATTTTGAACTATATTTTCTAAAAACTAAATGGAGGACAAGTTCTCTACAATCTTTTATAATATCTATATTAATACAATAAAACATGTACATTAACTATTTTTGCCTTAAATTAAACTAAGATATCAGCAAATTTAGGGCATGCATGAGCTAACAAAACGGTATAAATGAACTAAATATTTTATGTAACTTGAGCCAATATATGATCCGATTAATTTTAATTTTAAGGAATTTTAAATTTTGACATAGGTCCTCTGCCCTTGAAATCATATTTAAGGAAATATTCGAGACAATAATTTAAATAGAAATTTTCGTACTCCAAACAATTAAATCAATCGCTTAAACTGACTAATTTGTTAAACTTGAATATCTCGTCCAAAATCACCAATTTTTATAGAAAACTTCAGTGACCGTCTCAAAGAAGGTAAGCTAATCTTCTGTCAGGGTTTCTTGACAGCGATTGATCTATGATAATGAAAATGTTGATTGTTTTAAACTATTATATTCAAAACTTCATACATGGACCAGATTTGAAAGCAGTAGAGATGTCTTTTTAAAAGTTAAAGGGTCAAGACATTTCTCGGAATACAATTCCTTAGGACTAAAAAGCTGTGCAAAATTTAAACTTCAATAAATGTTCTTAAGAAAAAATTGTGAACTAAAATAAAATATTTTTATTTACATTAAATATTTTGAAATTAAATTTTAAGAAGAAACAAAAACTGATTTTTTTTTCTTTTTTGAATAAATCATTAAGATGCGAATTTACGAAAATTATTCTGCAGTGCACCTACAACTGCAATGCCGAGCGACTACGCTTTCAATTTTCATTTTTTTATTTATTAGAGTCTAGCATTTAAAATAGAAACTTCATAGGCACTGACAGAAAATTAGAGAGACATATAGTAGTGGAATGAACAAAACTGTTTAAGGTCTAAATAATAGAATGATTGAATTATATACCTATCAAAATCTGAAATTTTAAAAAATTTTGCGAAAAAAGCTATTAAGAGACTAAATTACGTAAAATATTTCGTTGGAAATTTTAACCAGAATTAATACGTCGAACCAGCTAGTCTCCAAAGGCGACTACTACTATTATTATTTTTTATCTATAAATAATGAACATGCATAATGAAGGCTCATTGCCAATAAATGGGTGTCTTTTTGAATTAAACTCTTCATTCCAAATTTGGCAATAAATATTGTTAAATTTTATTAACATTTATTGCCAAATTTTGAGTAAAGATTTTAATGCAGATTGCAATTTAACATTTCAAAAAATCAATTTTCAATCGATAATTTGTTTTCATGGAAACTTGATAATCAATGCCTCATTGTCCTCGCTTTCTCCTAATGAAAACATGATGCATTAGGTTATGCTTATTAGGTTATTATGAATTATTTGGTTAGGCTTATCGCACCACTAATTTAATTAAATTTTGATTCATATCTGAACAACATGAATAAAAATTAACTTTCAGCAATTTTTAAAAAAATGTTTGATGCAATGCATTATTCCAAAAACTCAACAGATTCTTCAGCGGATTTCATATATTTATACGTTACCAAATTAAAATTATTCACGAAGATATGCTCGACATATCTTCATGCAAGAAAGTTATTGGTCCTCACGATTTACACCGATTACTGATTGTTCGATTATGGTTAAAGTTGTAATTATGGATCAGGGATTATGGTTTTATTAAATATTTCTGTAACAAAATATACTTCTGTTGTTATAAATGTTAAAAGAATCTTAATTATACTCTCTAAAGAGAAAGCTATTTTAAAAATTCTTACAAAAATGTTTTTTAGCCATGAAGTATGCTGCGACTTCAGATATTTAATTCATTATAATCTTTGTTTTCTCTTTAAAAAGTTTCAATACGATTTCTATTTCAGCTTGCTTTTTATTCGCGATCAACAGACTGCTGCCATCAAAACATTTTAACAATTTTCACGATGGATAGCGAAGAATTTTCAGTTTGCTCAATCCATTTTCAGTTTTATTAGATGCAAATATTATTTTAACTGAAAAAGAGCTGCGTTTCTTATTCTATGCTAAATACGAATTATAATTATAAAAATGGATTAATACGAAAACAATATACATGTACAGTAAAAGTTCTTTATTCGCGGGGTATACGTTCCATAAATATGCCATGAATACAGAAACCGTGAATACGGAATGGTCATTTATAGGGGATTATAGAGATACTTTCCTATGTGAAAAAATTAATATTATATATATAAATCAATTTAATTGAAGTTTTTGAACATTGATTAATTATCTTAAGGCTTAGGCAATGATTTGAAGATTTTTGTAATTTTCTCTTGCTTGGCAGTTTTTAAAAGCTCCTTCCATTCAGACGGATACGCAGCAGTCGCATTAGCCATTTGCCTCTGAAAAATAAGACTTCGCTCCATAGACGTTCATAAAGAAATCGCAAAGCTCATTTGCCATTCTTAAACATTCACTAAGATTTTTCAAATGAAATGCCACGTTTCCAGTGCTTGTTTAAGCCTCTTCTTCAATGGGTTGTGAATTTAACATTCCCTCCAATAGGTATCAGTCAAATCTTCATCTTGCGATTCAAGCGATTCCTGAATGTCACTTGGTTCTATCTGTTCGAACCCACCTCGTCCTATTCCATTCACGATTTCGGCTATGTTTGCAGTCAAAGTTTAAACGTGCAGATTCTTCGTCATTTTCCGCAGTCAGAGCAGGCCAGTTTTTTCCAGCATGACTTCAATGTGTGTGGCTTCAGTTCTTCCAGTGATTGTTTTATGTTTACGACGGATTTTGCAATGTCAAATTTCTTCCAGCATTCGATAACATTCATATCAGGATTACGTTCCATAATTTGAAGGTTAGTCTAATATAATAGAGCTTAAACGCCTGGATTATTTCTTGGTCCATAGGTTGAAGCAAAGTCGTCGTGTTGGGAGGTAAAAATGTCACTTTTATATTTGGATGCATAGTTTCAAGTTCGCTAGGATGACCTGGTGCATTATCCAAAATTAGAAGTGCTTTAAAGTATGAATTCTGTTTTTTTGTAACCCACGCTTTCTTATAAGCACGCCAAAACATTTTCAGGTTGAATAAAGAAACCTCGAATAAAGAAATTTCTAGCCGCGAATATAGGAATTGGGTCGCATTTTTTTCATCCGCGAATATTGTCCGAACTGTATTAACATCCAGTGTCATCCACTATAAGTTTAATAAAATGTTTTTGAACTGGAGTGGATGATTGAAAATTTGAACGTACGTGCGTGCGTGTGTACACTTTTGGAAGTAGATTGCAGTTCTGAGACATGGAAAAGATTGATGCTTTTACGCCGTTTTATCTCCTCACGAAGAAGCAAGTATATTTATGTATAGCAGGAAAGACGGACGAACACACACAACGACAGATCGAGTAATGAGAGAAAACTCTCAAGCTATTTAAGACCAGGGATAAAATGCTCATTTTGATAGGGAAAATCTTGTTTACAATGCTTATAGACAAAGAGTCTCATAGGGATTCCTGAAGGTGTGACTCTCAAAGCAGGGGAAACACGGGGATCTTTATTAAACTACTTTCTTGGGCCAGCCACTTTTATCCATCACTCTCACCGTGGGAATCGCTGACTAAAGAACTTTACAAAGCATCTCTTGAATTAACGTGGAATCGGTTCGGAAAATAAGAGAATATTTTAGAATGATTTTGATAAGGGCTAAGATAATGGTACACACAGAGACAGAGAGTGAACTAATAGTAGGAATTGAAAACAGACTGCATTGTTTAAGTCCGTACTGTTTTATTCTCGCGTGATGAAATTACAAAATACCGACAGGTCAGTTCTTTCTCAGTAAGGCGAGCTCCTTCTAAACCAGAAGACGTAGTGATCTCCGGGAGCCGGGCGGATCTGATTGACACCTGAAACAGAGGAGCACAATTCAATGAGTCTGCAAATAACAGATCTGACGCATCTGGTACGCGGAGATAAATTACTATTATCGCCAAAACTCGAGGCGAATTTCCAAATTTCAGATTTCCCCAAGTTCGAAAAGCACATTTTCGGCATTATGTCAATCAGCGACATTGATAACTTAAAAAAAAGCTTAGTTAAAAGCACTTAGACGAGTGAAATTTCGTGTACGTTTTTTAATCATATTTACAAGATTCACACATCACTCTATTGCGTCAAATTTAACGAGCATCGGTCTGCATCTACAAAAGCCACGTCAACTCGAAAAGGCGTTGACTATATCAAATTTGGTATGCGATTTTATAACACTAATTGGGGTTCAGGGTCAAATTATGTATTGTTCCTTGAGGCATTTGCCATGGACAAGCCAGCCATTACGAAGACAGCGATTTAAGCCAAAAGTCAGCGTCTCTTGTTTTGGCAACAACGACCAGGTGTACAATTCACACATCACTCTTTCGCCAGCACAACCCCTTTTTACGGGAAGGCACATTCACACACCTCACAGATGGAACAGAAGAGCAACCATGCCCGAACTGGGATATGAACACAGGACGCCTGCTCAATTTTTGTTTTCAGTTGGCTGGAAAAAACGTAACACAAATTTGATTTTTAGATTCTAGTCACAGGACGTCAAACAAATTCGCCATGGATGGCATGATCGATTCACTAAAGATGCCAAATTCACACCAAAGGTTCACACATTGAATGCTCGGCAATTTTCAGAAATCTGGCTTAAAATGACAATTTGATTTTAATTATATTTTTGTTAGTTAATAAATTTTCTGTTCGTGCAAGTCAGCATTGATTTTTCGTTCTTTTCCCAGAAGCCATCTATCGATATGAGCACTGATACACTACGAAATGATTCGTAGCTGCACAAAAACGGCAAAAACCCTTTGATCCCTCCACCGAATTTATCCCTTTCGTCGGGTGTTTAATATAATATAATATTATATATAACTTATCAATTTAGCACATTCATTGAATGCGGAAACAATAAGGAAATATGCTGAAACAAAAAAAGAACTTCTTTGCACTTCTCGAGAAAATTAAGCACTTTTAAGGTGCATAAAAATGGTTTTCAGTTTTAAGCCCTTTTTAAGGATTTTTCATGACGCTACGCACCTTAGTATTAACAGTAATTGTCCATCCCAAAACTAAAGTTTCTTCATCCACTACAGACAGATGCAATGCAATGCAAAAAATTTGTTATTCGAACTCAGGGAGACTAAAACGTAGAAATTATTACGCGTGAACAAAACCCCGCAAACATTTCACAAAATGCCTTTCTTACCTCCGATTACCTTCTTCAAGGCTGTTTGCGAATGAGAGCCGTTGGTTATCCCCATCTCCTTGTATAGGATCCAGTACAGTTCTCTTTGCACATCGTTCGGTACGCCACCGACACTGTACACATGTTTGCTGCCATTTCTCTCTTCATAACTGAACCTACGACAGGGATTAGTTGAAATCAGACAAAACTGAAGATCCAGTTATTCAAAAACTTTAACTTAAAAGTAGGAAATTTAGGCATTCTACGAAACTAAATTTCGCAGGCATAAACAATAGAACTTTGCTTATTTTTCTACCAGAAAATTTCCGATATTATTTCTGGCGGGAATTGGAACGTTCAAGTACTCCGAGAGAATCCAAAATTGATGGCAAAAAATTTAAACAATTTGGGCGTGTATAGGTTAAAGTTTGCCATCAGCAAAAATTGATGGCAAATTTAAGATCCCTGTTCTCCTACCCAAGTTAACAAAGAACATGACATTAACAAGAGATGACAAAAGAACTGGAAATTATTGCACTGTTTTAAAACCTTTAAAAATGAAATTATTAAGCAAATATATCATTTGACGAGAAGATAATAAATTCATAAACATTTAGTGAATCCATACACATTGTCAAATTAGATCTTCAGATTGCCGATAATCCGTTTGAGGGGGAAAAACTACAGTAGGCGAAAAATAGATTATACAATATGCTAGAGGATTTCAAGCTGATAGTAGCACCATGACATTGCATAATATTTTAGAAATATTATACACTAAGGAGCTCCTTCCCAGCTTGTTTATGCTCGCCAACCCCCAGGAACTGCTAATGCAGTTCCTTTCCAGTCGCTTCGCTCGCTCGCCATATACTAAACCACTTTGGTCTAGAGACGGATCTATTTACACATTTTATTCCAAAATGTGATAAAATATTGAAAGACGTAAAAAATGTGACGCAAAAAGTACACTCGAAGTTCTTTCTGAACACAAATAAATTCCGTTTTAGAAATTATATACATCCAATATGGAAAATTCAAAAAAAAGGGTGCTTTGCTCACCATTTTTCACATTGGGAACTATACCACAGAAACAGTTTTAAAAATTGATATTGACAAAAAAAGTTTGAAAGCAGTTATATTCAAATTCAGTCCATTCCAAAATAGGATTAAAAAATGAAAGAAATAAGTGTAAGGTAAAAAGTACACTCGAAAACTGAACCTTTAGAACGACTGAATCTTGCGTACGATTCATGAGAATTTTAATTCATCCTATCTTCTCTTTTTCGGCGATTTCATTTCAAAATCGATAAGGCACGACTTAGACCTATTGTAAAAAATTGCCCGTTCATTTTTCAAAGCATTCGCTTGAAATCGTATCAAACCGTGTGTTGATGTGACAGAGCAAGTGCTGCCAAACCGATTAACAAATTCCACCTGATTTTGCATCCACATAAGCGTTTATATATAATATTATATATGTAAATTACATTAAATTATACGAGAGAGATTGTGAATGCGGGAAATGTAGCATAAGCACTATTGAATGATATTTAAAATATATTAAACTTAGGGCATTGGGACTTTTAAAAGCATCGATTAAATATTTCTGGGACAAAATCTAGTCTGGCAAAAGTTATTGCTTGATAACTCATTTTATTTGAAATTTTATCCTAAAATAGATGGAATTTTTCTTCATTTAAAGACAAATATTGCATAAACTGTAAATTCCATACTGAAGAATGTTAAATAATATTGTGAATTACGAATTGTAACGATTGGTTGGTTGGTTTGAGGTTTTATGGCACACGAAACAATATGAAGGTTATACTGCGCCAAACAAGTTTCATTTCAAATTTTAATAAAATGGTTTGAAAGCGATACAAAAATAACCACTGGTAAAATTATAAATGACAAAATGTCATAACGAAGCCATTATAGTGTAAGAATAAAAACCTATAGATTTTAAAAAGACGAAAAGGTTCTTATATGGATCTCTGCCAAGCAATATAGGTAAAATCAATGCTATTGTTTTGAAGTAAACATGCGCCGAGCATTAAAATATGGGCATTCAATGAGGAGTGACTAATTGTTTTTCCACAGTGACAATGTGGGCACATCGACAATGGATCATTTAATAACAGATACCAATGTGCGAATCTAGTGTGACCGATTCTCAGGCGAGTTAAAACTGCGTCATGTTTTCGATCATTCAAAGAAGGCCAATTTTCTATGGTAGACTTTCCAAGTATGAAGTTTGTTTGGAGTTGCCTGGTCCCACTGAGCTTGCCAGTTTATGTAAAGACAGCTTTCTGATTGTTTCTTCAAATCGCATGCAGGTACTAAAAAACGAGTTGTGGATTTGGTCTTATGAACTTGCTCATTACCACATATTCCCACATGGGATGGTATCCAGCAGAATAAAACTGTAAAGCCACGAGAGATAGAGTTTTAGACTTGTTTCATAAAATTAAAATATTTGGATGAGCACGATTTTGGGGGGGGGGATTTTAAAGACTTCAAAACACCGAGAGAATCAATGCGAATAATATAGCTTCCACTACTCTTATTTAAAACATCCGAAACTACAGTAGCCTCAGTAGTAAAAATAAAACATGAAGGAATTTGAAAACATGTGGATTTTCCAGCTAAAATTCTATGCGAGTTTAGGAATCAAGACCATCTCATTTCAAATAAAGGAAGCCTAACAAAAGAATTTTTCCCATCCATTAATAAGAGACTGTCATGCCATCATTTTTATACAACTTATTCTATAACATAATTTCTCACTGTCCATGGTAACTTTAAATGCTACCTATATAAATTTAACTTGTCTCCATCATCTACCTGTCATTGTAACATTGGTGAAGAGGAAATTGAAATTTTGCTCCTTCCACGTTCGCCGGAGCAAGATAGAACCCAAGATTGGCTCTCCAAGCCATTCATAGAAAGTGGCCACCAGATTCTTTTCCCCTCCACTTGTTTCCACCAGAAGTGCCCTTGAAAATTTTTGTAAATTTATTATTGACACCTGTTGAATTTTCTTACTCTCAACTTATATTTTACTTTATTCTTATTTTAATCCATCTTAACTGTTAAATTCTCTTTTTGCTATGTGTTGAATACTTCTTTAAGCCCCGTGTGATACTTTGTGGTGCACGCGGAATTTTTAAATGTTTTAATCTATAAAAATAAGGCATGGGTAGATGTCTTGCATCCGTCAGTATAAAAAGGTACGAAAGAGTGATAATGAGAACTATGTTCAAGGAATAATTTTTTAACGAACGCTTGACCCCTTCCAGTAAAATGACGAGCATTGCTCGTCATTGTTTTTTCATACCATATAGCACAATGACGAGCTATACTCGTCACACGATAAAAGTTACTGTTAAATATGATAATAAATTCCGTTTAAAATTTCTAGTGAACTGTATTTGGCAGCACTTTTGTCATCTCTATCATTATTTACCGTTAGTTTGTCTTGGTACAAGTGACGACGAAATTGCTGTTAGTTAGTGGATTTCATTCTTATAAGCAGTTAGCGTTAACATATTTTTTTCTAAAGAAAAATCATGCTGTGAAATAAACACAGTAACTAATAAGAATTGTGCACATCATAAAGATCAAAATCACTGGAATGATTCAGAAAGAAGCATCTGGAAATCTGAAGAAATACGCACACATATTGCCTGATACAAATAATGAAATGCATAATAGTAAAATATTTCCAAGAAATTGTAACCATGTTGAAATATTAATACGTGATTTCGGTAAATGCTATGAAATCGTAGGCACATCCTCAGAATGAATTTAATAATGTTTTAGAAGTAAAGATAATTTATGAGAGTGTCTGGAGCAAAAGGTAAAACTATTGGCGAATCCAAAATCATTAGAGGTTTTTGAAGAGGTATTTAATATGAACTTACGAATAACTGTTATATCCCATGTTAATAACAATTTTAATTAACAATACGTAAAAATTAGGAAATAAACTAAGTTTTCTTAATTAAAAAATAAATGGTAATTTCGCGCTCGTTTCGTTATTAAATCTTACTAAAAAGGGTTAAGAAGATCTGAAAATGAAATCTATAGGGTGAAATATATCCCCCCCCCCTTATTAGAGATAGGAAAGACTCAAAAAGAAATAGAAAACACACCATATCCAGAATATATGAAAACTAGCTGAAACCCGGCGCATAGCTGCCGCCGAAAAAATATTAAGTGCAATTAATGGCAATGTTTTATCGAAGTAGGATGAATGGTAGGGCAGTATATAAAATGAGAACAAACAAATAATCATTTTAAAAAATTAGATTTGTGTATTCTCATAGAATGGTAATGAAAGGAACTATTCATTGTGTCTCGTGATTCGTTTAGTATTCTTTCAGAATTCTCAAATTTAAATTTTGGAACATGCGATTAAAATATTTTCTTTAAAATTAATTTAAAACACTAATATTTTTATATCGTAAAATCTTTAATATACCCGAAAAGATAATTTTTTGAAAACTAAGATGGTGCAAAATTATTTGTACTACAATATTTGTAGCAGTTATTGCGAAAATTTAATTAAAATTTTAAAACCCCAGTGTTGGTCTACCCCAGATTTTCTCGCACAATGTGCTACAAAGTGGTTTCCTCTGAGAACGACTTGCATGTGATTAGCGTACTATAGCTACACAATATTAATCTTTAATTTGGATTTCGATTTCTACAAAATGTATTGTCTTCTCGGTGAGATATTTAGAAATAAATCTTTGGTAAACAGATGCGGTTGAGATTGTATGTTTTTTTTTTAATTTTAGATAATTGTACTAATCCTATAACCATCCTGTAGCTCTAAACTATAAGCTAAGACAGTTTCATCGGCATCGGACGACCGGTTTAAGAAAGCATAAGACATACAAACATTCATTTGTATTTACATAGATAAGAATTTTTTTAAAAGCGCTGGAATGAATAAAAAAATCGCTCACCTGAAATTTAGATTCCTGGCCTGTGCCATCTGCATGACGTCGAGGACGGTTCCGTTTGAAGGCAGAGTGACGGTCACAGTGTGGGAATCCCGATCGTCTCCTTCCCCCTTCCACACAGAGAAGAGCACCTTGGGAGAGCTGGCCTCGGAGACAGGGTATGAAAAAGAGTTGTCTGGAAGTATTGAAAACCAAAATTTAGTTACAAAGTGTTAATAGAAGTCAATTCCACTTTAGATCAATCTCAGGCCGGGACAGCCTGGTTGGTAGAGCGTTGGACTCGCGTTCATTAGGTTACAAGTTCGAATCCGCCAGCAGAATATTTTCCGTGTGTGGTGGTATAAATCGGTCGTGGTCACTAAGTCCATGTAGGGGCCTTGGTTAGTACAGCGTCCGTCTCGGAACCGAAAGGTCGCGGATTCTGTCCTCGTCTTGTCCAAAGACCGCCGTGTTGGCTCATGGCAGTGGGGGCACGTTCAATATGCAAAGTCCTCCAAATTCCCGTAACCTCTGGGGGTACTGAATCAGGGAAGAATAGGTCTCTGGCCTGGATCTCAATTCTGACTTGCGGATGGATGAATGAGTTCGACCGCCCCATAAAAAGGGTTGTGTCGTGTGTGTTCGAGCCAAGTCGTCCATTCACCCGAACGGTGCTCGTTCACAACGAAAGGCGCACAAATCTGCCTTCATTCGATAGAGCTTCGTTTATTTGGCTTGGTATGACCAAGTGGCATCAGACGACAACAACAACAAGTCTTGCATGTCGACAGCAAAACCACTAGGGGTACTGGTTCAGAGGGAATCGTTCCCTGGTTCAGGTCTAAATGACGATCTGTGAATGAAAGTGCATGAACGACCCGTAAAATGGGTTGCGACGCGTGAGTGGCCGCATTTTAAACCCTAAATAGCTCTACTGAGAAAAACAAGAGACACTATTGGCTCTAATGGCTGTCTACGTCACAGCGGGCTTGTTCAATGGCAAGTGCCAAAAGAAACAACAACAGATAGATATCAAATGATAACAACCAGTAACTATAACAAAAGTGCCGGCGTCCTAGCATAGGTGAAACGCGTTTTCCCTGTGATCTGGGCGTCCCGGTTCGGGTATCTTTGTTCTACCAGAGATGTTTGAATGTGTTCTGTAAAAAAGGGGGTCGTGCAAGCGAATGAGTGGCAACGTCGTACTCTCTGCTTTAGTTGGCGCTACTGAAACAAGAGACGCTCCCTATCGGCTTGAACCGCTGTATTCGTAACAGCGGGCTTGTCCAATGGAAAATGCCATAACAGTAAAGTAATACTGTCTGATCGGGATCTAACCAAATAACCAAAACGGAGAAGTCAATTATAAATCGACTCGGCGAAGGTTAAATTATCAAAACACACTTTGGGCCTTTATAGTTGGCTTCTTACCACTGCCAGAGGAAGAAACAAAAATTAACTGAAAGTAAAACGAATACCACTTCGTGGAAATATTAATTAATAATCTATATTTAGAAATAAATTTTTACTTAAACAGTTTTACATATGAATAGCTGTAAGGAGGCAAATCGGTAATTTGACTTCGATTAGTTTTCCACGGTTAGACACGATGGGACAATAGGGACAAAAGGAAACTCGTTAATTTACACACTTCTCTTATGTTCTGGTGCCAAATTTTTCCCGTTAGAGATTTTATTAGGATTCCTTTAGGGATTTCTTTGACACATGCCGATTTGGGGAAGAAAATATTGGGGATTCTTAAAAGTTAAGCCACGACTGTTGGGGATTTTTTTGTCCCTTCGTTCGCCGTTTGACAATTGCAGGGTCAAATCTTTATATAAGGGTCAATTTTTTTTCAGGGTCCTATTAGAAAGAATGGAACTTAAAAGGTAGAATTTAGATGTGGGAATGAGAAAATAAATAAATATGGGCTAGTTTTAAAAATATACAACTTGTTAACTTGCATCTTAATTAAGAGATTTCACTGCACATATGTAGGACTGGGCGAAACAAAATGCCCATTCAGTCTCATTTGAATCAGTGATAACTGATAGTGAAGGTAGCTGATTTTTTAAAAAAGAACTTTTAATGAAGACAGTAATTTTTATTTGCAAAAGAAAATTAAAAGGACATTAACAATTAGGACAGGTTATCTACATTCAAGTTAGAAGTAGAATATTTAGATGACCAAGGGTGAAGCCTAACTAAACGTCCACGGCAAAACTAAGTGCCACCGTAGCGTACTATATATTCATGATATTGAAATGAAGGACACTTTCTCTTCTCTCGAGAAAAGTTTTAAGACTCTTACAGCAATGTGCGAATGTTTAAGAATTTTACGTGTAGAGCTTATATACAGATTTTTTACAGAGATATATACACATAGTTAATACAGAGATATATGCGGAGTTTATATTCAGATTATAGATTTTAACAGATGCGTGGGCAGCTTAGCCATGTTGTGCAAATAAAATTCAAATTCATTAACAAGGTTTTCAGGAGGTCTAACATATTAATGACTTATTTTATGTTTAATAAAGATATAAATTTGAATCTTTTAGAAATTTCAATATCGCATCGTTTTAATTCCTTTCCCTTCGCAATAAAATATTTGTTTCATGGTTGTTTTTTAAATCTTACATCAAATGAGTGCATATAAAATCCTTGAACATACAGAGTTTATGTACAGATTTTACAGAGTTTATACAGATATATATATATATATATATATATATATATCAGATTTCAGAGAGTTTATATACATAGTTAATACAAAGATATATACAGTGTTTATACAGAGAGATATGCAGTGTTTATATACAGATTTTACAAGATATGTGCTCTTGTTACCGAATTTGAATTTTCCTTGCACAAGGTTTTCGGGAGGGTTCTAACATGTTAGCGACTCATTTTATCTATACTAATATATAAATGTGAAAGGATGGATGGATGTTTGTTACTCCATCACGCCAGAACAGATGAACGGAATGGGATGACATTTAGCACAGAGATAGATTATAGTCAAGAATACAAACATAGGCTACTTTTTATTCCGGTTCATTGAGTGCTTCATTTTTTATTCACTAAAAACTAACTTTTGCACCAAAAAGCTGAGGCCAAATCACGCCAAAGATCAGTAAGGCTCCGGGTTTCCCCCCCCCCAACAGTATTCCAGTTAGAGTTAGCAGAATTTCAACCAAATATTTCAAACGATTCTGTTTAATTTCTTAGTGTTTGATGTATTTAAAATCAAATGTTGTTAATGAACCGATCTTTCAGATTGATTCTAAAGTACTTTTAAATTGAAAGGAAATAGAATAAAGGAAATGAAAAATTTCTAATCCCAACTGACGCAGAAAGTCAAACATGCGCGTTACCCAAACTAGCATTGAAAGTTCGAGCGTGATTGTTTACAATTGTGTTTTCATTTAAATTAAAATTTTAAAAATTATGAGTATAATACTATTGTATCCATCTCAATCTGGATCAATAACTGAAATGATTTTTAAAGAAAGATTCGATTTGCTGTTTTATTTAGGGTTCACACTGTAAATTGTTTTTAGGTTAGTTGTATGCTTTAAAATGGGTTAAGTCGTATTTTTATGCTATATATTTTCCGTACATGCTTCAAGTTTTAAGTATATTGTTTTTAGGATCGTTTCAATCTTTTTTTGATTTGTTATTTCTTGATAGATTTTCGAAAAGCCTTGAAAACGGCAATCTAATCTTTAGAAAAGGAGTCATCAAGTTCTGGTTATAAGAGACACTAGATGTCAAGAGTCGAAGCAGAATTGAGAAGAATAAAGGGAGCGGAGCGACAGGCTACATCTAGATCAGCTGAAACGCCATAAACGGGATTGAAATAACGGAATTGATCAAACCGTCTCATACATACACATTAAAATTTCCAAGCGTATGATGTCGCGAGTAAAAGCTAGTAAATAATAACGGATGAGAAGGATTTGACCATGCTCGGATCAATGGCAATAGGCATGAGAAATAACAGAAACAAAGACCAATCTTCTTTACCTAGAGGGTCGTCCTTCCCACAGCGAATGTCTTTGATGGCAAATACATTTTTGCCAAGCAAAGCCGGCAGGGCGTAGTAGGTGCCCAGCAGGCTTCCAAAGGATCCATCGGAGGACTGCTTCTCGATCAGTGGACTCACGTCCACGGGGTCGCCGGTAACAACACGCAAAACCTGCAATGAAGTGGGAATCATTGCACACGAACCAAAACTAGTCCGGTGAATACATCCTTGTACATGAGACAAGCTTGATATATGATATGTTAAGAGTGCGTAGTGAGTAACTGCAGCAAAAACGAAATTTTAAGCATTTTTTAAGCACTATAGGCAAAAATATTAAGCATCTTTTGTGCATGTACCCATATATAAACCTGCACATTCCCTAAATCAAAATTATTTTCCGTTTTATTATAATGCAAAAATTTTTATTGAAATTTTTCAAAGTTTTTAAATGTGCATTTTTTAAAAATTTTAATATTCGTGTCTGTATTCTTACAATATATATGCTCATTGTCTTCCATTGTAAAATAAAAGATGTCTTTTTGGTTTTGACAAAAACAGAAAAGAATAATAAAAATGAAATAAAAAACTATCCTTACCAAAAATGTAAGTCAACTTTTATAAGAGAACTATTTAAAACACTACATGTATAACAAGTTGAAATGTTTTTCGAGTTGCAACCAGTTCATCATAAGTTGTATTTCTCTCTTTCGGAATAACCCTTCCAATATTTCAATAAGGTGCCCAAGGTTGAAAAAACGAAGGGAAAAAAGTTCAATCACCATTTTCTTAACATTGGGTTAAAACTCTAGTATCCTTTTACCGAATGTTTCCCCTCAGTCGGTTTTTCTTTTATGCAATGCGACTCAAGCTGCTCTGGCCCACATTTCGGCCTACACAGGTTTCGATAAAGGCCAGCTCTTCTCCAGTCTCGAGGTTGCATCGTTTGAAAGCTTTCGGGCTCATGGACCTCGTTTGATGTTTCTGTCGACCAGGTGAGATAAGCCACAACACAACACAACACAACATACGAATAAGGCGAGGTGTATTAAAACTTAATTAAATAATACCCTAAAAAATCCATAAGGCTAATTTAACTAACAGTTCTCCATGATCAATTAGGAGGATTAATCACATTTATGATTCTTCTTTTAGAAGATGAATTACCAAACACTGTTTTGTAACGTAGACTTTCTAGCGATGATGATGTTTCTGGTGGGTTGTGTGTGGTTTATTGGCGCAAGAGCCACCCTTGGCCAAACTGCGCCAAGCATATGGTAAAATTTGAACAGACATTTAAAACAACATGATTTTAAAAGCAGGCGTAAGTTATTGAAACCACATGAAATGTATCGAACACATGAGTATGAAAAAATTAACGTAAGACAGGTAAAATTGGCAAAATGGCTCGAAAATTTCCAATGTAAGCTAAGAGCATAGGTTATCAAATATACTGTAAAAAACAAAGAGCTTTCAAGTAATTAAAAAGATTTGGATGGTATGTTTCATCCATCTCACGCAAGGTAACAGATAAGGAATTTAAAAAAATTTGGCGATGGGAATTAAAAGAAGGACATTCCATCAAAATAGGCTTAACAGTAACATTAGTATGAGAAGTGGAACATATGGGTGCGCTTTCTCCAAAAATGAGGTGCTTATATGTGAAACGTGTATGTCCTATACCAGTGATGGGGAAACTACGGCCCACGGGCCAAGTCCGGCCCGCTGAAAGGTTTAATCCGGCCCGTTTAAGAGTGCCGTCGTGAGAATGTTTGAACGCATTCTTACTTCGTAATTTGACGACCCGCATAAAAACTACCTGCGGGGATATTCAAAACACAGTAGTATTCTGGACAAATCCATCCGACCCAAACAGCTGACTCCTCTTCGCTCGAAACTTCCAGATACTCTCGCATTTTCGATTCATTGTTCTGTTTTTCCGAAAGAACCGCTTAACTCCAATCCTTGTACGTAGGTATAAATACAAGCGAGGCCGCCCGAAGATCAGTTAGTTAGCGACTTAGTCATCTGTAACGACCCGCTGTGACTCGAGTAATTGTTTGTGTAATTCCCGAAATCCCCACTGCCTCAACAAACACCCGCGCAAGAGCATTCGTTAGCAATGAAGATAATGACAATGTTCGGCTCATCTTATATACGAGAACAAATATTTTCAACAATGAAGCTTGGGAAAACTTCTTTAAGAAACAGAATTACAGATGAGCACCTTTCATCAATTTTAAGAATTTCTGCTTCGCAAATGGAACCGGACTATGATGAAATTTTGATAAAACAGTCTCAATTTCATTTTTCTCATGCACCATCAACCAGTAATGACACCAGAAAATAAAGTGATAATACTTTACATCAAGAACTATACTAAATTCATTTTATATTTTGTGCTTATAATTTCCTTACCTTTTGCTTTTTTACTATTAAAATAATAAGTGTATGTAATAATATATGTATATGTTTATAGAACACAAAGTTTTGAACGATTAAGCATTATTCTTTGGCCCGCTACGATCGTCTAGTTATTACAAATGGCCCCTCTTAAAAAAAGTTTCCCCACCACTGTCCTATACGGAGTCGAGTCAATTTGACATCGAACTCTTATAGGGAGGACTGGCCACAAGAGTTTTCTGAGGTGCCATAAAAGTAAAAGGTCAGGATGCCGAAAAGTGGGTGGGATCACCGACTTCTCCACAAGAGCAGTAGTCATCTTCTGATAAATGGAAACGGTGAAGAAAAGACAGAAATGTCCCGTGACAAACAATGGAACAGAAACCGAAGATGACCCTTCTGACATCGAAATAAATGAAACAAAATCCAACCTGCAGAGCGAGTGCCAACGTGTAAACGTCACTTGAATGGGCGATGTTCTGGAAGTTCTGCAAGAAGACGGCTGCAAACGAATCCACGTACTGCCTGTCGATGGCGGAACGGTTCAGCTGGGCAATGCAGGTCAACCCCAGAAGGCTCAGCGCTTGTAAATCTGGAAAAGAATGTATCGTACTTAGAGATGAGCGGATAAATATTCGGAAATTACACGATTTCAACAGTTGCCTAATCTAAAAATTAAAACGTAGGTGTCCTGGCATAGGTGTAGTGCGTCTTCCCCGTTATCTACTAGGCATCCCTGTCCCGTTATGATTATTCCTTCTCTGTTCTATCTGTGAATGAGCTCTCCTATAAAAAGGGGTTGTGCGAACTAATGAGAGGTGCAAACAATACCTGTTTTGTTTCTGTGGCTCCGGTACATGTTGACGATGTGGTTCGCATCCTGGTACCTGATGTCTTGGGCGAGACAGAGGGAAATGAAGACCACGGGCAGACTGAAGTCCGACGCATTGACGAGGGCAGCATCCGTCCGAACTCGCAAGATTCGGACCAGGTCCTGGCCATGGAAGTTCCGAGGATCCTGGCAAGTGGCGTACAAAGCGTTCACGTACAATGCCAAGCGACTCAAGCTCATGCTCTGCGTCGAAAAGTTCCTAAAAATAAAAAACTGCAATCGTTTAGAGCAGAGAAAATTAAAGAAAAAATTGATCACGTAAACATCTCGAGAGCTCTGTGCAATCTTTGCTTTAGACTTTACGAAGCTGAATCTTTCTTGTTATGTAGGAAATTATAATAAAAGGGCAATGCTTCCATTGTGAAGAAAAAAATACTCAAACAAAATCAGCTTATCTATATTAATAAAAACTTGCATGCCTTGTGCTCTGCCGAACCGCTCATCGGATTGTTATAAAACATTTAATACTTATTTCTTGCACTTGCGGGATGGTTATAGGCAGAGTACAATTATACAATATATAAATAATATTTGTGAATATTTACCGCATCTATTAACCAAGTATTGTTATCAAGAAATTAATTTGTTTCTTCTAAAGATGGTAAAACAAAAAAAAAATATTTCTTACACTAAAGCTCTTGAATAAAATAAAAAGGAAAAGAATAAAAATTAGTTATACACTTCTCCTTTAAATACCTTTAACTTCGATGGATGTATTCATTTAAGACAATACTCCTAATTAAACAAAACAGATATTTTAAATCAGAACGATATTTCCAAGAATATTGCTTCTGCCGCAGCAACGCGCCGGGTACCAGCTAATCTATATCCATACTTATAATAAAGCTCAGTGTGTGCGTGTGTGTGTGTGTGTGTGTG
>JAPMOQ010066041.1:208933-224841 GCA_026543055.1 Argiope trifasciata
GCGTGTGTTGGCGATCTACAGGCCAGACCGCTGGACCTACAGCTACCAAATTTGGTATATGTATACCTTGGAGGTCGAGAATGTGCACCTTGGAGCCTTTTTTCGAATTTTTAATTAGAATTTGAATTTATTAAAATTTAAGCGACATTTCGATGTTTTTCCCCTATACCTTCAGAAAATATCGAACAAAAATGATTTTTACACCAATTTAAAGATTAAAAAATTAGTTTTCTAATAGTATCAGTGTTTTAATGTATAACTTAAGCTTCTATTTTTAACGAATTTTTAAAGAAATATTTTAACCATGCTTTTTTTAGCACGTGACTGGATAAAATAAAAGAAAACAATGACGGAAGTTCAAATAATACAAAAAAACTAACATTGCAAAATAAATCTTAAGAAATGCAACTTTCAGCAGTGACTGGATAAAAATAAAACAAAATGTGATATTTTCTAAAAAAATAAATGCAAAGCAAAGGTTTCTAAAACCGTTTGCAATATCTAAATAATTCAACACATCTTTATTTATGGTAAATCTGGTTGAATTTAGACACCATATGCATTGAAATCCCGATTTAATGGCATATTTCTAAAATCGTTTGCAATATCTGTATCATTTATTCAATAATGGTTTTTTCCTTTTTCGCTTTCTTTAAAAACATTTAATATTTTTGCAACATCACTGAAAAACACATTTTTAATTTCAGGCCAATCAATGCCCGGAATTACTTCAAGGCTAATGAATATGCGACTTAATTGAAAATTTTAGAACTCATTACTCATGGCGAGCCAGCTGGTCGCCAAAGGCGGCTAGTTTTTACATATAAAGGAAGCGTTTTTTGTAACAAGAAAACTAAAGACAACTGTCACTGGCTACCCTTTAAATTTGACGAAAATGAGATAGCATTACAATTAAATGAATCAATAGCGCGCATTGCCTCATTGCCTTACCAGGCAATTACTGCACCTTTTGATAATCTTCTGAACTTAAGATGCAACAATAATACCCCCCCCCCACACACACACTTTCAGAATCTCTCATTCCCATCGAAAGGATGTTGGCTCGTTACGCCTATTGTTTTTCCCTCCAAATCAGTTCTCTTTCGCGGCTTTTTACTATGATACGGAATGCAGCTCCATAAACTCTTCGATGATTAGGGCTATGTGTGGTGACATCTTAATAAGCCAGTAACAGCTGCTAGACATCAGCGATCGCTTTTTGTCGAAGGGATAAGTTACTGGACTTTTCAAACCCAAACATCTCAGGTTCGATCTTTGGCGGAATTCAACCTACACATTGGCACTATTCCGCCATCGCCAAATATGTTCTTCCACCAGCTCATGAAGCCGTTAATATTTACCCATATTCCTGCCCAGATACAAAATCTTTTCAGTCATCCTCACAGGCACTTGGACTTGTTTGATACTATCCGGCTAAAACTTCTTCCATGTATTTTTCATCAATGGGTTCCGAGAAGTCCTTTCATCAATAGGTTCCGAGAAGTCCGCATTTCAACGATTCCATTCCATTAAGGGATGAGGCGCGGAAAAGTGAAAGCATTTAGAGTATTCCCTTTGACCGTGAGGTGCGCAGTGAGGAAGTGCTTCGAAACTTAAACCCTTGTTAAGTACCCTAGCCAGAAAAATTAAGCAGCTTTGTGCACATACGCATAAGTAAACCTGTGCATTTTCTAATCCTAAGTTATTTTCCGTTTTATTATAATGCATCATTTTTATTGAAATTCTTTAAAAATTAATTTTAAATGTTTTTTATTTTTTTAAATTTTAATAGTTAATTTTGAATTTCTATAATATCTGCACAATGTCTTATATTGTAAAACAAATGATGTCTTTTGGGTTTAGATTTTTTTTTAAAAAGTACAATGAAAATGGGAAAAAAACTATCTTTACCAAAAATTTAATTCAGCTTTTATGAGAAGAGAACAATTCAGAACACTACATGTAAAAAGAAGTGCAAACGTTTTTCGAGCTGCAACCAGTTTGTCATTAATTGCATTTCGTTCATGAACCATTATCTGAACATGGGTTTAAACTCTTGGATCCCTCCACCGAATGCTTCCCTTTCATCGGTTTCCTCTTTAGCCAATATCCAGCAAACAAATACGGCATTTATTTAGCGTATTAATGAATGCAGAAATATAAGGTGCTATTGTGCTAAAACAAAAAATAACGTCTTTGTACTTCAAGAAAATTGAGCACTTTTAATGTGCTTATAAACTGTTTTCAAATTTAAGCACTTTTTTAGGCCTCCTCATGACGCTACGCACCCTGAATACCAAATGCAATAACTAAATTTGCATTGGGTAATCAATCATTTATTTTCTATAATCAAATTTGGTCATCATAAAATTCGCATGCGAGATAAAACAAGGAAACTTCACCCTCGGGCACCATCCCAGATTTTATTAATAATCATCATTTCCATGTTTCATTAATTATTTTGAGATTACTGAAAATAATCTTTTGATAGGCGAGAAGATGCAGATTCGCTTTTCGGCGAAATTCAGCTTCATATTTATTCTTTAAGTGAACAAACAAGGCCAGGTATTAGGAGAAATAGGCATCGAATTATTTTTCCGAGTGCAAAGGATCATTGAGAATAGGTGACACAAATAGTTCACAAAAAGAATTCGAGAACTTGATAAAAGCCTAACTAATTTTTAGAAACCCTCAAATTTATTTGAAATAAAAAATTATAATCACTGACGATCAATGGTTTCATTATGAGAAAATGCAGTGTATTTTTTTATTGGCTAAAGTAAAATAAATCTGTATGGGATTTTAAAAAAATATTTTAGAACCAAGAATCCTCCCCCCCCCCAACACACACGCTGACATGAAAGAATGCAATGCTCTAGCGGATAAAAACTGCAACGAAACAAAAAGGAAATTTATTCTTTTTCTTAGAATTCCCAGAAAAAAAATATATTTTTCAAATTAAAATCATAACAAGTAATATATTTTTTAAATTCAATTCCTACTTATTATTACTAACTACCTTTGGTGACTAGCTGGTTCGCCATTACTAATGCATTCTAAAAATTTCAATTAAATACTTGTATATTTTGCTCTCTTTATAATTTCTCAGCCAAATGTATTTAAACTTCGATAGTTACGTTACTCGTATTATAGAAGCCTTACGATTATTTGTTCATTGTTTTGCGTATCTCTACGATTTGCAATCAGCAGTTGTGGAATTATGTGGAAAATATATTTATTCCATAACATTACACAACCATTTCAACACGTGCTGAGCATCAGACTTTCCTCGGCTTAATTTACAATAAAAGTTCATTTAATCATTCAGTAAGTTTTTGTCAAAGTGACGACAAAGAACTGGTACACTTTTAACGAGCTCTTGCTAGTTAAATTCTACTTTCATTTCAGGAGAAATTAATAGTTGGAAAATATAGTTACAGTATCTAAAAAATATATATTAAAAATATGAACTGAATTTATAGGTTAAAATATTATTATCAATGGAAAAAAGGCCTTTTTAAGAAGGTTTAAAAAACAGTTTTCTGCTGTAATATTTTCAGAAATTATCGCAGAAAAATTCCAAACGTTAGCTTCATTTTTAACTAAAGGTTTTTTTAAAAAACACGTTTATTTATTCAGATACACAAACACATATTCATTTGATTATCAGCCTTGGAGTAAATCTGGCATTGATTGGCCTAAAATTGATATTTTCTTTAAGATGGTGAACGGGAAGACCTAAAAAGAACACGATTTTTAATAATATTCTTTTACTTTTATAAATCAGTCAGTTTTAATGATTGATTTAGACGACTGATAGATGTAACAACTTTTGTCTAAGATATTAGTAAAAATATCACACACATTGAGCTTTATTATAAGAATAGATGGTCGGATGCCGCGTTAGTATCTCAGAGTTTGACGACATGCTTAACGACCATCTGGTGTCGAATTTAGCAACTTTGGCGACTAAATAGAAATGAATTAATATTTGAAGGAAGAAAAACTGTATCAACATCGAGTTTCATCCACTACAAGTTTAAAAAAATGTATTTGAATTGGAGTAGATGAATAAAAAGTATTTTATTAACGGCTGAAAATTTGAGCAAGATATATAAATATACTAGTAAAGAATAATACCTATCTGGCTTTTTATAAGCCCTTAACAATTTTCGAAAAAGCGGAAATAGTTAAATTTTACGAGAGAAATGAGAATTATCATGCTAGGAGAAAGAGGAAACGTTATAGTAGAACAAGAACAATATCTATTACCCCCTTAAAGACATTAGTTTGTTATAATTTAAATTCAACGCTACTTACCGTCGGTTTCAACAATAAAACTATTTTGCATATTATTTTCGAAAACCGCTTCAAAATCGGTTATAAAAATTATCAGATCTTTGATAAGCTTTCAGTTAATTTTAATTATTTTTTGTTCAAGTAATTATTAATTTACGAAGATATTAAATTTAAATGTAAAGTGAAGTTTTCTCGAATACATGTTATTCTATTCCTTCATAAATGATTCGATTTATTTGAAATAAATCCTTTGAATGCAGCAAAATAAAGCTCAGATTAGAGTCGGTTATCTATATAAGTGAATATTTTTCCAATTATACCCATTTATTATTGAATTCAGAAGAATTTATAATTCGAAATTTTAAAATGTAATTCAAAATTTAATATTATCTGCCAATTAGGTGTAAAGACCGCATATCGAAATGTAATCGTTCTCGATGAAAGCACTTTCGAATTATCCTCAGAGACGGACAGACATTTTCCAAAAACAGGTTTTTCGAAATCGGGGAGGTCTAAAACGAGCAGAATTAAAACTAGAAATTTTGACGATTACAATAACTTATACTAAGTAATATGAGAAATTTAAAAACTTCGCGTTTATTACGCTTCCGTTTGAGGTTCCGACTACTTTAAAAATGTCGATTATCGACCACATTGGCAGATTTTTTTTTTATTCTTCCCAAAACAGTTTATCTTTTCTAGGAAAAGAAAGGCCTACCATCCAGAGTTACATATTTTTCAACAAAAATTTGTCTTCAGTTCCAATGTCCTCAAAACTTTAATTTTCATAAAAAAAATTTCATCGTTAACATAATATACCTAAAATCTAAGAGGTATTTGCATTAACAAAATTTAGCTCGTGTTTTACATAACATGGGCAATGGAATGAACCAAACGTTTCATTCTTTGTGAAATACTTTTTCATTTAGTGATTTTTTAGGAAAATTAAGTTGTAAATTTATGGAAAAAATGCATATGCAAGTGTATTTTTACCCTTAACTTCTTTGCATCTCAAAATGTTTCTTGGATGTTGGTTTATTTCATTCACCGTTATATTACATAGCTTGTGTACAAAGCAAAATAGGATGGCTGCATTACTATTTTGTGTAGACTGTCAATCGTTTTGGTTAAATTTCACTAAAATTTACTACACATTTTCCCATTTCCCAAAATATATTTTCTAACTATTTGTTATATTAGTAGCATTTTGCATTATACTTCGCAATACATCTAAAAACCATAGTTTTAAATATTTTTTAAAGAATCCTATTTTTCGAAAAATATTTCCTTTGAAAGTAATCAGATAACTAAACTAGAATTGCAAATTTGTTTTTTAACTCGGCAATGCACATATCTGCAGGAAATTCTCCAACAAGTACCATCTCCAAGTTTCTTACACGAACTCGCGACTTCCTTTCTGGACGCGGCGCTTTTTATGAGTGTGGGTATGATGGGTCCACTGGTTCAGATTATTCGTTTATGGAATGATTAAAATAAGATGATTTTTACAATGAAGTTTCATTGATAAAGAATGAATTGCGATGTCATGGAGAGTAATAGATATGTAGATAGAACAGTAGATATGTTCATATGCTCTTTTCCACCTACGCGTGGCACCTGGAGCATTTTCTGATGAATTCTTTAACACAAGAATTCCAGTTTCGGCCCTTTGAAGAGGATCATGTCTCAACGGTTTCCGGTAGCTACCCTTCTCGGTGCACGGACGTCCGAATCCTCTTGCTGTCGGGAACTCTCTGCCCTCTCCCCCCTGACTGCTGATTAACACCGGAAGAAGTGCTGAGCGCCCTCTCGTGCAATTAATTTACCACATGAGTAACAAAGTTACACAACTCACCTTCCAAGCTCCAGAGATAGCAAAATATTCAGCTGCTTCGTCATGATGGTCATCTCGTCCTTCGATATGGGCACCACCTCCTGGGACAGAGTGAGCGCCACCACGGCACGGGGGGTGAAACCGCCCCAGCTGTAGTCTTCCCGGCGCTGAGCTTCCATCCATTGCACAGCCCTGGTCACAGCGCCCCGGACGTCTGCATCCGAAGAAGCCACTGCAAAAATTCATAGAAATAATTCCCAACTTTAATTATTTTCTGCTTAACAGTCCAATTAATTTTTCAATGTGATTAATAAAAGTTAAATCAATTGAAATTAAAATTTAATCGAATGATTGATTCCCGAGGCAGTGTTACATTATTTGAAGGCGTTCGGGCTCATGGACCTGGTTTGATGGTACTTTTATCTCCTCTCACAAAACGTCAATGGACCATATTATTTTCTCTTCACACCACATCCATTTTGTTAATTATCTCTATTATATTACTCCTCAAAACACCCACTTCAGATTCCACAAACACTTTTATTGCAACACAAAACGGAACGAAAGGTAAACACCACGTACATCAACACATCGCGTCATACGATTGATTTGAGTCGCGTGATTACATTGATTTGATTAGAAGTTTTATGGCACAAGAACCAATATGAAAATTATACTGTGCCAAACAAGTTTATTTCTAAATTCAAAGTTTAATAAAAAGTTTGCGAAAAAGCATTTCCATCGGGAAAAAAGTTGATAAATTACAAAACGCCAAAACGAAGCCGAAAAAGTGAGTGTCCAAGCAACAAGGACAAAGTGACTGCTGTAGTTTTGAAGTACAACAAGCGTTGACCATTAAAATTTGGAGATTTAATAAGCATATGATAAACCGTTATCCCACATTCACAATGTGAACACATAGGCAATGGATCATTTAATAACAGATACCAATGTGCGAATCTAGTGTGGCCGATTCTCAGGCGAGTTAAAACTGCGGTATGTTTTCGATCATTCAAAGAAGGCCAATTTTCTACGATAGGTTTGCAAGTATGAAGTTTGTTTAGAGTTTCCGAATCCCATTGAGTTTGCCAGTTTATGCCTGTTTTTGAAGACGGCTTTTAGCCTGTTTCTTGAAATCGCATGCAGGTATGGGTGTGATTAACCTGAAGATGAAGATTGTAAATAACGATTTCAGTACAGTACCATGTCATCTCAAAACCTCGAAGGATATGATGCCGAAGATGGACAGTTTCATTCCAACTGTTTAAAAGTTTACAGATGGAGAGATACATTATTAATTACCCCGAAAGGAATGGTATTTTGGCTGATCATTCCATGTGAGGTTGGACCATACTTATTCAGCAGTCGGCCCCAACAAATCCTGTCGATACTGATACGTTCAGTGGTAGCGGGGAGGTCGGCTGTATACAAGAAGGTATGGGTGTGATTACATTGAATCAAGTGATCGGGAAGTAGAAGGAAGGGGAGCGAACTGTTACTGTCATACACACACTTTCCTATACAACTGTTGAAAACTTGTTTGATTTTTTTAAAAGAAATATTACTTGTAAAAATATTTTTTAAGTAATATGTTAGAAAAAATTCAATTCCTACATAGTTCAACAAAGAAAAAAATATTTTAGTTACTTTTTATAAAATAATTATCACAAAAAAATTAATTGAGTATCAACAAAACTCAAACGCCCCAAAATCACAAAACTGAACGTATAAATAACAAAAATTTGTTAGCTTCATCATAAAATTCAATTTTTAGTTTCTTTCAAAAAGGATTTAAATGATGCGAGTAATATTTTATTTTCGGTCGATAAACATAATTCAAAAAATATTAAGTCTAAATTTTATGTAATCATTTTGTCCTAAGGAATCATATTCCGAGGATTATTCTTGACATTCAATTTTAAAATAAATTGAAGTTTGTCTTCTGCTATCAAATTTGATCGATGTATGAAACTTTGAATAGAAAAGTTTATAACAATCAGCATTTTTATAATCTTCAGAATCGCCTTTGGAACAGTTGATGAAGTAGTTTAAAATTACCCTCCTTTATTGTATAGTGATATTTAAATATTCATAAATCAGTCAATTTGTTTGAAGCTTATCTCTCAAATTAAAATAGTGTAAAAATATCTTATATGCGATTCACAGAGCAGAATATTTAGATAAAAGCTAAACTTTCATTTTTAAAGCACTTATTACATGTCATGTAATTATTCACATCATTTAAATCCTCATTAGAGATTTAATTCTATCATTAAAGCTTTAAAATTAGCCGTTGGGTTTTGAATTAAAAAATATTAAGCCATATTTTTCTTCAATATGGAGAAACCGGCTAGTTAAATTAGCTTACCTTAATACTCTTAAAAATTGTCAGTTAAATACTTCATGTGACGTCATTGACAATTAAATACTTCATGTAGTTATCTTTTAACAGCTTCTTCATCAAAATATGTTTAAGTTTCAAATTTTAATAGTCACATAATTCACTCATACCTTTATCAAAGTCAAGAAATATTATACATTTACATTTATCAATCATAATGTACTATGATTCTCTCTAATTATCAGTCAATCCCGCAAAATTTAATTAAAGTGAAGATGATCTTTTTAAATAAAGTATTCATCTTTTTTTTTATGTCATTAATAACAGAGCCCACTGGCATTCGAGCCTTACATGAACTGCAGAGTAATTTTCATAATCAATGTATCAAGAATTATTCAACAAATATTTCTCGATTCCCCTCTTTTATTGCATAGTGATAAACAAATATTCATAATTCAGTCAGTCTTGGAGACTGATTTATTTGTTTCAAGTTTATTCCTTTCTACTTATTTCTCTTTTTTTCTATTAATGTAAGAAAAATATCCTGATAAATTAATTCACGGAGCAGAGGATCTAGGTAAAAGATACATTCGTCATTTCGTTAAAACATTTATAGACTGATGTTGCATACCATGTAATTATTTGCTTCCATTGAGGCCCTATTATGGATGCATTTCTATTATTACAGTTTTACAAATTAACCGTTGGGCCTTGAATTGAAAATATATTGAATCATTTGTCTTGTCGATTTATTAACGTAATGCTGTAAAAGGTCAAAAACTTTACATTTTCTTTTAGAAAAACCATTTACTTCATTTCATACAGATCCGAGCTGAAAGTTACATTTTTATATGTTTAATTTGTGATAAGTTTATTTTTTAATTAGATTTTTTGTCAATCTCATGCCAGGATATTGATAAAAAATAATTTTTTCCCTTTCACTCGGGCACGCGTAGAAATACAGAAAGACACCGTTTTTTTCAAATTCATTAAAAATAAAAATAAATTCTTTTAAATTAAAATATTAGTATAACTAAAAAAGATTATCTTTAATATTATGTACAATTGAATTTTGTGCGATAATATTTCCGAAAGTTAGGGCGGAAAATCACGAAATTCCGTTTAGTTATTAATTCGAATTCTAATTAAAAATTCGAAAAAATCGCTCAAGAGTGCATATTCCCGACCCCCAAGGTATACATGATCCAAATTTGGTAGCAACAGGTCCAACGACCGGCCTGTAGAACGCCAACACGTACACACATTGAGCTTTATAATAAGTATGGGTAAAGATTAAACACAATTTCTACAATGCGTTTTTTCTTTGAACTAGAAAAGGTATTTAGCATGGGAATTATGTTAAAAACTTTAAGGATTTTTTTAAGACGTTTATAAAACTCTTTGGATATTGGGGGGGGGAATGAAAAATCAGGGCAACTGCCCCCAAGAATTCCCCCCCCCAATGCCTCTAAGCAAGAATTCATGCATCTGAAGATAAAATGCGACTCATTTCCGCATATCTGACATCGTTTTCCGGTATCTCTAAAATAATTTACGTAACCCGTACATCCGGACTGAACGTATAAAGGTCGTCTGTTTCATTTCATTTTTCAGAATTTTCTGCAAAAGTCTTAATATCAAACAGGTTTTTGATTTTTTTTCAAACTGTCAAGATTCTTACAATACAAAAAATGCGAAATATTATTCATCTGATATATAAAAATGAATCGTAATTTTATACGCTGCCGTACCATTCATTCAATTTCGATGAAACTTAGCTAACTTATTGCTTGTACCTGCACCAGGATTATAAACATAGAATAATTATTATAACTAGAGTATAAAAATGAATTTTGTTTTTGTTTTGTTCGTCCGCATTTAAGAACCTCGGAAGTCTCCGTATTTTATAAGGCCAGTTGTATATTAGATGATCAGAAAATTTGTTTTTGCTGAAGATGGAAAAAAATATTGTCTCCCTAAAGTATATTTGAATGAAAGTAAAAAATGATAGAATGTATTTTTTTACTTTATATACCATTCAATTCCATCAAAAGATTCATTTCATATCATCCATTCATTATCTACAAGAAAATAAATATTCCTTCTATAATTCCGAATTAAACAAGATGGCAATTTCAAATTTCAAACAATTTTTCTGATATCATTTCTTCTGCGGCAGCAGCACACCGGACATGCTTATATAAATTAAAATGAATGCATGTCTCTTATGCCTTCCTAAAATGTTCATCCGATTGCAAATTTTTTATTTTATTTTTTGATCAAATTAAAAAAAAAATTCGAATCCCAACTGCCTTTATTTACCAAGGATTCATCTCCAAATAATTAGCCGAGGAGACAATAGATTATGTAGGAATGCTAAATCCAAATGAAAGGTTAATATTTTGCAAATACAGTAAGCAGATACCATGCAAGTCATTCTCGGAGGTAACAACTTTATGACAGATGATGCGAGAAAGTATTGGGGAAATCAACCCTGAGGTTTTTAAAATTTTAATTAAATGTTAGCGTTTTTTCGGAGTAACTATCAAAAATATTATACTGCACCATCTTCACTTTAAAAAATTAACTTGTCAACAATATTACTGATTTTTTTGCATAAATATATTTCCTAAGTTTAATAAATTTTACAGGAAAATATTTGAACCACATTTTCTAAAATTAAATATACTCGATCATATTCAGAACGAATATGAAACGAGTCACGAGATACAATAGTTTCTTTCATTACTATTCCGAAAGAACATCAACCTTTATAATTCTAAAAGAATACACTAATCAAATATATAAAAAAGAATATTTGCTTGTTCGTATTTAATATATCCGTTCATCCTATTTCGATAAAACATTGCCAAATTATTAATTTCATTTAATATTTTTTCGAAGGCAGAAATGTGCCGGGTACCTGCTAATTAGTAATAAATTTGACAAAAATGCACCAATCTTTTCAACCAATACGTTCATCCCCCCCTCCCCAATCATTTGCTGAGTTAATCATTTCAAGTTACGAAAAAATTTTGTTCCAATTAACATACATTCATAGAATATATATTTACAAATTTATGTGGTTCAAAATGAACTTGGAATTTGTCACACAAAACTGACAATATAACGAAAAGAAAGTCATACGTTTGAAATTACTAGAGAGTTACAGACTGAACGCAATTAATTACGTAACTTAAAAGCCATCATTTCCAAAATTTTTCGTACAGTTTGACAAAAAACGAAGTGAAAATAATGATTTGAAGTGCAGATTAAATATATTTTGAAGCACATCAGTTGAGACATTCGAGTATTGTGGAATTTCAAAAACAACATTTGGGGCCAAATACATATTCAGTACGCCCGAAGCTTTAATTCCATTCTAGATGCAATCATTAACTTTGATCACAGCAGGGAGTTCCTTTACGGCAAGCGAACAAATTTGAAATTCCTTCGAAACATTTTTGATTTTGATTTTCTATTATAGCGAAAACCCATGCATAAATATGTGCGGTTATAGAAACGAGCCGTTATTTACTCAGTCTTATTTTAGACTAGCCGCCTTTGGCGACCAGCTGGTTCGCCATGAGTAATGCGTTCTAAAATTT
Source organism: Argiope trifasciata (assembly GCA_026543055.1). Classification (NCBI taxonomy): domain Eukaryota; kingdom Metazoa; phylum Arthropoda; class Arachnida; order Araneae; family Araneidae; genus Argiope; species Argiope trifasciata. Next base: position 221,016 of record JAPMOQ010066041.1, read on the forward strand.
TCAATTAAATCACATATTCATTAGCCTTGAAGTAATTCCGGGCATTGATTGGCCTGAAATTAATATTTTCTTTAACATGATGGACTGAAAGTTCTAAAAAAACGCGTTTTCCTAATAATATTCTTTAATTTTATAAATTAGTCAGTTTTAATGATTGATTTAGAAGACTGATTGATGTAGCAACTTTTATTTAAAATATTAATAAAAATATTTTGTAAAATATAGCTCACAGAGCAAAGTATGATGAAATCTAAAACTCATTATTCATAAACGCATTGTTCGACTCAAGCTACATAAAATGTAATTATTTACTTCCTTTAGATCAAATCAATAGTATTAATATATATCCCTGTTAATAATATTTTACACACTGGCCATTGAACCGGAATTTGAATACATATCCTGTATAAATTCAATCTTGTACGAATAAAGAAGATTCGTTGAATTAATTATTTCGATATTGCAAACGATTATAGAAACCTTTGCTTTGCATTTATTTGTTTAGAAAATATCACATTTCATGTTTTTTTATTTTATCCAGTCACGTGCTAAATGTTGCATTTCTTTAGATTCAATTTGCGATGATAGTTTTTTTTTTAATTCGAACTTCCGTCATTGTTTTCTTTTATCCAGTCACGTGCTAATAAAAAAAACATAGTTAAAATATTTCTTTAAAAATTCGTTAAAAATAGAAGCTTAAGATATACATTAAAACACCGATACCATTAAAAAGCTAATTTTTTAATCTTTAATTTGATGTAAAAATCATGTTTGTGCGAATATATTTTCGGAAGTTATAGCGGAAAAACGTCGACATTTCACTTCATTTTTAATGAATTCAAATTCTCATTAAAAATTCGAAAAAAGGTCTCCGAGGTGCACATTCCCGACTTCCAAGGTATACATGTACCAAATTTGGTAGCTGTAGGTCCAACGGTCTGGCCTGTGGAGCGCCAACACACACATTGAGCTTTATTATAAGTATAGATATAGATTTCATTGATTTTGCAAATAATTTTGTAACGATACCTTTTTCAAAAAGTATACATTATCAAAACAAAACACAATTCAAATATAAAATATACTGTTACATAAATTTGTATGAATATGTACAACTTATCCAGACAAAAATTTCGGGGGGAAAATTGGGAATACATGAGTTGAAGTAAATTTGCATGCTCTGGATAATGTTTTAAAAGATCGTGTTTCCGAGTTAATTAGCATCAAGTGAATACAGAAAAACAAAATTACTCCATTAGAAGCAAAAATGAAATTTCACGGGGATACCAACATGGAATCATAAAAAACGAATAGATCTGAGTCCAGTTCAAATTAAATCATACATTTTATTACATGACGTTATATCTATATTACTATTTATAAAAAAATCTAATATATAGATAGCAACTGTTTAAGAAAAATCGAAGAGATACCAAATTTATGAGTGAGAAACGATTAGTTCTGCAGCAAGTTATTAACACAAAAAGAAAACTGTGTAGAAAGCTAAGAATGAAATTTTTATACTACACGAAATCTCAATAAAATATATTTTCATTAAAAGCAAAGACAGAGCAAAATTTTGGTAAAGAACGAAATAAAATTTCATTTAGCTCACATTATTCAAACTCCAATTTTCATTGTTATTCGCAAGAAGTTATGAACAGACAAATTTAAAAAACGGAACAAATTTCAGCAAAATAGATGGCCTGATTTTAAACCGAAAGCAAATCATTTAACAACATGCTTGCGTATCAAAATGTCGAATATTGAAAATAAGTTATAAAATCAAGGACTGGATTCGAAAACTGTAAAGAAATATAAAAATTGCTACGCACCTTCACGATCTTCTCCCAGTACCAATGTCCCAAGAATAATGAAAAGAAAACCGAACACGTATGCTCCCATGTTCTTAGTCGAAAATTACTTTCCTATTGTGATGCCTGCCACTCTAAATAAGAATGCCGAGTAGACGCGCCAATTAGTATACCATCTTCCTTGTAAGTGAGCATGCGCCAAAACTAGAGTCAGCAAATCGTGAATTATTGTTTATGCTTTTGATGGGTTGTTTGAAGAACATTTCTTCATTTGCTTGATACTCGAAAGTAATTTATAGCTTCATCCGATGTATGAGTCATTCGAATCTTCAATGTTATTTATGTGGAATTTCGCCACAAAATCCATTCGTAGTACTTATCTAAACTCATCGTGGGCTTTTTTTAATGCGGTTATTTTTATACATGAACAATTATTAAAAGCGTACAAATGTAGAAGGAATTTATCAAATTCTGAAACGTATTTCGCAGTAGTTGCAAGGAAAACTTAGAATGCCTTTTATTTTTTTAATGTATAAAAAGAATGAAACAATGAATAAAAAATGTATTTCAGAAGGAACGATCAAAATCTATATCAATAAAAATGAATATTTGTCTGCATGTCTCTAATGCGCTGCCATGCCACTCATCCGATTCCGATAAAACTTCGACAGCATATTGCTTGCACATACGCGTAGGTTATAGGCATAATACAATCAGCTAAAGTATGAAAACTATTTTCGGATCTATTTACCGCATCTATTAACCACCAAATAGCTCACTAAGGAGACACTACAAATTCAGTAAAGATGCTAAATTCAAACTAGAGGTTAATATTTCGCAGCTATTGTATATAAATGAAATTTAAGTCTTTCTCTAAGGTAGTAGCTTTATTAAAGATTGTACGTGAAAGTTTACGGGAATCAATCCTTTAAGTTTGGCATTTTAATTAAAAATTTAATAATATTTTAATGTTTTTTGCAGTCATTTCCGAAACTATTATAGTACAAATGATGTTGCACCATCTTAGTTTTCAAAAAATGATCTTTTCAACTGTATGAAACATTTTGTGGTATTTTCTGTTTAATAAATTTTGAAAGAAAATACTTTACTCACATTAAATACTTTACATATTCTAAACGAATATGAAACGAATCACGAGGTACAATAAATAGTTTTTTTCTTTACCAATCTAAAAGAACACCAAGTTTTACCATTATGAAAGAATACACAAATCTAATACATATAAATGAATATTTGTTTGTAGAATAGAATAATAAAAATAGAATAAATACTGTTTATCCTATCCTTCAATTTTAATAAATGTATTCATTGCCAAAAGAAAATAAGTATCATTCTTCCTATCATTCTTAATGAAACAAGGTAATTATCTCAAATTCCAAACGATATTTCCAAGATTATTTCTTCTGAGACGGCAACGCGCTGGGTAGCAGCTAGTAGAATCATAAATACCAAATTGATAAGCTCTCGACAAAATTTGTCGACAAAACTTCTTCACAATCAATTAATTATTTTATATTTAAAAATTATGTCCTCATTTATAGAAATGATTATTTTATATTTTGTGCTACACCTACGAAATAAAAGATACAATTTTAGAATATTTTACTTGTCTGCTAATCGTCACTCATTTTATTTAGCATGATTTTATATTATTCTTTGATAATTTATAGTAGTCTTAAAAAAGAAGAGAGTGTGTTCTTCCCATAACTTTCCCGCATACTTAGTCATAAAAACCTTTTACTGCCACTGGCGCTCAATGATTACGAAATATTAACTAATAAGATGAAATCCCCATTTTTACTTAATCGATCGTGCCATTCTTGGAGAGGGTTTTGGCAACTAACCCCTGTGTTCATCTGATTTTATTATTTGTTATTTTTGTTTTTATTTAATTATTTTATTTGTATTTTTTATTCCATGCATACTTATTCATGTAGTTAAAACTAATACTGAACATAGATGGCGCTATATTCTCCAAATCATGTGTGTAT
>JAPMOQ010066046.1:0-11111 GCA_026543055.1 Argiope trifasciata
TATAGACAATAGGAAACCACATAATGAATATTAAATAGTGGATCTAATGCAATAAATGTTTTCAAGCTGCTTCCATAATCAAATAATTATGGACACCATTTTGTAATACCTTTCGGCATTCGAGTACGTCGTTAAAATTCGTGATTGCTTCTGGAATGAGCGCGTGGAAATCCAACGGCGATTGAAATAGAAACTGGTTTAGCACAGTTAGGGATGACTTGCAATCCCGGAATAGATGCCTCTCTGGGGCATGCAAACAAGAATGGTTTGTTTTATTATGGTTCGGACTCAATAGGCACTCGTGGCTTGAACTTCCACAAATACCCCATCGCCGATTCAAGTTGTGCAAATTAGCGTAAAAATAACTTCTATTTGCTCTGGGTTGTTTTCTTTGATGAAGGGTTCGATTTGAGGTGATTGCTAAAAGTTCGCTCGTGAAATTGCTGTTTGAAAAGGAAGCATTACTCCAGTGTTATTGTTCTATTGAAAAAAATGTAATATTCGAGCATTTGGCAACTGAAAACATTATTGTGCCTCAGAGACTAATATTGGGCTTATATAATGTTCTTGGTAAATAAAAAATATATTGCTCCCATAAATAAATACTTTTTATTTTTATAATAAACGTAAATTGATTAAATGTGATATTTTTAATTCGTATTCATTGATGATTTGAAATTTCCCCCGTCAATTGAATTTTTTCACCATATAAAAATTTATCGTCTGCAATTAAAATATATTTGGTTAATTTAAAGGCAAAATTAAAGAAAAAAAAAGGTTTAATAATTTTTTTTCATTTCTGAATATTTTTTTGTTAATTAAATAATCTTACATTAGGAATTAATTTATTTTTCAAATGCATTTAATTCCACACATACACACAAAAAAAAGTGAGCTGGTTAGATCTAATACTATTTGTTATAGATTTTTGGCACTTGAATTACTTATTTATTTATTGAAGTCATTATTTTCCACTTATTAAAAATTTGTTATTATTTATGGATTAAGTTTATTTGCTTTTTATTTTCTGCTTTATTTATTTAAAATTTCAAAATAATTTATTGTGCAGAATTGCCAAAACAGTTTAGAACAATGAAGAACTGTCTTTTTAGCGGTTTAGAATTTCAGAAAATTTCTTTAATTTGAAATTTCGAAAAGATTGAAACTTTATATTGACCCATGAAATTCGAATTCGCTAAATTCAACTGAATTTTGGTGGATTAATCCAAATAACAATTTATGAGCATGGATTTAGATTAATCTCGAACACGGAGGCTCAAGCTACAATGTGCACAAGGAAAGAGTGGGAGGTAAAGTTTTAAAGCTAGACTAAAAAAAAAGAAAGGAAACATCTTTAAAATTGGTGGAAAAAATTCGCTACACTTAGGAAAATTAAATGAAGAACTTAGCAATCAGATATATTATACTTGATAAAGTCTAAATATTATTTTAATATTTTATTGGATTTCTGTTATTTTATAAATTTATTCTTTTAGTAACAAGGAAAATATTTTTTAAAAAAAAGTCTGCCTACTAACAGCTTTTTCTCAGCCTATTCACCATAAGCAATGACCAGCTAAAATTCTGGTTATCTATACATAGTATAAAATAAAGTCTTTGAAAGCATCTGTTTATTTGCACCACAAAAACTCGAGAAACATAAACGGATATTAAAAATATTTATACAATTCTCCAGAGTATCTACTGGGGAAGGTTTTACTACTTTAAATTCATATCAAAATAAAAAAAAGGAAATTTTATAAATGCGATTTTTATTATTCTGCGCATGTGTAAAAAACCTCGTATTGCGAATGTGTAAAAAACCTCGTATTGCGCATGTGCAAATAACAAAAGCTGTGATAGGCATATGAGATACGTTTCTTTATTTACGGCTGATTTTCAATAGCGATTCCAATCTTATAATGCCCAAAAGAAGGAAGTCCAACCTTGATTGGAACACATAAAATGCCAAAAAGTTTCGTTCTATAAAAATTTGTTCCGTAGCAACTTTTGATAATTTCTGAATATGTTTTATGTTTATTTGTTTTCCGTAACATGCCCATGTCATATTGGGTGGAGTTTAAAACTTATTTTTCTTCTTAGGTGCTATATCACGGGCAACGCCGTGCGGGTACTGTTAGTTTCATATAAAAATCAAAAATTCAGATCAAAGTATTTTTATATAAATACTCTTAAAAGTTAAAGGCTTAATTTAATAACTGGTTGGATGAATTGTTTTTCGGAATATAAAAAGTAGACATAATGCTTACGTTTAGTAACTATCTTACATGGAAAAAGAAAATTTTATTATTTAAATTAATTTGATTAAATTAATTGAAATTAATTTTAATTAAATTATTAAATACATTATATAAAAAAATTATTATAATTTTATTATTGAAATTTTATTAAACTTTTATTATAGTTTTATTAAAGTTTTATTATAATTTTATTATTTTAATTTTATTTTTAAAGAAAATTTTATTATTTAAGAAAATTTTATTATTTTTTATTTATTATTAATTTTATTATTTTATTTTTTATTTTATTATTTATTTAAATTTTATTATAAGCATTTATTATTTAATTTAATGAAAATGTAATTTCACATTATTTTAATTTTTTGAAATTAAATATTCCCTCGTAAATTAACTTTCTTCTTCTGCATGAAAAGATTTGTTTTTCAAATTCTGAAAGTAATAGACTTTTAAAAAAAGGAGAAAAATGTCACCATTCAGGAATACCAAAACTAAACTTAATTTATAGATGAATAAAAACAAATCCACGCATTTCCTTTCGTTGTTTACTTCCTTTCTGGTAATTAACTCCGGAAATAATTGTAATTTCATTGGAAAAATGAAATTGAGAACATTACTAATTTTTAATTTCAATTGAATACTCCTTTGTTGTTTTAAATAAAGTTAATTTGTTTAGTATGTTCTAATTCAATTTCATTAAAATAAATAAAAATCGCAAAAAATTATCAATTAATGCCTTTAATAATAACAATAATTCTTTCTTCCAGAATGTGTATTATCTGGTATTCCGAGAAAAAATGTACAAGTGAAATAACTTTAATTAATTTATTCCAATCTATAAACTTTATTGTCTGTTTGCAAAATTAAAGAATTAAGATTAAAGATGAAACATCTGGAATTTAGAATCAAAACTGAAATCTTTAAAAAATAATTCAGTACAGCTGTTGCCACACAAAAAGAGAAAATTTAATAACAGGCTATAAATAAATGTTCGATAAATCAAAAAAAGATAAATTCAAACTTAAAAAAAATATTTTTATGATAAAGATTAAATCTTATAAATAATCGATTAATTCTTTTAATGAAAATAATAATTTATTCTTTCACAATTAAAAAATATTCTTTTTCTAGTATTCCGGGAATAAATGTACAAGTGAAATAACGTAAATTAATTTATTTGATTCCATAAACTTTACTGTCTATTTGCAAAACTACACACTTGGAAATAAAATACTTAATACTTGGACTTAAGAATCAAAATTTAAAAAAAAAATTAATAATTCAATGCAGCTGTTGTCACTCATGCAGATAAAATGTAATAACATATGATAAATAAATCTTCAATAGAATAATAAAATAAAAATTTGAATTTTTTTTAAAATAATAATTTCATGGTAAAGACTATAAAACATTTTTAGTTATAAATTTAACAGAAATGACTCAATTGATAAAAATACATTCTTGATTCATAATAGATCGATCGTGTATTTTGAACTAATACACTTTAAATATAAGTGAGAATAATTTACTTTATGTTGTGGTTTGGCATCGTAGAATTTAGAGTAAGATATTAATTATCGTAAGTTATCAGCAATTCCAGATGAAGATATTACTTTGAAGATTATATTATTGTCAAATTTAGCAAGACAAGTTATAAAACCCGTTCTTAAATTTTTTGATGACCATTCGAAATGCTTGATATTTAGAAGCGTAATAGAAGGTAACCAAATTTTGCGAAAGTTCAAATCGGCCCAATTTTGCCGCAATAATTTCTTGAAGAATAGATAAAGATTTTCCATTTCCATGACTGGTATTCCATGCAAGTGTAATTTTGGATATTATCTACCTAAATTAAGCTGTTATTTCATGTTAGCTATAACGATTATAATTCTGAATTTCGAAAAATGCTACCAATAGTTTGTAATCCTTTTCAACAGAAAAGTATAAATATATATAATTATACAATATAAGTGAAATGTAAGAATTGAAGGCTCTGGAAGCTGAAATAAATATAATAATTACTTATTTTTAATGTACTAAAAATAATCAAATAGTTTATTTTCATAAAATTTATTAGCTGAAGTGCTATCTGTAAATTGTCACTCATGATGGCTTTTTTTTTTTCTGTAAATCTTATTGATATACTGTTAGGGTTAGTGCTACTAAATTTGGCATGTAGTTAATTATTTGATAATAAAGGTTCATTATGAAGATTTTTCATTATTTAATTAGATTTCTGATTAAGAATTGAATTGAAATTTTAATATCTTCCCCCAAAAACTTTGAAGTATATCTTTAAATTAAGCTAATTTTACATTACTTTAAAATAAACAAAAAGCCTCTTTGTGATATCAGTTTTATTTATGTAAATTTCTCTTTAATCTAAAAAAATTTAAACAAAAATTCTTAAATATATTTTGCAGAAATATTTTGATTGCTTGTGTAACTACGCTTAGTTACAGGAACTTTGCGGCTATAAAGAAAGCATACTTGCTGTGAGCTTTATTGAAAGAAAAAATTAAAAAAATAACAATACAACGAATGAAGCCTCAAAACTATATTTCTGTATTTCTAATTGGAGTTTTTTGAATTGTTTCTCATTTTCTCCCTTTATATTTCATTTAAAGTTTCATAAAAATGAGTGATAAGCTTTTCCTGATTCTGAATTGACATTTGTCGTAGAATTTATTATTTTATAATAATTTTTGTTTTTGCAATGTAATAATTATTTTATGGTAATTATTATGCAGAAAAAATATAAAAGCGGTAATTCTTTTAGATGAAAATAAGTTTTTTCTTTTTCCTCTGAGAGTTCGGAAAAAAAAGATATTATAATGATTCAAGAAGAGGTTTGGTGCATATTAAGACCATTCAGGTCAAACATCTCCGCCCTCCATTTCACTAAAGCCTGGTGAATATTTGGAGAGATTCGTACCGAGTACATCTGTTGTCCTCGTCATTTAAACCCAGTTTAAAAAGAATACATTTGTATTAAAATAGCTTCAGGATAATTTTGAGATTGTATACTCATTTAAGAAATCATTTCAACAAATACCAGTTGTCCTTGTATACCTTTTAAATGATATTATAGCTCACTATGATTTGATTTGACCTGTTTCAAGTTTTATAAAAGTAAAATTTTGTATTTGTATTTCTGCTCATTTAAAATTCGACACTTTTGGGTACACTCGGAGACAGTATACTGTTCTAAATTCTTCAAGAAATTGACATTTAATAAATAAATGTAATCAGTGACAGATTTAGGTGTTTTGTAGCCCAAAGCAGAGTGCAGTATGAGGCTATCGTCTATCCATTAACTGCGGAATTTATTTTTAAAATCCCTTGGATTTTTCCTTTTTAACGTCAAACGATAACGCATACACACTCTAACGCAATACAAATAGCTGCATGGCAAATGTTGCAGATAATCACAACAAAGCCAATCAGATTTCGCTTTTATTAGAGAAAGAATTACAGATTGGCATCGCCAAAATCTAATTTTTGGTTTAGATTGACATGTATACAAGATAAACGCACTTAGTTAATAAATTGGTCGCTTTATTTTCAAACGTCAACGCATTTTTCATGCCAAGTAAATCCTTTTATTATATTAATTAAGCGAAAATGTATTTATTTTTAATTCATTTATTATGATTCTATTTTCTTGTACATAGAAGTATTGAAACGCATGTTCGCCGTTTATAATTGCTAAGAGTTGTATTAATATCAAAGATGTCCCAACATTAACCCAAGATTTGAATTTGCCATCATTCATGTAGTAAAGTGTTGACAATCGTATTAAAAAACCATTTGACAGCTGATAATTTAAGGTAAGTAGGAACTTAAAGCGTTTTTGTTGTTGAACAATTTTCAAAAATAGTGAAAGCCTTGCCCAAAGTTTGAAATTTTGAGAACTGGTCTCTTTGATCTTGTGATTTGACATCATTGGATTTCTTTTGATGGAATTATTCGAAGTCAAAGGTCTGTGTCAAAAAACCCACAAGCACGCGTGCATTGAAAGATAAAATTCAATGCTGCGCCAACTTATGCAGCCATACTTACGTAAAATGGTCGTGAAGAATTTTGACGAAAGAATGTGTAAGTGTCAACAAAGCCACGGGGGCCATTTGCTCTGAGTTGTTCCATAGATAACCCTATCTAGTATATGTTAAAATTCAATAAAAATATAACAGTTTAAAGCAAAAAATCTGCTTTTTATTTAATTCGAATGTGACGTTAACATGTTGTTCTATCGTGTAATGATATGTTCTCCATTTTTACAAACTCTTAACTATCAACTGTTGAATGGTTTTTTGATTGGATTGTCAACACTTTACTGCACGAATGGTGTAAATTCAAATCTTGGGTTAATTTTGAACACCTTTTAGTAAGTAACTTGTGCTCTAATAATTAATGATAAATCATTATAATATTTGACAAACTACACATTTTAAAGTGCTAATATCATCCTAATATTTTATCATTTGCGAAATTTTATTTTTTACTAGCATACTGATTTTACGAATTGGAAATACAGTCCTTACGGTGTTTTTCAATCTAGTAGACCTAATCTTAGCTTTGTATTACACATTTATCTGGAAGTTCTTTCAAATTATTTTTATATTGAGTCTATGCATGTGTGGGAATTTCGCGAAATGAAATGCTGACATAATAATTAAATCGGGTACTACTGTCTTGTCAACGCAAATACTTATTTCGGATTGCAAGAAAACTTTAACATTTTGCATTTTCATTGACAAACTGATTAGTACGTGAAATTAATGTGCTGAAGTAACCTGGTGGTAAGGGTCGAGACCTGATTATACTTTAGAACCGCCGTGTCAGCAGGCCTGGTAGACGCTAAATCCATCAGAGCCAAACGTCATCACGCTGATGTAATGCGGAAGCGTGGAGACGGAGGAGGAGCTCAGGTGTCGTCCTCATTCTCTGATTGCTGTTCAAAATTACGCTGTCCGTTTCAAAACACCCTTAGTGCTATTTTAAAAACGGGACTTTAGTTTAGTTATATTAACGTCCCTTTTTAAAGCAAAACGAGGGGTATTTTAAGACGGACCTCGTAATTTTGAACCCCCGTCAGATGACGAGGACGACACCTGAACTGGCAGCCTCCTCTCCGCACGATGCCACACCAGTTAAAAACGGGACGTTAATATAACTGAACTGAGCACACATTTTTAATAAGTTCTGTATAATTAAACCCACAATTGACATCTGGCCCACATTACCCAATAGGAAACTAGACTACTTAAAATATTTGGTTGAGAATTGGTAACTTCCAATTCCTCCACCGACATTTGTTTATATGGGGGGGGGGAACAAACATTTCTTTACTCAAATTTCTTTACTCAAATGTTACTCAAGTTAACAGTACAATGTCTTTTTTGCACATTCTTCAAGTATGTCCACGATTTTCTTCATAACGTCTTGCATTTTTTCAGAAATTTCATCTTGATTTGGACGAGTCGTTTTTCAAAACTTCCCATGCTTATATTTTCATTTTTTTAAAAAAAAAACATTAATTTTTAATAAAATATTTTAGGAAAAGCCAGTATTTACGAGTTTTAGATGCGAGATTTATTATAAAATATCTAAACCCTTTTTTATAAAATAAAAAGGAACTTTAGCCATTTCTTTTAGTACTGTACCGTACCTTATATCATTGTTGCGTTTTTCAAGACACCTATTTTTGCATTCTTAGACATTGATCTCGCAGACATTTCATGTTAGGCTTTTATTACAAATTGATACAATATTTTAATCTCGTGTGTTGCGCTAGATGGCTTTTCTGCCGGAAAACACCAACAAACACAATTTCTAGCAACCTTAGGTAGACTTTACCGGAAACCAACCTCTGAATTTAATTGAATTTTAATTCTACATCAGTTGTACCACTAAGCACTCAATACAAGAGAAATTGATTCCAAGACTTCATAACAGTGACTACTTCCATAATGATAATAATCTACAAGTTTCATGTTCCAGATCTGTCATCACAAACCATTTCCACAAAGTCCTTCAATGGACGCATTCTAACGGCGCCTCTATCATCCCCACCACCTGTTAATTAGAACACCCTTTAACTATCCGCCATTGTTCCCCCCTAATTGATACTTCCGCTTGGCGACAATCCCTTTTCCGAAGCCTTCAGCGAGTGTCGAATAACCAACCTCTGCACGATTGTTTTTCCTGGCCTGCCCCACCAGAAGGACACTCAAGGCTATTGAGTAGCCTTGACGACACGATCGAATCGAATCTAAATTCGCCACATTCCTATCGAGCTCGATCGACAAACGTTCTTGCCAGGGGAGGTGTTTAGCCGAAGCTCGTTCTGGCACGCACAGATAAACATACTGGGTCAGAGAGATATTTTTCTTTTTTTGCTGGAGCGCGATGCCACGTGGCCAGTTTTTATCTCGCATCTCCAGCGGTGATTTGAGACGGTTTTTTATCTGACACATGCTGGAAATCTTGTTTCGACAAGTGTAGTTACTAAGTTGGGAATCTCTAAATTGCTCAATAGCGCTAGCTCCGAGCTACTTTTTATTATTTTATTCATGAAGATATTATTTTAGATTTCAACGTTTTGAAATAGAGTTATTATCTTTTTATGAAGGAGATGATAGATCGTGTTATAAGCTTCAGATTTATTTGATAAATTTACTTTTACTTTTTCTTGTATTAAGTAAAGACACAAAATAGTGAGGGGAGAGGAGATTATTGTAATGTTCAAAATTAATTTGAGAATTTAATCATGCTTGGCGCAGTTTAGCCAAGAGTGGCTCTTGCGCCAATAAACCACACACAATCAACCAACCATTGAGAATTTGACGGATCATCAAATTTCAGATCTCTTTTAAGTTCGAAAAACATATTTTGTGTCTTTCTGTCTGTGTGTGAACTTGATTACCCTATCTAGACGAATGAAATATGGTAAACGGTCTTTGCATATTTTCATCGAATTTTGAATGAAATATATTCAAAAGAAATTCCGATACATTTACAAGTTAATAACAAACCAAAAAACTAGTTCAAAGATTTAGACGGTAAAGTGTAGATCTATGTCAAATTCTTTACCACGTCTGTCAAAGAGTTGACCGTATTGGTTGCACACACAGCGCTTTTTTCTGATCGCTTATTTCCCCGATTCCGATATAACAGCAGTAGTGTATTAAATTATACTACAGCTGACACACTAGGCGGACAAATAAAGATTCGGTCAATCCGCCTTTAATCGACTCTGTGCAGGGGAGGTGTTTAGCCTAGTGACGCCCGCTGTCACTAGCGCTTTCGGATAATCAGATGCAAGATCCCAATCCTTTTTTTCCCATTAATTGAATAAATCGAAATAAGTCAATTTTCCCCCCTTTTCCTCTTCTTTCGACGACAATATAATAATGATAGAATTTGTACTCTATTCATTTCAAATTACCCTTAAGCAGCACTTAGTTTAAATAACACGGTTAAAGTAAATTTATTTGTTGATGAAATGATGCTGGCTCTTACGACGGAGTCGGAATTTAAACGCCGTGTGTGAAAGCATTTGATTTCTGGATGTGGTCTCAGCAAAATACTGACAGAAGAAAAAACGCTGTGTGTGCAACGACCCTATATCTGAATGTACTTCCGCATGAGCACTCGAGGCTTTCATAGCATAGAAGGATATAATTTCAATTAGGTGTATCATAATTAATAGCACCTTTTATCAGAGTAAGAGAGAAAGTTTCAAAGAGACCACTCTCACTAATTAATTTTGAGATGTGATTATTTTTTAAACTAATAATAGAATAAATAGCCAATTTGTTGCTTACTCATTGTGAGGCTTCAGCAATTTGTTGCCTTCACATTTTGAGGCGATAAAATCTGAAATCAAAAATAATATGCTCTCACATGAAAAAAAGGATAAAATGCCAATTTGTTGCCTTCGCATTTCGAGGCTTTAAAAATTTTTGCCTTCAACCTCCTAACGAAAACAGGATCTCGTTCTCACAAGATAATAAACTTAAAAGAATTTTTTAAAAGTGATTTTTAATCACTTGACAATTTTTTAATATATGGAACTATTATTATATGCTATCAGGTAGTTATTTTCCAGTTATTTTCTACTATTTAGTAGTAACCTAATATAATTTAATTCAATAATAACAAAGGAGAAACATATTAGCCCGTGGGATTCATCCCACAGTAAAATAGACTAACAACCAACTCGCTGATGTTTAGGGATCATCAGTTGTGGATATCAAATATGCTTTTATTAGTATGTTAAAAAGTAACTTTTAATATTTCAATTGATTCCTTTAATTAGTCTTTGATATATAATTTATTAATATGAATATTGTGGAATAGTTACTCTTTTTACAAATTCCCTACTAGATGGCACTACTTTATGAAACCAAAATTTGATTACATTGGTTAGTTATATATTCTTAAATATTAAAATAATATATTGCCAACAATTGCGCCAATTGTGCTCAATGCACAGAATTTGAAACCTATAGATTGTACTCTAACAGGATCTTTCGAAACTGTTATTCGCCAAATGGCATGCTATAATGCCAATACTGATTTTCTTTGCTATTTTACAAAACATACAACTATCAGAAGCGAGACTTTGATCATAAAAATCTGTTCACGATCCTTGCCACAGATCCACAATTTTATGCAGGAATAGGGAAATGGTATAAGAACTGTTTTTTGAGAATATGTGAGAAAATATTTGTGAAACCTTTGGTTTTAAATTATTATACGAATTTACAAAAAAGGACATTCAGATGGATTAAAATTAACACATTTTTAAAGAATTTTTTTCTTGTAAGAATCCTCAGAGATTTTTTT
>JAPMOQ010066047.1:0-13085 GCA_026543055.1 Argiope trifasciata
TAAAATTTCGCAAATTTTACATCAATATCCTTATTTAAAGTCAAAATTTTTGATTAACTGAAACAAAGAAATACGATTCGAGGAGATTAAAAATGTCTAACGTTGATAGAAATAAAGTGCCAACAGAAAATAATATCTTCAAAATTAATTTTATGCCTTTCCATTCCTTCAAAAAATAATAGAACAAAGACATGATGAGACGTTAAACTACTGTAACACTTCCTAGGAAATCGATAGCTCTTTCTACTTCCATTTTTTTCTTTTATTTTGACAGCAATTGAGAGCGGAAATTTGCCTTTTCCATTTTATTGCCGCATAAATATTTTATGACCCCATGTCGGCAGAAAGATGTCACCCTGGGAGTGATTTCATGATATGAGGACATCAAAGAATGATGCCAATTTTTCATCACACCCACAGAGAACTTCTTTATTCCCTTTTCTTTTGCCTTAAAGCATTGTTCTTTGTACCCTTTTAATTACGCATTGCATATTCCTCCGAATCGTATTTAATTATAGACGAAAACAAGGAAAAATTCTCACAAGATTTTCCTTTTTGTTTCTTAATCATATTACTTATTCCCAAAGCTCCTATATCCGATAATAATTTTCGGATCTGATGCGGAAAAAAAAAGTCTCAACGAATGTGGGTAGTAAAAAATGTATAAAAAGATTCTCCATATTGGCTGTTTTGTTTTTTTGTTCGTTTCTTATCCAAGAATTTGAGGGTGAAAAACAAGGGATTATAAAAATGCATTAACCGTAACAATGGAGGAATGTAGCAACCTCGCAGGTAGGAATATCCATTGAATGCTAAAAATGAAATAAGGGGGGGGGTTGTAGTCAACTTTTTGAAATACTTTTCTACGAAGAGTTAAAAAAATTAATTAGTTTTTGGAAATATCTTAGAAAAAGTTGTAAAGATTAAATGAAATGTGAAATATTAAGTATATTCGCATTGAAAGTTAATAAAAATAATCGGATATTTTGGTATAAAGAAGATTTAATATTAATGAGGTTTTCAAAATTTTATTAAAAACAATGCTAACGAAATTCTGTCTTTTGTGTTTCTGAAATTTCTAAAATACTCTCAGTTTTATTAAAGTATAAATAGCATAATTCACTTCATATTTGTCCGTTTTATTTTGAATGATTTGCAACTCCTAATACTTAAGTAAAATACTTCAAAATATGTCGCGAAGAAGAAATGGTACTTAAAATATTAACAATATATGTTATCATTCTAACTTAAAAACCATCGTATTTAAATAATGTCATGTATTTGAAATTCAAGTTTATCAATTTAAAAAATACTTCCACATCTCTGTTTGAATTTTCATTTGGATATACATGCAATTATCGAAATAAAACATCACAAACGAATGCAGAGATCTTCTTAAAAAAGTGTAAGCCATTTTTCCGATGTAATACAATTTTGATTTGCTTGGGAATCAAATCATACAAGTGTCGAAGTTTGCTAGGAAGGTATTGTACTGTTCTTCATTGAGGTATTAAGGATGTTACCGGAGAGATCCATGGGGAGAACATGGATTCCGCATTAAATGCTCTGATATAGTTTATAAAGATTCAATTGTATTAAGGTAGAAATACTGTAATGGACATAGTAGATATTTTTTTCATCTTCATTTTTATCAGCCACGATTGGACCATTACTACCCATAAAAATTCCAATCCCTGCAAGAAACAAAGTTTGCATCAAAGGATGGATCTGATGAGCTAAAATTCATTATACATCTCCTAGTGATCTTTACTCTCATGGTTATAAGTGAACCAGCAGCATTGTTTCCCATACCGTGGCATATCCACCACCATACCTGAAAAGGGGAAAGAAACAATCACAATGATACGGTGTACGCCAGAGAAATTTACTTATTTGAAAGGTCAATAAAAACAAAAGTACTACAGTTATTGTTTTAAATCTTTTTTATCCAATTTTTATTCTATTTTTATCCCATTTTTTATACAGTTTTGAAAATGACCTATGTTAAATGACGAACCCCATTCCGCATATACTGATTAAGTCGATTTTTGAAGTTTGTGTCCACTCTTTGCAGCACACCAATCGGTATGTTGGCAATGGCTTAGCGAATGTTGTTCTTGAGGTTGGTCCGAGGTCGATAGACATAAGCCAGGGATTTCAAAGGGAGTCTCGTCACTGAAAAAAACGAGCACGACTTCAAGCAGGTTGTCAAGCAGCATTTTACATGCGCTTCGATGGGCAACACAATCGCGTTCAGTTCATTCTTGCGCAAAAGCCAATTTATAGGGATGAAATGGAAGGTCTTGATGGAGATTTCGTCGGTCAGTGGGTCAGAAATTCCCAGATCAACTGCGTCTTTGCGGGCCGAACGCAGAACTGACTGCCTCACTCTTTCAACATTTTCTGGTGTTCTGGTTTCTTCATCAATCCACTGATGTCCATTTCTAGGTTTAGTGACAATTCCGAAATGAGTTAACCCATGACAGGTTCGAATGACTGCCAGGAACAGGTCTGTGATGAGGCATTTCAAAGCGAGTGCTGATAGCATCAAGTGAAAGACCGTTAGAAAAGAAGTTATCGATTGCGAAGGCTCGCTGTTGTCTAGACTTAAGCATGATGGCAACCAACTAGAAAGAGAATGAAACATTGGAATTTTTCTCTCCAGTAGAGTTACTTATCACCCCTATACCTACCGCTCGAGAGTTTTTTCAAATTTTCTGGCTCACCCTGTACATATGTACTAGTATCTTCTAGACTTGTAACCTTTCGTGTTGTGGTGAAAATGAAAAAAAGTGTTTCTTCACATCATCAACTATTTTTCATTTATTAATCAACCAGATGTTTTTGTTATTTAATCACTATAGATGACTTTGGGCATTAATATCATTGCCAAGTAGCTTGGGAATCGCTGCTTTTCCTAAATGTTATATTTATGAAAGTGCTTTCCTAAATGTACTGATTCAAGATAGTTCATATGATGATTGAACTCTGCGTCATTTTCAGCCTCTGTTTTCTATTTAGATATTGCAATTTGAATTTTTTTTGTATTAGATTTAATTTAAATTTACAATTTGAATTTTTTACTTTAGTTTTGCTGTTGTGTTGTAGTATATCTGCCTTATGTATATTTATTGAAAGCATGTACCATGTAATGGGTAATACGACTCCTGGTCGATAGAACAATCTCATTTCCTTATGTATCCGTTGAGAACATGTCATTTCAATTGGTTCGTCTACCCAAGAACGATAACCAAATTAAGCAACGTTTTCACCATTTGTTCGGAGATTTATGATAAATCCTGTAGAATAATTTGCATGTAAGTTATACATATTCTGTAGAAAACACATGGTCTTCACATACATTGTAGCGTTTACTAAAATATTTATTCCAACTTTTCAAGTGTTTTACGGGAAGATTACTCCGAAAAATGTGAATGAAACTTTCCATGGTGCAGAAAAATTTTGAATTCATATGATCTTATGGCCAATAATTATAGCAAATTATTTGAAATCAATTCTAAAATACTCATTACTTATTTTAAGATTTAAATAATTATTTTTTTCTCGCATGTATTTAAAATCTGTTAACGCTCAAAAATACCCCTGTAAAACATCAATAAATCAAAAAATTCTTAAAGCTGTGAAGGAAAATAAAAATCGATCGAAACTATGCCCGGTAAATCAGTTAGGGACATCATTTAGTCAAATGATGAACTTCCGTTTCCTCGTGCGTGCTTTGGAATAAGAAAACGACGTAATAGTTTTCACATCATCAAACACGAAAAAGCTCCAATCTCCCGTATTATGCTAATCAGGCTATTTTATATCGCATTTCACAAAGGAATATCGCACATTTATCAAAAGGAGTATTTTAGAAAATGAGGACATGAACAAAATTCTTTTTTCGTCTTGCGCAAAACAGTGAATAATTTATGGAAAAAAAATCAATCTTGAAATTATTTTTATTGGTCAGAGCTTTGGAAATAATGTCTTCTGTTTTGCATTATCGATCGCGTTTGAGAAGTTTAAAATTCGGGGTAATTTTATTATTTCTAACTTATTACTAGGAAAAATAAATTTTTGATCACCGGGTTCTCGTCTTCAACATTGCTATTATATATAGGCAATGCATATGACTAACCCTTACCTCTCTTGTACTACAAGGATTCTTTGCTATATTTTATGGATGAAGAACGTGCTTCAATAGTATTTTGTGTGTATGTGAATTTATTAGTACATTTACTATTTAAGTTATTTGATTAATTATTAATGTATTTCATTATCAATTAGATTTATTACCATTGTGTTAGATTAATTAGTACTGTATTTCTTAATTGCATGCAACTATATGTCACTAATTATATTAACTGTTAATATGGTTGATTATATATTAATTAGATTAATTATCATGCATTTAATTTGACAGTCGAATTATTAATGTATTTGTTCAATTGTTAATCAGTTAAGTTGCTCAGGTATTAAGTATTTAAGACTATATCTGTTGAAATTACAAAATTTAAAAGTATTAACTAAAAGCATAATTTTTTATGGGAAATAAAGGTTGGCAAAATTTTACAAAATAAAGTTGTAATGCATGCGCACAGCAACGCGTTGTCAAGATGCTGTGCAAAAAGCGCATGCTTATGATAACGCACTTTACATAGAGGATTTTGCTAGAAAAAAAAACTGATATTCGAAACTCTATTGACTTTCTTCCTGTAAATGTATATAACGTCTGTTATTTTATAATATGTGTTAAATGACAAGCCTAATTTGATACCCTGCAAATGTTTTATGAATGGAATTTAATGGATTTTTAAATAAGATCTAAATGAAAAACGAAAACATTGAAAAAGCTAGATTGTTAACGCAGCGGAAGATAGAAAAATATTAACAAACAAATGCCTTTTAAAATTGCAAGTATACTCGTAGAATTTTCCGAGTAAATTCTTTGCCCCCCCCTCCACAAAAAAACACACACATGGAAATAAATTAAAAATTCAAGGCTTTTTTCAAAATCCTGCAATTATACCATTTTGCACTATATTGAGGATTCTAGTATTTAGAGATTATAGAAAGCATTTGTAGTTTTGGTCGTTTTAACTTTTGATTGAAAATTTTTATTGCAGGTAGACGTAGAATCAGCTTTAATCTTTGAGCATCTTTATTTTTTGAATTCATTTTGAATCGCCATTATAGGAAAAAAAAAATAAAAGCAAAATAAGAAACTGAAACATCATCTTATGATTGTCTCCTGTGATTACCAAATTGCATTTGTAATTGAAAAAAGAATCGAGTATTATTACGAATGTGAAAACTTGAAGTTGAAAAAAAAATATTTGCAGAAAAATATAAGCAAATTACAACTGCATTTTGCTTTGTTGCAAGAAATTATGGAACAAAAATGATAATCTTAATTAGTAAGGAAATAATACCTTGTGTTTGTTCCCTAAATCAGTCTGAGAACTTTAAGGTTAAAATATTTAAGTTTCAAAAGTTAAGTTTCTAATCCAGAAGAGAAAGTCTAATACTTTTCGGAACTTCATTCACCAAAATATTGACTAGATTAAGATTCAGGTTATTCAAAATAGTAGGCGATTTAATACTACCGATGCATGCAAAATATTTTGCTACTGAAATGTATTGCAAAAAAATTAATAAAAAACATACTAATTTGATTTTATAACTTCCACTATAACTGGATTAGTACATAATAATGTGTATGATAATGATGATGACTAGACTATATATTGATAATAAATGATGAATAAAATATATACCGGGTATATATTTAGTCATTCACCCCATCGTGTGAAACTAATACATAAAATTTCAACTGTAGTCAAAGGATTACATACCAAATTTCATTTATTTAAGTCATTTCATATGCATACTAAAAGGGAAATTTAGAAAGGACGAATCCTTTGTCAGATCTGGTTAGAAATTTAGATATTTTCCCTTTAGATATTAAATCTCAGCACTAATATTTAACTAGATAATTCTTTGTTTTGTTAGTATCGTGCTAACATGGATACGGATAATCAGACTGACAGATTTCATCTGAATATATTTCGTTCAAAATTTGGAAGTTAGATACAAATAGTGTAAACTTTATAAACAAAATTTCATACTTCAAGATGAAAGCATGTTTTAGTAACCCGATTCACAGGTATAATATCAAAATTTTAATTTTTGAACTCAGAAACGTCTAAAATGGATTCAACGAAATTCTAGTTAAAATTTTGGGGAGATAACGATAATTTTTCTTTATGTAGATTGATTACGCGAAAATAAGTATATTTTTGTCCATAATTATCCCGCATACTCTGCTGCCTGAAAAGTAGATAAATTGTAATAAATAATAAATGAAATTAAATACATATATATAATTTATTCTCTATTCCTCATATACTGACTTAATTAATTCGAAAATAATTTTCTTTTTCACTCCTATTTTTGTCTTCCATTCCAAGTTTTTTAATGCAAAAAATAAATAAAAACAATTCTTACAGACTACCGAAAAATTAAAATTAAAATCCACTTACTAATAATTCAAAATTTTTACTAAACGATAGTTTTTGTTTCTTCTCAATAGGATAAATGACAGCTGAACTTATATATGATAAATCATCAAAATATCTCCACAGCTTCCAATCAAATCGATCGCATTCACTACCTTATTTTTTCTCCTTTATTTTTGCCTCCAATTTCGAGGGGAAATTCTCCCTTTTCCTTTTATTGCGGCATAAATATTTTATGGCACCGATGTCGGCCGAAAGATGTCACCCTGGGAGTGATTTCGCGATATGAGGACATCAAAGAGTGATGTCAATTTTTCATTATACCCCTTCGAGGAACTTTTTTCCACACGCCTTAAGGATCCCCCCTTTTCTTTTGCCTTAAAATGTTCTTTGGTAATCTTTTGATTGCGCATCTGGTCTCGCGGAATTTCGACGAAGCATATTTAATTATAAATGAAAGGGAAGAAAACTCCCTTCGGGGATTTTTCTAATCATATTACATATTCCCAAGGCCCCTGTAGGCGAGACAAATAGTTATTTTCGATGCTTTTCTTGGAAAGTGACTTAACATGTGGGCGGAACAAAGAAGTAATAAGCAAAAACCTGATTCCGCACTGGTTGCCTTTTAGAGAATAATCTGCAGATCTGAGTACTGTTCACATGGGATTATAAAAATGTATTAAATGTGACAAATTGAAGGCTGTACTATCTCTCCTGGGTATTATTTCTTTGAATTAGAGTTAAGGATTTTTTTATTGTCAATTGCGCATGAAAAAATTGGAAATGTTCTCAGATTTAGAATATTGAAAATTAATGAGGTTTTGGAAATGAAAAAAGTGTATGTATGTCGTAAATTAAGTTTCTGCTGTTGAGTTTAAATGCGAAAAAGAAATTTTTTGAATAAGTGTTGGTGAGTTATCGATTATTTCAAGAAAATGTGCTTTCAACATGCTTTTGATTTTAACGAGTAAAAAGTGATCATAAAATAACTTTCCTAGTTTTGAGGTATTTATTTGCTGATAAAATTAATGAATTGAGTAATATATATTTTATATACGTTAGTCATATCTTGCCAGATGTGGATTCCATTCTATAAAATTGAAACAAATCATATCTAATAAGCAGATTTCAAAGCATGAGCTGTGAATTCTGCAGAAATCAATCACTAATAAAAGGGGATTCAGATACTGTAAGAAAATATGCCAAAAATTAAAAAAAAGAATGGAATAAAAAATGTATTAATTAGCTAAATTTCATTAATATTTGAGCATGAAGAATTGACATACAGAAAGAAATTAAATATAGTATAATGCTAAAAGTATTATTTTTATTAATAAAGAATAAAATTGATCAATTAATTTGTTACTAATCATTACACCAACTTGCAAGCGGTCTTTTGTATTGACATACTTTAATATTCCTAGTTGATTATGGGAACGCTGTTTTATTGCATGTCAGAACTTTTAGTTAGGATACTGAAGATCATTTATGAAAGATTGGCATGCCTTCTTATTGTATTTCTTAGCGATATTAATTTTTTTCCTAATTCAATATACGATACTTTATGTAGTTATTGTTTAATGAAATATTTCCATACATCTGTTGTAATCATATTTTTTTAATGCAATATTTGCTCTTTTTTTCAATATTTCATGTTTATAAATTCAAACATGCTACTTTCTTTCTTTTTCAAGAGCAGGATTATCTTTAAAAACATTCCGTTACAAAGTTTAAGAATGAAAAAAAATCAAAAACCCAAATTTCATGTTCTGCTGAGTTTCTTCCAAAATTGAAATTTTAAAAACTGAATGAGCTGTAGTTCAATTCTGAAAGATTCAACCAATCATTTAAAAGCATTGACAGCTTGTTGCTAATGAATATTTATATTCCGAACTTTAAAAAAAAATCATTATTTTTTTTTTGAAATTTATTTCATCTGTTAGCTTGTCATAAATTTTGAAGATAAAATTTCAATTCAGTACTCCAACTGATTTTGAGTTTTACGTAAAATAACTTCAACACTCTTAAAACTTGACAGAGTGTCGAGGTTTCGTTTAGTTAACTTACACTAATTTGACTTGATAATAAAGACATGTTTTGTTTTGACAGAAAACAAATGAACATAGAAATAGCTTTTAGAAAATACCTTAAATAGCAATTTTGGTACTGAAATCCTTCTTCTGAATAAAATGGTATGAAAGCACACATATAATGATTAAGAATGGGTCTGGTAGACACGTTCATACTTATTAATGATTTAATCGAGTTGGATAATTTATGTATATGATTGTTTTAAATTTTGAGCAATTTGAAAAAAAATGTTATTTGTAATTATCTTAGTATATTGCATAATGATGTTTCAAATGTCTCAATATTTAGTTTTTTCCTTTTATTTTAAAAATTTTCTATTAATTATCAAATCTTCTCTACCTTTAAATCAAGTTCAATATGAAAATAAATTTCGTTATTAATTTTTCAAGATACATTTTATAGTGCGTAATCTTATATCAAGAGAAAAAATATTCATATAACAAAATTTGAAGTTAAAAATACAGCAAAAAATTTCATTTTAAAAATTTATCACGAAATAAGATGGCAATGGATTTAATTGTTAAAGTTGTACTTTTTAAAAATTTTAAGTATATTAAAAAACACATTAATAACGAAAAAATATCAACACCTCTATTTCTTACATACCATTTTATTGGAAACAAACAAAAAAACATCCCTCGAATGTAAACGAATAAAATTGCTTTAAATAGGAGATATTACTAGCCTAAATGTAACAAATATTGACAAATCCAACAGTTTCAAATGGGAGTTTAGTGAATATAGTTTTAAAGATTATTCAGTATGATTATAGAAATAGATATCGACGTAGCAGTATTTAATTAATTTATAGGCGTTACAATTAATAAATTAAATAATTTCGCATATCGTTTAGCATTTCAAATACACACTATCATTGCATCAATGATGGCTAGTAGAGTTTCTCCTTGGTAGATAATCTGTAATATTTAGGTCTTCACTGGAAATTATTTCATCATAATTTAAACTGCATAATTTTTAATTAATTTTCAGTGGCGATAAGGTTTATTGGCATACGGTATTAATTTGGGATTATGATTTCCGCTTTCGTTTATATTTCATTACGTAAACACTTCTAATTGGTGTCCATAATCATTTATTGCTGTTCTATTTTTAAGTCGTATCAAAGAAAACTGAAATTTAAAAAAATGCTTTCCCTATTAATTATTTAATAACTTTAAAAAATCAACAATCATGGCAAGCCAGTCGGTCGTCAATGACTGCTAATTTATTTTCTTAGATAAATTTCGAATAAAAAATTGATCTAAAATTTAATCCGTCTCCAACATGATCGAATAAGTAATAACTTATAACTTGACTAAAAGCAATAAAAATAATTTCTGCAATAACTTTCGCCCAAAGTTATTCGCTGTTTTATTTCCTTCCACCCCCACTCCCAAATAAGAAGTACCTCAAACTGCTATCCTTATTGAATAGCATTTATTCCTATCTATTCATTTTTGTTAAATGAGTGCTATTTTTCGGATAAATGCGATATAAAATAGCCTGATTAGCATAATACAGGAGAAAGAAGCCTTTTAGTACGTGATGATGTAAAAGCTATTAAGTCGTTTTCTTATTCTAAAGCACGAACAGAATGAGGAAGTTCATCATTTCACTAAATGTTACCTGTAACCGCCCCGCTAAGCAAACGACCAATCTCTCCTTCTAAAGCATTTACTTTTTTTAAGGAAAAACGTCATTGCTTTTAATAATAAATTATGGAACCCACTCCGTGTTTCTACGCATTTTATTTGATATCAAAAATACAAAAACTCAGATTTACAAGACAATTATTTCGGTTTTCTGAGGATGAAAACGATTTTTAAAGTTATGCATTTAATAAGTGGAAGTAATTTTATTCTTAATAATGCATCTTTGCTGAAGACATTATACATACTTCTAATTGCGATTAATTCTTTTAAAATTGAAGAAGTGAGATTGAATTATTCATATCTATTCGAATGCAAAAAGAAAAAAAAATCATAAAGTTTAAACTCTTCTCAAGAATTACGTGGAAAGTTGTTAGTATTCTTCAGATTTTAGATAGTTCGATTTCCAATTGAAATCAGAAATTCACAAAAAATAAGAAAACAAATATTTATAGAAGTACTAAAAATTTGCAAAATCTTGTTTGAAAAATCAGTACCTTTATCAGTATCCAGAAACTACCACTTTTTGACGATTCTACCTTGCTAAAGATCGAGATGTGGAAGGCAAGCGACCCTTTTTGGAATTCTTCATCCATCTTAGATCTTGATTTCTGTCCTATTAGAAACTTTTGTCCAGTTTCTTTTCACGTCTATGTAAGTGGGATGTCGTTTCTGACTGCTCTATATTTTGCTTTCTTCTACGTCTAATCCAAACTGCAAAAACGCTTTCAGGAGTGATGCGGTGAAACTTTTATGCTATATAATTCAATGCAACCGAGATTATCCCACGTGGTAAATCTTTAAATGATCTCAAAAGATTTAAAAAAAAAAAGAAAAAAATGCTCTAACACAAATTATTATTATTTTGTGAAAATGTGAATTAACAAATATTCAGAACATAAATCTTTCTTTTTAACATAATTTAATACTTAGAAAATTAACAATAAATAAAAATTGCTCTCAAGTATTTTACTGTTAATTAGTCGTTGTTTTCAGTATTCTTTTTCAGATATTGTTGGAATATTGTATAAAATTGTTTTTCAGACAATATTACGAATAATCCAAATTCTTTTAGTCTACTAAATTTGCGTATAATTCGAGTTCACTTTATTGTTAAATCAAAGCATATCATATTTTCTGTTACCCCTGTTTTGATTTAATATGTGCATCCTAAGGCAGAGAAGAAAGCCACCTGAATGAACATTCCCTTTATAAAAAATTAAAATATTTGACAGCATGAAAGATAATTTACAGCAAATTTACAATAATCGGAGGACATAAATCTATTTTGATATTAATATAAATCCATTTATTTTTACTCTGCTATAAATATAATGAAGAATTTACCATCACCTTATTACACTTTTAATAAAATAAATTCTTTAAAAAAATCAACATCGGTCTTCGATTAAAAGCTTCGCAATATGTACACACCAAAAATGAATGAACATATTCCAAAACTGTTTGGTGAAAACATTATGTATGGTACAAACAAACAAATTACGTTAGTTTACTGCTATCGGAAAAATGAAATGCAAAGACTAAAAAAGAAAAAGCACACACGTACAAAAAGTAAGGAGTGAAATGACTATTGCAATTACATATTCTGTTTTTTAAACAGATAATCTGCGAATCATGCGCAGTAAATTAAGGTATTACAAACTTATATATTTTAAGACTACTATATTTTACATTTATTGAGAAAGTCACAAAGGATCTTATACGACTTTAAAAAGCAACGGTAGTCAGGTTGTAAGGTCTCGGAAGGTTTCAGATTCGAGACCTGATTTTACCAAGAACCATCTTAAAAGCGGAACTAATTCAAGTTAAATCCATTCTCTGACCGGTTTAAGCGTCCTCCCACTAGTTTTTTGTAGAGAAGATATGCCGGCTCAGTTTACGCTCTCGTCATCTGAACACTGTTCAAAATTTACAAGCTCAATACCAAAGTAGTTCTAGATTTGCTTTAAAAACGTACCATTAACATAACCAAATTAAATTTATATATATTTTTTTTACTAAAATGTGAACTGAAATCAATATCCACACTTGGATCAAAGGCTTTGCGATATATGCGTACCAAAAATGGATACATAGCATATTCCAAAAAGTTTTGATAAAAATATTATGTCTGGTACTAAGCAAGTTATTTTAGTTTACTGCTTTTGGAAAAAGCTAACTCAAAAGACTAAAATAAGGAGTCAAATGACGATTACAATTACAATTTTCATGTTTTTTAATAAATAATCTGCGGAATGAAAGCAGGAAATTACGGTGTTACAAACTTATCCATTTTAGACTGCCATAAATTATATTTAATGAGAAATTTACTCAGAACCTTATAGGAATTTACCAGGCCATGGTAGCCTTTTGGTAAGGTCTCGGCTTCGAAACTGTAAGGTTTCAGGTCTAAGATTTGATTCCCGCGAAGAACCGTCGTAAAAGCCTTTTCATCTGACCACTGTTCAAAGTTGCGAAGTACGTGCCTAAAAAGAACTAGTGTTGCTTTAATAACGAGATGTTAACATAACTAAACTAAGCGTATGCGGCTTTACTAAAATAACATTTCAAACTGAAATCAATCTTCACTCTTGTATAAAAAGCTTCGCAATATGAACATACCAAAACTGAATAAACAACATATTCCAAAACTTTTGAATGAAAATATTATGTCTGATGCAAAAACAAATTATTTTTGTTTACTGCTATCAGCAAAGCAAAAATGAAAAGGTTAAAGAAGAAAGAATGAGAAAAAACTCACACAAATAATAAAAAATGAGATCTACCGTTGTTTCTAATTACACCCTTCTGTTGAAGCAAATGA
>JAPMOQ010066049.1:7150-19140 GCA_026543055.1 Argiope trifasciata
TCTATAATTCTTGAATTATAGTTGATTTAAAAAGATTTTACAGATATCTTTATGCTTCATTACACGAAAAAATTGATACATTACTTGTTTTTATAAATCTCCCCGAATATAGTTACATAACTGTAATGCAGTAATTTTTTATTCATATACTGAAATATATTATTAAAATGTAAAAATTAATTTTGAAAGGATGCAGTTCCAGATATTTTTCTTATATATAATTTCCAAAAGCAATTCAATTGATGCATGCAATTCTGAAGATTTCGATTGAATAATTATGCGTAATACATATAAATTAGCAATATAAGAGAATATGAAACTAAGTATGGAAACGGAACTAAAAATAGGAATCGAGACAAAAGATTATTTCATATTCGAACAAGATTAAAATTAAATAAAACTATTAAAAAATTATCATTGTATTTCGAGAGCACCAATGCTGCTACTGCCAAAATACAGATGAGTCTCAGTAAATTAGAAATATATGCAAAGAAAAAAGGAATACAATGGAATCATAATTACAACAAATAGAAAAAGAATCCGGCCTGAAGGCGTTTTTAAGGGTCACCCTCAGGCAAGAATTCGAAATAAGGAATTTTTTCTGTGATGTATCTGTGAACAATGGTCAAAAGTATTGAAATATTACTAATGTATTCATATATTTTTACCCATAATTTCTTTGCACCACAACATTTTCTTAGATTTTGGTTCGTTTCCTTCATCATTATATTCTATAGCTTGTGTGCAGAGAAAAATTGGATTTCCGCATTGCAATTTTGTGTAAAGTGTTAACCGTTTTGAATAAGTTCCATTGAAATTGACTACACTTTTTCCTTTTTCTCAAAGTATATAATATTTCCAAAAAACTTTTCTGTATTTATAGTGTTTATAATTGAGTATACATCTAAAAACCATGAAAATTTTTTTAAATCCAAGAAAGGCCGAACGGAATGGGATGAAATTTATTACAAAGATTGATTATAGTCAAAATAGAATCTGGGGTTTTTTTTTTTTTTTTTTTTTTTTTTTTTTTTTTTTGAAACAGACAGCTGAATTTTGACAGATTATTTCAAACGATTTTGTTTATTTTCTTTGTGTTCGATGTATTTAAAATCTAAAATCAAATATTGTTTATGAATCCATCTTTCGGATTCATTCCGAAGTGCTTTTGAATGGAAAGAAAACAAAATAAAGGAAATAAAAAATGTCTAATCTGCATTGCGTCACCCCAACGGGCGTAGGAAATTCAGACACGTGCATTACGCCAATTGGCATTGAAAGTCCGCGTGTGATTGCTGTCAACTATGTTTTCATTCAAATGAAAAGTTTTAAAATGTGTATAATACTGTCGTAGCTATCTCCCTCTCGATCCATAAATAAAATG
Source organism: Argiope trifasciata (assembly GCA_026543055.1). Taxonomy (NCBI): domain Eukaryota; kingdom Metazoa; phylum Arthropoda; class Arachnida; order Araneae; family Araneidae; genus Argiope; species Argiope trifasciata. Next base: position 8,535 of record JAPMOQ010066049.1, read on the forward strand.
GATTTGGCGGGACTTGATTTGCTGTTTGTTGCAAAAAGCTGAGCCCAAATCTCGCCAAAGATGAGTAAGGCTTCAGTTTTTTCCCCCAACAGAAATGAGACTAGACTTAGTACGATTTCTACCGATTATTTCAAACGATTCTGTTTATTGTTTTATTGTTTGATGTATTTCAAATCAAATATTGTTCATGAATCGATCTTTCGAATTCATTCCGAAGTGATTTTGAATGAAAAGAAAACAGAATAAAGGAAATAAAAAATGTCTAATCTGAATTGCATTGCGCCAATGGGCGTTGAAAGTTCGCTCGTGATTGCTGACAACTATGTCTTCATTTAAATGAAAAGTTTCAAAAGGATGTGCGTAATACTGTCGTAACAATTTCCATCTCGATGGATGAATAAAATGAATTTGACCGGACTCGATTTGCTGTTTTATTTTGGGTATACAATGTAAGTAAATTGTTTTTAGGTTAATTGTGTGTTTTTGTTATTAAATTGCATTTGTGTTATCGATTTTTAATATATGCTTCTACTTTTAAATGTTTTTGGGTTAGGTTCAATTTTTTTTAATTTGTGATTATTTGATAGTTTTTGTCCATACACATCAATATTTCCACTCGAACAGAGTGGCAGGTAACAGCTAGCATTAAAATAAATACAAAAATGTGCCTTCATATGGCTGCGGCTGACGTGGAGACGCTTCATTTTTCCCCTTTCATTTCGCTCTCATTTCACAAATCTATTTACGTGAGGCAAGTTTTCCGGATTTATTTTGGTTTACCGATTTCGTGCCAAATGCGAAATTATGTGCCATCGAAACCGCGGAGAATTATGCTTCTCGATTACCGAGGGAGGGGAAGAGATGCCAGAATCCGCGCCAATGCCACACTTCCGCCAAGTTTCCGGATGAATGAAATGCTCGGACCACCTGTTGCTATGGGAAGAAACCCAGAAACATACTGTGCTACCTTCACGAGAAACTTAGTTGCCGTCAGTAGACGAGTCTAAGTGAGGAGGGAAGTAGGAATTGAAGCAGATCACAGCGCACTGAGTAGGCGAGACATTCATTTCTCTCGTGTTTATACAGATGCCTTTATGTGACGAATAAAATAAAATTAAATTGTAGATAAACTTAGGTTTGGTTTGGTTTAGTGGCGCAAAAGCCATATTTGTCCATACTGAGCCAATCGAATGGTAACAAATGATGTTAAAAAACATTCACATTAGTGAATGTTTTTTTAAAAACCCAGATGTATAAATATAAAATTGCTTAAGTACTATGTAAAAATAATTTAGCAACTTCAATAATGAATCATGAATACTGCAGACAATTATGTAATCTGTATAAAACTAAAGAAAAAGGGTGTGATCCTAAAAATAGTGCTAAATGGAAGTGAAAAAGCCAATAGCTCTCAAGAATTTTAAAATGTTTGGGTGGTATTTTTCACCCACCACGTCTCTTAATGTTAAAGAAGACGGATTAAGAAATTTAGTACGATCAGAATTATAAACAGGACAATCAATCAAAACATGTTGAATAGTAAATTGTACTTGGCAGCTACCGCACATCGGCGCTTTTTGGCCAAATAAAAGATACTTATGAGTGAAACGTGTATGGCCTAAACGGAGACGAGTCAATTTAACATCCATCTCGTGTATAGGATGAACAGGCCAAGGAACAATGTCGGCTTCAACAGAATGTAATTTATTTCTTGCAGATCCCATGACTTTTGCCGAATAGGAAGATGGTGGTGAATAATAGACTTCTGAATGTCACAAAAGGGAAGTCCTATACCAAAAGTAGATACATTTAGAAATTCCTCATTGTTTAAGCTTTGAAATAATGTCTTGCATAAGAAAGCCTTCAAAAATATTTCTTCAATTGCTTTAGTTTTGATTTTCCTGAGGCTGCCGTCGATGAAATAAAAACCCTCGCATAATCACAAAGTCGTCTGATATTTTCTCGAAGATTCGTCTTTCTTTTAAGAGGGGAAAACCGACGTTTTAAAACTAAATCCCCTCCCTTCCGTTTTACCTCCCTTCCGTTTTTTAGAATTGATGAGTTTTCACTAAGGTGTAAACGATAGTTTCAAAGAACAAACTTAGGATCAGAAAAAAATATTAATTTGGAACTGTGTTATCCACAAATGAAGCACTTGGACAATTGGGTTCAATACCGAATGCTGAGAGAAAATTTATGCACTGAATGTATGTGTGAATGAAACATTTAAAAAGAATGAACTAGAAGAAACTGCAAGGTTGTGAGTTCTATTCCAGCCAATCTCACTTCCACAATTGTAATCAAGAAAAATATGAGTGTTTCTGATAAAGAAAAAAAATTTTAGAAAATACATATAAAAAATATTTGAATATTCTTCTGTTTCATTGGATTAATATGACTCGTCCTTATATTTTCTTTATACCTGGTGCTTAATTCAATAGAATTTACCTTCAACATTTTAATCAACATCTGTTCAAGGGGACCGTGGTGGCCTAGTGGTATAGTCTCAGCTTCGGAACCGGAGAGTTTCAGGTTCGAGACCCGATTCCATCGAAGAATATATATATATATATGATCTTCCCTTTGTGTTGCAGGTACGTGCGCCAAGTGCCTGGGCGTGATCAACGAAAAGGGATGCCAAGCGGACAACCTCAACTACCACCAGAGGTGCTTCGTCTGTTCACTGTGCTGTAGGTGTCCCTTTCTTCTCTCCAATGTTTAGTTCACGACGAGAAAGAAACCATGTATTGCCAAACAAAACAAAAACACAGACCCCATTTTCAGAAACATGGATGCCCCAAACTGAAAACACAAGTGCAGTGGTTCATGGATAGGAAATGGCATCCGGTATTCGGAGTTTTTTCATGAACGATGGCTGACTAACGAAATATACCATTGTCACTTTCTCCTATTCTATCTACTAAATACCGGTGATATTTGTTCTTTAAGTATAATAGTATACCCCATTCAGTTTCTGAGAGTTTTTCTTTTTAAATCTTTGTTAGAACTCAACATATGGGAAACGTCAGATTCCTGCGCTTCTCGGCGAGAAGTAGCCAAAAATACCAGTTTTCAATATGGGCCCTATCTCCTGTTCTAACAGTCCGATTTTGATGATTTTCGTTCTGTAAGCATAATAATATACCCTTTTCTGCTTCCGCAAGTCTCTTTAGTGTATCTTTGTTAGAACCCAAATTATGAAGATCGTCAGATTCATCACTTCTCAGCGAGAAGTAACATTGTCACTTTCTCCTATTCTATCTATTAAATACTGGTGATATTCGTTCTGTAGGTATAATAGTATAAGTTATCTTTGTTAGAACCCAACAATGTATATACAAGGAATGGTTTTATTCTTCTTCGTTTTAAAGAGAAACGGAAGGGGCGGAAGTGCACTAAATTTTTGTCTGTTGACGCCTCTTAATGTAGATGGCGCTCTTCGTTGCCCCTTGCGGAAATCGGATTTTTTCATTTAAAAAATTCTTCGCCAAAAGTCTTTGGTGTAATAAGATCTGGAGTCCTTTCCTCGAATATCAAATAAAATAAGATCTAGACGACAGTTTCCCTGAATTCAGATCTTTATTAAAAGAGGGAAGCAAAGAGTACAAACTCTTAAAAACCTTGTCCCAGGTAGCACAACCTATGACTCAATATTGTGCGCTATTATAGGATGTGTAACAATATTCAGCAATATTGCTAATATGGATCCATGTTATACAATATTGTAAAATATTTGTGTGCTACAAGGGGAGAAGACCATGACTCCAATACCCAGGTAGCACAGCTTGTTGCCCAATGTTGAACAGTATTGAGCAACGGTATAGGATACAGTAAAAGCTCTTTATTCGTGGGGTTATATATTCCATGAATAGGCCGCGAATACGGAAGGCTGATTTATACGGGATACATTCCGAGGGGACAAAATAAAGAAAAATCAATTCAATTGAAGTTTTTGAACATTTTGATTCATTATCTTAAGGCTTGGGCAATGGTTTGAAGAATTTTCTGTTGCTTGGCAGTTTTCAAAAGCTCCTTAACCATTTGCCTCTTAAAAATAAGACTTCATTCCATAGACGTTCACAAAGAAATCGCAAAGCTCATTTGCCATTCACCAGATTTTTCAAATGAAATGTCACGTTTCCAGTGCTTGTGGAAGCCTCTTCTTCTATGGGCAGTGAATGGAACATTTCCTTCAAGTCGGTTTCAGTCGGATCTTCACCTTACGATGCAAGCCATTCCTGAATGTCACTTGATTCTATCTGATCAAACCCATCTCGTCCCATTACGTTCGCGATTTCGGCTATGTTCGCAGTTTGCATTGAACAATATACTTTAGACAAAGTTGTAATAAGATCTATTTTACTTTTTTTATTAGTCCGCTGGACGGCATTTACAAAGGATATTGGGTTGAATACCTATTAGAATCCTTTTATTATTATGTATGCCCTTATGAGATCCACGAATCAAGAAATGTTTAGCCACCAATAGGGGAATTGGGTAGCATTTTGTTAATCCGCGAACTGAGAAAACGCGAATGAAGGAAGCGCGAATAAGGAGCTTTTACTGTATTAAACAATATTAAACTGTATTGCTATTATCGATCGATGTCATGCAATATTGTACAATATTTGGATGCTACTAGGGTTAGGTGGGGAGTATTAAGAACTATGAGCACCTCCCCTCACGTTATCACCCCAATGGAGATTTTTTCATTGAAGTGATTGATTCATTGAGATTTAAAATGCTTCAAAGTTTCTTATTCCAGATGACTCGAGCTCGTGTTTTATCAAATTTAAGTTGCAAGTGTCAACAACAGATTCCACCATCACTTGATACGTTTTGAGTTGTCGAAGATAAAGCCAGCTTCGCTCAAATTGAATTCGAAAAGAAACAGACAAAAACATTTATTCATCCACGCTCGATGATTCTCAAAATTTTGTTTACGGTAAGCATGTTTTTTTTGCCAAGAATTGCTTTTGCCACCCACATGCAACAAAAGCTTCCTCTCTTCGTTTGTTGTTGCAGCGGCGAAAGATTTGCGGGGGTGTCGGGTTTATATTTATTCGACTTGGCTGAAATGCTTTTTGGCAACTCATGTGTGGCAACGAGATGGGTTTGATCTTTCGAGACACACGTCACAAATGATTCTCCAGGTAACAATTTCTCAGTGCTCTCAATCTCTCTCTGCTCATTCAATTTGGGATGATCTCTTGCCGAAAGTTAAAAAAAAAATCGTTTTTTTTTTTTTTTTTTTTTTTGCATACGAAGAGATAATATTGGACGCTTCAAAAATTTTAACCTCAAGAATTTGATGAAATTCCAAGTCGTAGACACCAGAAAGGATTAAATGCTGAATTAACCCAGGTAGCACAGCCTGTAGCCAAATATGGTTCGATATTATATATTAAACAATATTCCACAATATTGATCAATATTGTTTTATATTATATATTTAACAATATTCCACAATATTGATCAATGTGATGCAATATTGGTCAATATTGTTTTATATTATACATTAAACAATATTCCACAATATTGATCAATGTCATACAACATTGGTCAATATTGTTTTATATTATGCATTAAACAATATTCCACAATATTGATCAATGTCATACAATATTGGTCAATATTGTTTTATATTATGCATAAAAAATATTCCACAGTATTGATCAATGTCATATAATATTGGTCAATATTGTTTTATATTATACATTAAACAATATTCCACAATATTGATCAATGCCATGCAATATTGTTTTATATTATACATTAAACAATATTCCTCAATATTGATCAATGTCATACAATATTGTGCAATATTGTTTTATATTATACATTAAACAATATTCTACAATATTGATCAATGTCATACAATATTGGTCGATATTTTTTTATTAATCAATGTCAGACAATATTGTTTTATATTATACATTAAACAATATTCCCCAATATTGTTTGATATTATACATTAAACAATATTCCACAATATTGTTTGATATTATACATTAAACAATATTCCACAATATTGTTTGATATTATACATTAAACACTATTCCACAATATTGATCAATGTCATATAATATTTGTCAATATTGTTTTATTAATCAATGTCAGACAATATTATATATTAAACAATATTCCACAATATTGAAGAATATTGCGAATATTGATCAAAGTTATACAGTATTGTTAGATATTATGTATTAAACAATTCCATAATATTGAAGAATTGCGAATATTGATCAATGTCATACAATATTGTACAATATTATATATTAAACAATATTACGAATAGCGAAACAATATTATACAGTATTGTTCGATATTATAAACAATATTCATCAATATTAAACAATATTGCAAATACTGATCATTGTCATGCAATACTATATATATATTATAATATATATATAGTATAATATTATATATTAAATAATATTGGGAATATTGATGAATGTCGTACAATATTGTATAGTATTTGTGTTCTACCAGGGAAGCTTTTCGATCTGCGAAAATATTTTTTATTCCTCCGTTTCTAATCTTGTCCTTTTTTTTTCTAATGTTGATCTTAACTCTGAACATTTTTTCATTCATTATCGATTTCAAAACGTCAAACATTTCAATTTCAACGTAATTATTTCTTTTTAATATTCGCGTGGTGGTAAGTGATGCAACATTTTGAAACGTGTCTGGACAAGCGAATGAAAACCAGCAATTGTTTTTATTGACATAAACCAATAGGTTTAGTTTATTTATATTAACGTCCCGTTTCTAAGCAACACGAGGGCTATTTTGGGACGGACCTCATTATTTTGAACCATGATCAGATGGCGAGGATGATACCTGAGCTGGCAACCCCTCTACAAACTTCCACACCACACCAGCGGAAGGACGTTTGGAACTTACAGATTTAACGTGCACCAGACCCGCTTGCACAACGGTTCTTCGGTGGAATTGGGACTCGAACTTGCAACCCTCCGGTTCCGAAGCCGAGACTTTACCACTAAGTCATCGCGGCCTGAAGCCAATAAGAATAAAATTCAAGTTTTCATGCATACAAACAATTTATTTTAAAGATTATATATCTTTTAAAAGATTTTTTTAATTCTGCAGCTGAATAGATAAGGGATAGTTGACTTCATTTCATAGTTTGATGGTATAGTCTGTAAATATATTCAGCTGTTTCGGAACCTGAACAACGAAACTGATATAAAATTGAATATAAAAATTCCTGAATTTACGAACTTGAACTTCTTTTTGCAAGAGTTTGAACTCTCAAATGACTTCTTTTGTATTATAGATATCAAAATTCAAAAAATGAAGCAACTTTTTTTATCAATCCAAAGTTGTTTATGAGCATAGAAGAATCAAATATTTTAAATTAAAAATCACTGTTTTTTATATGTGGTGGAATTACACGAACAAAAGAATACTAAATGCCTCATTCCGGGGCCGCGGTGGCCTTGTGGTAAGGTCTCGGCCTCGGAACCGGAGGGTTTCAGGTTCGAGACTCGATTCCACCGTAGAACCGGAAGGGTGGTCTCCGGAAACCGGTGTAAGGGGGGTCTTTTGCACGTTAAATCCATCAGGCCAAATGTCCTCCCGCTGGTGTGGTGTGGTGTGGAGAGGAGGGTGCCATCTCTGGTGTCGTCCTCGTCATCTGACCGCAGCTCAAAATTATGAAGTCCGTCCCAAAATAGCCCTAGTATTGCTTCAAAACGAGACGTTAATATAACTAAACTAAACTAAATCGAAATGCATTTGGAGGTAGCGATCATTTATCACAAATCTCCTAATAAATAAATAAGTTATCATTTATCATTGTCTGGACGAGCTGAAGCCATTCATCCTCATGTGATAATCATGGCTCAGGTCCTCGTGTTTGCTGCAAGTTCTGAGCTCCGTTTCTGCCTCGTTTCTCTCCGAGAACTGAGATGAACGGATGTCCACTTGGTTCCAAAGAAAGGATGTTCACTTTCAGGACTAGGAAGCTCGCTGTGGTTGCTAATAGAAACAAATCCATGAATGAGAATACATTCATTGATCCAAGAACTCATCCATGAATGAGAATGCATTCATTGCTCCTAGATCACATCCCTGAATGATATTGCATTCATTGATCTTAGAATACATCCATGAATGATAATACAATCATTGCTCCTAGAACACATCCATGAATGAGAATGCATTCGTTCCTCCTAGAACACATTCATGATTGAGAATGCATTCGTTGCTCCTAGAACTCTACAGGGTTCATCAAAAAACCGTTGACAAAATGAAACGGTGGATCCCTCATTCATCAAGGATGCAAAATCGCTCGGAACAGAGGGTCACAAACGCCTATAGAGGACGCTACTGACGCGAGAGGGCGTTGGGATACAGCAGGAAAATAAATGCATCTGTGGAGAAATTGGTACTGTTTTACCACTACTAAATGGAATGCATGAGGATCTCAGAGTGAAGGAAGGACCTGAAGATTGTAAGTAATGATTTAAGTATAGTACTGATGGTACCGGGTCATCTCAAAACCCTGAAGGACATGATATTAAAGATGGACAGTTTCATTCTAACTGTTTGAGAGAGTGCAGATGGGGAGAAAGACAGTCATTAACTACCCGAAAGGAATCTATGACTTATCTACGGTTTCATTTTGTCAACATATTTTTGAAACACCTGTAGTGATTATGTATGGTAAATCATGAGTAACGAATGCATTCTCGTTCATGGATGTGTTCTAAGATCAATGAATGCATTCTCATTCATGGATGTGTTCTAGGATCAATGAATGCATTCTCATTCATGGACTGTTCTAGTATCAATGAAAGAATTCTCATTCATGGACGAGTTCTAGGATCAATGAATGCATTCTCATTCCTGGAGGTGTTCTAGGATCTATGAAAGAATTCTCATTAATAGATGTGTTCTATGAGCAATGAATGCATTTTCATTCATTGACGTGTTCTAGAGTCAATGAAAGAATTCTCATTCATGTATGTGTTCTATGACCAATGAATGCATTCTCATTCATGGACGTGTTCTACGAGCAATGAATGCACTCTCATTCATGGATGTATTCGACGAGCAATCAATTCATTCTCATTGATGGATATATTCTACGAGCAATAAATGCATGATCATTCTTGGATGTTCTTGGAGCAATGAATGTATTCTCATTCATGGATGCATTCTATGAGTAATCATTGTAAGCTCATTCGCGTTGTAATGAAAATATCTCTGAGATTTATTTATTTTTTGCAGGTAAACAACTTTACGGCAACCCCTACTACACGATGAATGGAAAGCCTTATTGCGAGGAAGATTATTTGGTATGAGTTTTATTCCAAACTAAATTTTGAAACAAAATGTATCCAATTAGTCATAATTTTTAAGCATACCTTTTAAGTATCTGACTACGTTCGAAGGAAGAATTTTGAAAAATTGGATATTTTAGCAATTATTTATGGTTTTTAGATGTATTATCAATAATAAACACCATAAATACAAAACAAATTATTTGAAAACATAATATATTTTGAGAAACGGGAAAATGTGTAGTCAATGTTAATGAATTTTAACCAAAACGGTTTACACTCTGCACAAAATTTCAAAGTAGCAATCCTATTTTTTTTTCTTGCACACAAGTTGTAGAATAGAATGGTGAATGATATGATTCAAAATCTAAGAAATATGTTGAGATGCAAAGAAGTGACGTGTAAATATATACGTATAGATGCATTTTTTCCATAAAATTTATAACCTAATTTTTCTAAAAACACCTGTAAGTGAAAAAGCATTTCACTAACCATAAAACTTTTGATTCATTTCATTGCCCATATCATTTAAAACACATTTGAAGTGTTTATGTAAATACCACAATAAGTATTTGAGATATCATGTTAAATTTTTACGAAAATGAAACTTTTTAGAAAGTTGAAGTTAAAAGACAAACCTTCAGCCGAAAAATTTGTGACTGAGACTAGAAAAGATGAACTGTTTGGGAAAGTGGAAAGTCTGAACTAGAAGAAACAATAAGAATTTTTTTAAAAATCGCCAATGTGGTCGGTAACCAGTGCTTTCAACGTAGTTGGAGGCCTTAACAATTTCTTAAAGAATTTCGACATTTTTTTCTTTTTGTTATATTTAATATATTTTTTTTTCACGTTTTCAGAGCAAATTAGACAAATGTGCTTCATGCAATCGACCCATACTCGAAAAGGTAAGAAAAACTTTCAGGATTTTTTAAAAAGCTTTAAGTTGCTTATAACTTGATTGTTCCTTTATAAATTCGCGTGAATCTTTTTACTGCCTTTATAAATTCGAGTGAATCTTTTTATTGTCTTTTTCAATTCGAGTAAATCTTTTTCAATTCGAGTGAATCTTTTTAAATTCAAGTGAATCTTTGTATTGTCTTTTTAAATTCAAGTGAATCTTTGTATTGTCTTTTTAAATTTGAGTGGATCCTTTTATTGCCTTTATAAATTCGCGTGAATCTTTGTATTGTCTTTTTAAATTCGAGTGAATCTTTTTATTGTCTTTTTCAATTCAAGTAAATCTTTTTCAATTCGAGTGAATCTTTTTAAATTCGAGTGAATCTTTTTAA
>JAPMOQ010066049.1:21989-39529 GCA_026543055.1 Argiope trifasciata
ATGACTTCATCTTCTTGTACTCATCCGACCACCCCGCCACCACTGAACGTAGCAGTACAGACAGGATTTGTGGTGGTCGACTGCTGAATAAGTAGTGTCCAACCTTACATGGACCGAACAGTCAAACCAACATTCCTTTCGGGTTAGTCAATAGCCGTCTTTCTCGCCACCTGCACACTCTCAAACAGTTGGAATGAAACTGTCCATCTTAGACATCCTATCCCTCCAGGGTTTCGAGATGACCCGGTACCATCAGTGCTGTACTCGAATCCTTATTTGCAATCTTCAGGTCTTTACTTCACTCTGAGACCTCCATACATTGCACTAAATAGTGGTAAACCATTTCTCCACAAATGCATTTATTTTCCTGCCTTCTTCCAAATCTTTGGAAATAGGCAGGAAATCTCCCTTGTCCAGACAGTGCGTGATGCTAGTTGCATTCCGAGACCATCCAACGAGGCCAATGCCAAAAGAATTGGTCAATCAGAACCCCTACCTCCCCATCCGCATGCAAGAGGGGAAGGGGGGGTCGTTCTGCCAAAATGATGAGATAAAAATGAAATATGGTAGTAGCATGGTTCATTGCTTGGCCCTCTGATATGATGTCTCCTGAAGCTCGACAACCATAGAAATTTGGCAAGCGATTCATGTAGGCTTAAAAGAAGACTAGCCATTGACAGTTTCTGTTTTTATCTTCGATCTTACTAACGTGAAATGGATAACGCGTGCAAATTACATAAAGCGCATTTTTTTTAAATAAAAAAAAAAAAAAACAGTATTTAAATAAACATTTGTCTCGCGTCCATGAACAACCATCCAAATCGTATTGCTAAATAACCAATGAGCGTTAAGATTGACACATCCCAGCTTGAGATGCAGACGCCTGTAAAGTTCGCGCGTGATGGTCGTGACATCAACTGTGTTTGCGCGCGATGACAACTGTGTTTTCATTTAAATGAATAGTTTAAAAATGATGCGTATAATACTGTTGTAGCTATCTCCCTCTCGATCCATCAATAAAATGGATTGGACCAGATTTTAAAGAAATACGGACTTGATTTGCGTTTTTTGTTTTATTTCTTGTATACAAAGTAAATTAATTGATTTTGTGTTCGTTGCAAATTTTTATTATTAAATTGTATTCATGTTATACATTTTTTTGTATATGCTTTTACTTTTAAATGCATCATTTTTAGGATAGGTTTCATTTTTTTCCCTTTCTCATTGTTTGATAGTTTTTCGTATATATGCATCAAAATTTCCAAGCGAACCCTTATATATATGTGTGAGTGTGTGTATACATATATATTACCTTAAAAAATTGATGAATTTTCGGACATGTCGTGCCCTTTTTTCTGATGGTTGTTCCCTTTTCTCCTCTCTCAGGATTGCGGCCTGCCCCTCTCCTCCAACAGCGACGGTCGTGGCTGCTACCCCCTGAACGACAGACTGTACTGCTTCGACTGCCACAAGCGACGGGTCCCCAACGTCGCCAGGATGACCCCCAAGAAGTGAACCCTCCCCTGATCGAACACTCTCCGGTCACAGCAGAATTAGTTAGGAACTGAAAACGACACACGGCGAAATATCGTCCGCACTCTTCGTCAGCGAACGTGACGTCACTTCAAAGTGTCTCCTATTTTCGTCATTATCGTTTGCATTTTCAAGCAGGTTAAAAAAAGGGGACGATGACGAAAAACTTGCTTAAGAAGTAGAAATGGCAAATTGCTGACGAAAAATGCAGACGATATTTTGCCTTGTGACGAGGCCTTTTGTTTCCCAAGAACAGTTAGTTACCCAAGGAAGTTTCAAGTGTTCCATCTCTCTTCAAGCAAAAAAAAAAAAAAAAAGTATTCAAAACGAGTGAAATTTGCAATAGGAAAAAATTTGTTTTTCACAGATAAAATAAATTAATAACCCTGAGAAAGTGTTTCGCCATATGACGTGCAAAGATTTTGTATCTGTTCAACATGAATGAAGTGACTCCTGTCGACTACTTTCAAAGGAAATTATTTGACAAGTTCGATTTTTTTTAAACTATGTTTTTTAGATGTGTTGTCAATTATAATACAAAATACTATAAATACAAAAAAAATATTTAAAAATATAATATATTTTGAGAAATATTAGCAATTATAGTAAATTCTAATGAAATTGAACCAAAACGGTGAACACTCTACACAAAATTTTAATGCAACAATCCTAATTTTCTTTCTTCACAAGTTATAGAATGTAATGATGAATGAAATGAACCAAAATCTAAAAAAATTCATGAGATGCAAAGAAGTGACGAGTAAAAATATATGCATATCTTTTTCATTAATTCACAGATTCATTTTTGTAAAATGCCTGTAAATGAAAAAAAAAAAAAATTGTTCTTTTCATAAACCCTATTATTTAAAACATGAGCTGAAATTTTTATGTAAATACCTCTATTAGTTTTGTGAGATCATGTTAACGATGGAGAATTTTGATGAAAATTAAGTTTTGAGAAAATGGAAGTGAAAGACACAATTTAGCTGAACAGCATTTTTTCTGAAAAAGCTTTTTCATATTTTTGGCAGTTAAAATGAGTTCTCTTCTATTTGGTTTAAAATATTTTTTTTGGATTAAACTGAAGATAAAATTTACTTGGGGGGGGGGGATGACCAACCATTGTTTAAAATGATTTCATTTCAGAATGACAAATTATGATTTAATGATTCATTCAAAAAAAACTATGAAGTCTAGATTATTAGCAGCTAACAGTTTTAACGTAAGAAATTCTACTATACAGAAGTCAACATACACTTCAATGCCTCTTAGTATCTTGTTCCAATTTCATTTTTGTAGGTACAGTCAATAAATGGACTTCTTAAACTTGATGTATTTATGATTTTTCTCGTTTTTAAAAATTCAAATAAAATGATTTACTTTTACAAAATTGGAAATTTTTTCTGGTTTTATTTTTTTGTTTCAATGAAAGATTCCATTATTTGTACTGACTGCTTTTCAATCAGTATGCATTGTTACTTAATACTCTGCTTCTTTGATATTAGAAGTGAGGAAGACACGTAATATGTTCAAAAAATATTTTGGTTTTATTATTTTTCGAATCACATATCTGTGAACTTCATTACCACTCAAAACCCAAATAACTGACATGAAATTTCAATAAACTGTTTTTTAGTGACATAACTGTTTTAAGTGATTGAAAATTGAGTCAAATTTAGTTTTGTATGATATCAAACATTCTGATAGAAATTTCATTAGAATAAACAGTGCATAGTACTTCTCCGTTTCGCAAAATAATGAGGAATATCACCAAATGTCTGCCTGTGTAGTCATCCTCTTCGCTTTGAGACTTGGCTCGCTTTTGATTCACTTTGGCGACATTTGGGCCTGGATAACGAAAAAGTGCCGAATATCAAAGATTCTGATGAAAATTTCTTGTCATTAGTACAGACAGTGCACTCATGTGTTTTTGTTTGTAAATTTACCTTTGCTGTGTAAATTGTTAGTAAATTTACCTTTGCTATGTAAAATATTTAAAGCTATGTAAATAGTAGATTTAATTTTGCTTTGCAAATTGTTTGCTATTAACAGACAGGCCTAATTTTTTAAAAATCATTACTAGAGATGTTTCTTCACACCACTGCAAGAAATTGTGTCTCCTAACAATGTAATAAGAGCACAGGATACTGATTTAAAACATCCACTTTAATCAAAACGAAAGAACGCAAGGCATTAAAACTGAACAAATACACAGGGCAGAAAAGAGAGACATTCCTTCAATAAAATTTATATCTGCAGCCTTACGAGGGAGGCTGGGATTAACGTTCGAGTGATATTTATACAAAACAGAAGAGGAAGGAAGGGAGAGGGCGTGCTCTAGTCAGCCTTCCCATAGACACTCTCGTCGCTATACGCTATATACAGGAAAGAGTCCTCTTCGTGGTGCTCCTAAAAAAGAGAGAAAAATATATTATTTATTTTTTTAAACAAAAATATAAAAATAGCAGCAATTATAAAAAAGTATTTTGAGCATTCCTTGTAACAGGCTATTTTGACAGTAATTTAAAAATATAAATAAGATCTCAGAAATAATTTAAATTACTTTTTGCGGATGAAAGAATTGACGTTCTGTTAAGTATTCCTTCAAATTTTAGTACAAAATCCCCAAAATCTTAGCTTATTTTGAGAAAAAAAATCATAGCTCTTACATAAAGCAAATGTATTTACACCTAGCTACTACCCGCGAGTCTGTTGGCGTGGAAATTTTGATGTGTATGTACGAAAAATTATAAAATAATGACAAATATAAAAAAAATAAACCTAACCTAAAAGCAATACTTTAAAAGTATGAGCATATACGAAACATATATAACATAAATACAATTTCATAACAAAAACACAACTAACATGAAAAGAATTTATTTACATTGCATACAGGAAACAAAACTAATTCAAATTTTAAATTTTAAAAAACCTTAACAGTAGCACTTAAAAAAATTTCAATTGATAACTATTGTTTTACCTGGTACAGGGAAAATCGGATTAGCTAGGAAGAATTTAAACAACTCTAATTGAAATTTAAAAAGCCAACAACAGCATTTAAAAAAACTTTCAATTGATAACTATTGGTACAGGGAAAATCAGATGGACTAGGAAGAATTTAAACACAAATTCAAATTTTAAATTTAAAAAAGCCAACAACAGTATTTTTATTTTCCCATCAATAACGATTGTTTTACCTGGTACAGGAAAAATCAGATGTATTAGGAAGAATTTAAACAACTATATCAAATTTTAAAAAGTCGACAACAGCATTTAAAAAAATAAATTTCAATCGATAACCATTGTTTTACCTGGTACAGGGTGCCCATTGATGCACTGGTGGGAGGAATGGCGTTATTCACAAAAAAGAAGAGGGCATCTTCTGGCCGTAGATGAATGCGCTTTCGAATCAGAAAATAGAACTGCCCAACCGTTAAATCCGAGGGTACCAAGTACTTCTTCTTGTCCAAATCTCCAATGCGGGCTCGGGGGGCCTTCTCAACGATGACCTGGAGAAACATTTCAAAGATTAAAAAATAATAGAAAAAAAGTGAATTACCGATAGAATGAAATGCATACCAGGATTTTGTGAAGAAAATAAGAATAAAATATGAATAGAATTAAAATATCTGACTACATTTAAAGGAAATTTTTTGAAAAATTTCAATTTTTAAAAATTGTTTAAAGCTATGGTTTTTAGATGTATTGTCAATTATAATACAAAAAATTATTTGAAAATATAAAATATTTTGAGAAGTAGGAAAATTGGTAGTAAATTTCAACGAAATTAAAAGGAAACGATTAACACCCTGCACAAAATTGTGATAAACCAATCCTATTTTTCTTTGCAGACAAGTTATAAAGAAATGAAACAAAATCTAAGAAAAATTTCGTAATACAAAGAAGTTTTGGGGGAAAATATACACATATATGCATTTTTTTCATAAATTCACAACTTAATTGTTCTAAAAACATCTATAAATAAAAAAGTATTTCACCAACATGAAAATTTTTGGTTCATTTCATTGCCCATATTGTTTAAAACACTCGCTGAAATTTTTATATAAAATCCTCCGTTAAGTTTTTGAGATATCCTGTTAATGGAGAAAAATTTTTACGAAAATTAAAATTAAAGACAGATTTTAGCTGAAAAATACGTTTTGCTTTAAATTTCCCTGGATGATAGGTCTGGTCTTCCTTTCCCTAGAAGAGATAAATTATTTCAGAAAGAGAGAAGTCTGAGATACAAGATATTACAAAAATTCTCCAATGTGGTCAATAACTAGTGCTTTTAATGTACCTTAATCTGTAAATAAGCGAGAAGTATTAGATAATTTAAAATGAAAAAAGTCATTTGGTACGAATTATTAAAGGAATTAAAATAATAGTAAATATTCTAATGAGGAAGCTAATAAATTCGCCATTTAATTAGGAAGTTAAGTAAATTCGCATGTCGAGTGGTTAAATATAATTATGTGAACTGTAATATCAAAAATAAGTTATAATGGCAATCGCTCATAAGCAATGATGTGATGAATGCGTTGAGATAAAATTAAATTAATGGCTTTGTAAAAATTAAGGAATAAAGCAAAATGCAATAGTTATAGAGCAAATTTTCAACCAAGATTTTTTTTTAAAAGGTTTTGAGGAATATAATGGGATACAAAAAGAGAATAAATAGTAGAGCAGTTCATACAAAATATATTTTTTAAATGTAATTATGATTAAGAAGTCAAAATTTTGAAATAAAACGTCCACAACCAATATTTTGTAATTATTAATTTTTAAAAATCAATCTTTAACATAACATATATTGAAATATAAATATGAAGAAAATGTTATAGAACACATTTTTAAACTATGTTAGTTAAATATTATGTTTCGGTAAAATTACTTTAATACAAAATTGCGACACAACCAAGAATAATTCGGCTGATGAGCGGAACTGAAGACAAAAATCATGTTTTAAGAAGGCAACATTTATTATCTTTCATATTTCATTTCTGACAAAGAAAAAATGAAAGGACAAGGAGAACTGGTACAGTTCTACTTAACTTCTGAACCATTGTTATTTAAACATAGAGAAGAATGCATGTTGTTTCTAATAAAAAAGGTTACACAGAAGAACACTAGCCTGAATTTAAAATGAAATATTTTATTCCTATTACTTATTAGGATTACATGTACTAAAGCAGTGATATTAGTAAGTATAATCCTTCAAAATAAACATTTTAAAAAAATGTTGTAATATTATATTGGTCATCAATAGACTGTTTTTATAGAATAAGTCATTAAGTGATAAGTTTTTTTTAAAAAAAAAAATTCCTACTTAGGTCAATAATGAAAACTTATTTTAATTTTTATTACATAATTATTATAGCCTTATAGGTATATCAGAAATTACTATTTTAAAACACAAATTCAAAAGTAGGAAGAAAATTAATTTTTTTAAATTTTTTCTTCCATTCACTTGTAACCAACACTATAGTAGAGGTATTAGTACACATTATCTTACAAAATAAATACCTCCCCCCTTTTTTGTAAAATTATATATGATTGGTCATTATCAGGCTGTCTTTATAGATTTAGTCGATAAATACATGGATTTTTTTTAATTCAATTCTACTCAGATCAACAATGAAAATTTGGCTAAAGTTTACCTTAAACCTTAAACTTTAGCCAAATTTTCATTTTCAGCAACATATTTGAATTTTTTTGCCGATATATCGCCAAATATGGTAACCTTTGCTTGACCGGTAGCTATCCTATGACAACCCTAAAGTGATCTATTCAGGAAAGGTCATTCAATTTTGTGGAATTTGGCGATATTTTGGCGCAGTTTGGCGAGGGTCCGTACCTTAAACTTTACTTTTAGCGAAAATTTTTATTTTAGTTACTTTTTATTAAATAATTATTAAAAAAAATTGATTTCTACAAGAAATGAACACTAGTCACTTCTGCATGAAAAAAAAAAATCATTCTATTAAATGAGCTATTGCCTGTGAATTTCAATTTTCATTATGAACTGCTAAAACTACTTAAAGTATTATAATTTAATTAAAGAATAAATATTTGAAAATAATGAACCTCAAATGCCCTCTACAACAAGTTTTAAAAAAATGTATTTGAGCTTGATTAGATGAATAAAAAGCATTTTATTCACAACTGAAAATAATATATATAGTGAGAGTGAACTAATAGTAGAAATTGAATTTAAAAAAAAGACATTACAGTAATCAAAATTTTAACTACAATTCCAATAAATACAACCAAACCTATAAATGCAATTTTTCATAGATTACAATAACATACTGTTAAAAATTCACAACTGTATTAAAACATATAATTCATAATGGTATTAATTATTCAAATTAACATTTGTTTTAGCAAAGAAAATAAACAAGATAATTTAAACATTAACAAATTTGCTGAAATTAATAGCAAGGGAAGTAAGTTCACACTATTTATTTTTTAATATTAATGCTTTGCAGTTTATTATGAGTGCATGCTGTTTCTGATAAAAAAAAAGGTATACAGAAGAACACTATCCTGTATTTAAAATGAAATATTTTACTCCTGTTAATCATTAGGATTATATGTACTGAAGCCGAGATAATAGTACATATAATCCTTCAAAACAAATAAACATTTTTTTAAAAAAAATTGTGTAACTATATTGGTCATTATTGACTCTTTTAATAGAATTAGTCAATAAGTGATATAATTTTTTTAAATAATTCAATTCCTACTTAGGTCAAAACAATGAAATTTTTTATTTTAGTTGCATTATATTATCAAATATTATTTATTTAATTAAAAATTTAAATAACATAACATCAAATATTAATTATCAAAAATAATTTATTAAGTATAAAATTGGTTTCTCCAAAAAAAGAAGAGTGAAAGAGTTCACATGAAAAATAAATTTTACATTTATTCGAAATTGCAGGATGATTCTATGAATGCTATAAAAACTTGAGAAAGTTGTAATGATTTTTTAAATTTACAATTGAATTTATATCATATTATTTATGAGTAAGTATTTACACCTTTTCCATACATAATTTAGATTTTTACTATATTCTCCCTTCTCCCACCAAATATCTCTTCATAACAGAAAATAACCCGATTTCTTATTGATTATATTTTTTCTCGGTAAGAATAGGGTGCCCCTTGCTGCGCCAAGGATGCCAAGTTGTCAATAAAGATGACGGACAAAATTAACAAGCATTACTATGAAACAGTTATAGTTACCACTTGATGCATTAAAATTATGATCCTGACTGATAAGTATTAGAATTTTGATTTTAATTTAAAATGTATTTTATCTGTAACTAAGATTTTAATTTTTTTTATTTTTAAACCTTTGGGATCACTATTGTTGCTTATCTGAACTATTTTGTAAAAGGTTTTCAAACCATCTGTTGTGCAAGGAGCAAAATTTAGAACATGCGATGTCCGTCAGTATCTGAAGAAGGCACCAGGCAAATTTTTTTTTAACTTTAAAAAAAAAAAAAAAAAAAAAAAAAAAACGACTTTGCTACTGACGGGAGCGGAGATTTAGTAGCGTCGCTAGGACACTGAACATAGGACTATGTGGATAACAGGAACAGTGCATACAAAGAAATATCCTTTCCTAAGAGCACAAACTCTTCAAAAAATATATATTCTACTCACCCATCCTTCAGATTCAAAATACATTTACCGGACATCCATTCTCGCATAATTAATAGAACAAACATTACAGCAGCAAAAGAATGATGAGAACTGCGAAGATTTCCATTGCAGCTGTTTTTTAATGCGAGAACGCAAACGATTTCCTAACTTACAATTTCTCACGATTTTTTAATGTGCATACTAACAATTGAAAATTGATATTCATATCCCTTCCCTACTCGCATTCACATGAAAAAATAGAATTGTTTTTATTAATTGTTAAAACTTATTTTGTTTTTATTAATTGTTAACTTTCAATTATAATAGAGAACAAAATTAAAATCCTTAATCTTTCTGTTTTATTATTTTTTATTTAACATTTTTCATTAAATAGTCGTAGTTCAGATACAACTCAATCCTTGTAAAAATTAGTAAACAAAACAGAATTAGGATTGCTAGAAGAACATTGCATAGGATTGCCACATTGGGGGGAAACTTGGGGGGGGGGAGAAGTGCACTATGCTTCACTTTATCCTTTCTCTCAATTCAATATCTATACTGATTAATTATTTATAATACCAAAAAAGACAGATTTTTTCTGCACAAGATTTCTTAAACCTACAATACAATACTCTGAAATGCTTGAAACTTATTTCTCTCCAAAACAAAACATGTTTAAAAATACAAAATTTGTATTTTATGTTTAATAATTCCTTAGTTTATTGATTGGGAGAACATGTACTATAATGAATAATAAGAAGGCTTGTCAAAGTTATCTTTTATTATTTACTTTAAGTCGCATCGATGTCAAATAAATCTATACAAACAGTGCTAATAATATAAAAACTTATTTTTGAACATTAATAAATTTGACTTGTATAATTTAAAGCATTCTGCATAAAAGCAAAAGATTTCTTGCATACATATTACATGTATTCTGCAAATAAATTTTGTCTTTTTGATCTTAATGTAACAAACCAGACAATGTTAACATGAAATATACTCTATTCTTAAATTGTTTCTAAAACTTTTCTTGTAATCTTCATTGGCTTTTTGTGAACTATATCAAATCACAGTATGCCAAAACAATATATAATTTTACGCTATATTCTGTTCGGGGATTTTTTTTCCCAGTTAGAATTAGATAATCTTGAAATTTATTTGTGGAATACAATATCATCATGTCGCCAAAATCAGCAACTGTCTTGTTGAATATACTGTAAAAAGCTATATTAAGTTTTCTCAAATTTTGTGCATTTACAGAAAACAATTACCTTAAGTTTTCTCAAATCTCTTCCATTTTTAGCATTATGTAATACAATAAGCAAAACAGTATTTATCTTAGGAATTTAACAGATAATTGTTTTGTTTTTTTTGTAAATTACAAAAGACATTTTGTGAGACTTCTTCCCCCTTCTTTTCTTCATTATTTTAAAAACAAATTCAATTTTGTTTTTTCAGAATTCTTCCAATAACTAGACTAATTCTATTTAATCAAAATTCTGTCAATAAAGTAACTTTCATACTAAGAAAAACACTGCACAATATTTTCATTTATAATACTATATAGTTTAATATCATTATACTTCTATGTCAACAGCAAAGACTATTCTTGAATAAACTTGTTAACTCACTATAATTCATATAAGAAGGGATTATTTTCTATTTGTCATCAGCACTTCCAATGAATTATCAACAGTCTCTCAAATGAAATGTTTGCCCTTTTCAATTAATACATTAGATTTCAAATGCAAAACTGAAAGTAATTATAATTAATCATTAATTTAAAATGAATGTTGAGTTGACAGAACATTAATTAAAAGCATTTCATTCTGAAGGATATTTAATAATCCAAAGAAAATTATAAAATTAAATACTGGGTATACTCTCCCTAACATAATCTCAGTTTTATTTATTGTTATGATTCAGTGCTTTTTAATGAAATAAAAATGCAGAACTGGTAAAAAAGAATTGAAATATTTAAATTCTGTCAAAAAAATTACAAAGAAAGCAAAACAGTTATTACTACAATGTAGTATAATGAAGCAAAAATTCAATTTAAATAATGCATTGTCACCTGTAACGAAAAATGTAATTTATATATTCATATATATTAATTCAAATCGTATTTACATCATTACGTACATTCAAAATTCTTGCGTTATTTATGCACTTCACAAATCCAATTTCCGTTAACAAATTTACGAAGAATTTTTAAAATATGTTTACTTTGGTTCTGCAACGCATAAACGCTAACGAATCACACACACACACACAAAATAAATAAAGAGAAAAAATAAAGAAATTTATTAAGTAAATTGCATCTCAATTCAGAATATAGATGAAAAGTTTTAATGAGAAAATGATAATTACAAAAAATCGAATATTTCGAAAAAATAAACTTTTTTTTCCTTTAATGAATTCAAGGACATATCTAAACAGCTATTTAAAATAATTCATATAAAAATGAATAACTGCTTTAATGAAGTCTATAATATTGACCTATAACTGCTGAATTATTCCCCAAAAGTGACTCTTTCGAATTCAAAATAAACAATATACTTACGGGCACTCTATCAGGATATTTCCTTCGTATTTTCTCACCTTCAGCTCTCCTTTTTTCAAAGGGATGTTCTTCTTTGTATTGGAATTTCATGATGGCTACCATACGTCGTCAACACAAATATGAATTTAAATGATTATGCTTACACAATAAGAACAATGTAAACTGTTAATGGCGAAATTTACATTCAAAACGAAAGACTTTTAATTCTCGTTCTGCAGCTCGCAATAAGACAGCAGTCAGTTCACCTAAGGAATTAGAAGAAAAGAGTTCGTATAATAAAAATTGATAAAAATTAAACACAAAATCAAATAAACATTGCAATATAAGGTAAACACACCTCTTTCTATTTTGTGAGTAATTTGAAAGCCAAAATTATCTATTAAACAATCAGAACTACAGATAACAAATTGCGTCAACTGGCGTAAACTTACAAACCAAAAGTCAGCGTCACGTTCCAATGATTTGATTATTTGAGAATCGAAAGTTGTAGTACGGTTCGAGATTTTCCTCAATCATATGATGCATTCATACTGAATAAATATAGTAAAATGATACTTTATGAAAAACCATTAGCTTACGGTAGAAACCATCAGTTTTAATTGCATTTATCTTAAAATAACATATCAGAATACAAAATTCTGAGTTCATGACGTAAATACGATAAACTTTTTTTAACACTTTTCATTGGAATAATGTTGATTATATTTTATTAAGGACTTCCATGAAGAAATGTGTTTATAAAGAGAATTATATAATAGGAAATAGAATATTCATAGAAACATAAAGATTTTGTAACATGAACATCCAACACAATACTTGCAATGAATATCATTGCTTAATATTTATTTAACTGTGACCATATACTATTTGTTTGTGATACAGTAGAAAACAATCCGGTGCGAATTGGGTAGCGTTAGCCGGAGTGTGTATTGAGGATTTAGCCAAGTTCCTTTTAGTGCCTCTAGACGGCGCTAGCAGTCTGAAGTAATCTATAGGCGCTAACAGAAACTAACTCAATCTGTATGAGGGGTTATAAGATTTGCCAAAAAAGCATGTTTCTGGCGAAATATTCCATTTTTTTTGTTGTTGTTTAGCATTTATTTACCGATTTTGTTCATTTTATTCTGCTATAACTTTGAATCATGAAACTGTTTTGTTTATTTTACTCTTTCTGAAATTTTATTCATTGCTTTTACACTCGCCAGAAATTTATCTGATAATTTTTTTTATTTGAAATTGAATTTAATGAAAGAAACTTTTTATTATTATAAAAATTTATTTATCGAGAAATTTTTTAAGTCGTTTATTTAAAATTATTATTTATTAAATAACTTATTAAAACATTTATGTTTTTATTTATTTTATTATTGTATAATTATTTTTCATTTGAAAGAATACGTCTCCAACCTTTGGAAATAATAGGAAATATTTTGATACAAAATTTGTGTATCAAATATGTATGTGTCTGCTGATGAAAATAAATATGCTTTGGAGGTTGAGAAAGTGCAAAGTTTGGTAGAGCAATTTCTAATTTTTATTATTTAAAAACAACGGGAAAAGTTTGATGTTTTTCTGCAAAAACATTCGGAAATGTTTTCCTATTGAAAAAGATTTTAATGCGTCTTTCGAGGTAGATTGTTGGACTTGAGAAATTCCATATTTGGCTGACAGTTGGCAATTTCTTGGATAGTAATATTAAGAATTGCTGTCTCAAAAATTAAATTAAATTTTAAAAAATTAACAAAATTCAAGCATTTTTTTTAATAATTTCGAATCATATCACTAACCAAAAACAAATTCGCACCATTTTAAAACATAAAAAAAGTAGTTTTTCTGTTAACTTTTTAAAATTCCATTCAATATTTTTCTCATTTGATCTTAATATTTTTAAGCACATTTTTCAAAAATATTTTTTATTGGTTTTGTAAACTATACTTCTATTTGAGTATATTGCAGTGATATTAAATACAGTTTTATGTGTATATTATTATTTTAATTTTTAAAAAAATATAAAACCAAACAATTAAAATTGCAAGCATGGTTTCCTATAATATTTTGAATGTAGATTCAAATCTACTTTGTCATTTTCATTTCTATTATTCATGATTATAGAAGATAATGAAACTGTGGATAGATTGGCCAAGGAGAGCAGAGACCTCAACACTAGCTGCTCTGGTGTTTCTCATCAGGATGCGAATGCAGTGGCCAGATATAAACTTAGAGAAAAATCCATTCGGGCCAAACATCTTCTCTCTGAAATAACTGCGAACAGATCTACTATTAAAACCATAACTAGACTGAGAACCCGACACCACAGGGGTATGAAGATCGATGGAGTGGGCATGAAGATCTATAGAAGCTGTGATCATTGTCCTGATACACAGCTTACGCCTACTCACATCTACGAGTGTCCGGTTATGAGCGCCAGCCTGAGAAAGATTGGTGTACTGCCAACTATGATAGATCCGTATGGAGACAACTCAAGCAAGTCGCAGAAGAAATTTTCAAAATTCATGGACACATTTAGTTTCAACTCTCATGGACACGACAAAAAAAAATTATTCCTGATTTATTTATTTTATTTCAAATGTGGAAAATAAATATGGAATGTTTGCAATATTACTAAGAGAAATTACAAATGAAGATAATAACTTCTTACCTTTTCGTAATACTATTGTCAATGTAATTTTGGAATTTTTTTAAGTATTTGTTTAATACAAGAGATTAAATAAAGCAGCATTGTCTTACCCGAGATTCATAGAGAAGATTTTGTTTAAATGTCACTTTACTATTTTTTAATCTATTCAAAAATAATAATTGGAAATGTTGGAATTTTCTTCTCTTTGTAAAGAACTTTCTTTCTTCAGGAATAAAGTTTATTTTTCATGTTATGTTGAAGTTTTATTATGAATTGGTTTGTGATATGAAATATTTGAGTATCTAACTTTTAGAGTAAATGTCATATGTAGGGGGTGTAGATTATTTACAAATACACAACTCTACAAAAATGATTTATTTAACACAGAGCAGGAACACAAAGATGATATTTACAACGATCTCCTTCCAAACCTCTGCTCATGCCTTTATATTAGCACAGTGCGGTTTCTTCACTTCAATTCAATTCTAAAAGGCGCCACATCATACATGGGTATTTGTTTTTCATCTAATTATATTTTTATAAAACATTTGCTTTGATCTTAATATGCTATTGTTATATATATAAGAAGAGAGGTATGTTATGGTAAAGAATGCATGGCCTCACTGTAATGTTATAATTAAATCAATGTAAAAAGTATTTACCATGAATCCAAATAAAAACACTGAAAGCTCCTTCAGTTGTATTTGAAATATGTTTAGCTTTCTCAGCTGTAATACTGATTTAAAAAAAAAACCATTATTATTATAATAATAGACTGAAAAATAATTTCAAAATCTTCCAACCATGTTTTTCTTACCCAAAGTCCATCTTTTCCCTTTAATGGATTAGACCTGTTTTCAATTAAATACCATTTAACTTCATTTACTGCTGTCTTTGTAAATGAAAGTTAAACCATCAACTATGTCAAATGATTTCTTGTATGATTAAATTCAAAGTTTCTCCTATAAGGCAAATTGAGTCATTATTTAACTTTTGCTCTTAAATTCTTAGATAATTAGCTTTTCTTCAGTTTTTTGTAAGTAGCTGATTTGGAAAGATATTCTTTAAATTATTTAACTGTTTATTGAATGGTGGAATTAGTAAATCATTTAACACAAGGAATATAAGTGTCATAATTGGCTCTAAAATAAAAATCCTTTTTTCTAACATAACAATGTTAAAATTTATTGTTTATTCTGATCGCAACTAATTTACATTAAATTAATAAAAGTTAACTATCCTTCTGTCCTATTTAAGTTCTAAGAGTTCTTTTATTCTACATCCTGATTGAAATTATCTAGTTTTTTAACTTTTATAATTTGGTCGAAACATTAATTTTAAAACACAATATACCACATATATGAATTTTATGTTTCAATTTAAGATAAAAATTCAGCACCAAATAGTCCTTTACAATTTACTTATTTATTATTTTATACAATTTGTTATAATAATTATTATGCTTGGAACACAAAAAATACACATAATTATATGCTTGATAAAAATAAGGTATAGACTATATTGAGACAAAGAAAATTTTCTGAGAAGACTTTTCTTTCAGTAAAATATGACTTTTATACAAAAATAAATCATTAATTTGCTTAGAATATTAATAGAAAATTCCATTCTACTAATTTATAATAGCATGTGATTGGCATATTAAATAGAAAACAATCTTTTAAAAAATTTAAAAATTACATTTTACATTATCTTTAAGCTTTTACTTTTTTACATAATTATAAATCTTTCAGTTTTTTGAAAAAAATTATGAACATAGTTAATAGAACCTCGTTAAAGTACCCAAAAGTAATAAACATCTCTTGTTTACAAATTGCAAACTTCATTTACAATGTAATTCAATTATACATTTTTCAAATGTCATAACATATATTATAAAAATATGATATTGATGATATAACTTAGTCAGAGAATTTATTTTTAATCATTATACATTCTTAGAAGAATCATTATACATACTTAGAAGAGAATACATTTTATTTTATTAAAACATTAAAATTTTATTAAAACAAAGTTAAACACATATGATGAAAACATTTATCATTTGCATAAAAACATTTTAACACAAATATGAGTGATTCAGTTAAAATTTTAAAATAAGATAGAGCATAATATATTCTCTGTATTCTTAATATATTACTCAAAGAGCAATTTCAGCAAGCTTTGATTCTGTAATGTATTTTTTCAGCTGGCTATATTAAAAAAAAAATATCTTCATAAAAATATTAGCAAAATTTTTTTATTAGATGAAAATTTTAAAATATGAAATTGCAAATGTTTTATTACATGCATTTCCTAACAGCAATGATCATAACATGTCTGCAAGAATAAAATGGATTTAAAAAATTGTGTAGCATTAATTTTATAACTTTAATTGTTAAGAAAGATTAGTTTATGTAATTTATCAATTTTTTATGAATTTCAAAAAAAATAATAATAATTAAAAATATATACGAAATACATAAATTTGCACCTTTATACCAAATTTACATTATGTAGAATATTGCATGTTTTGAAAATTATGAACATCAATATGAAACTTAATTGTTTAATTTTAACTAAATTTAACTTAATTGTTAAAGAATAATGTTAGAGTAAGACGCTTATACTCGTTCATAATTTCAGTCTTAATGAAGAATAATGTAATTATTAATGTGTTTATCTATACCTCAACATGAGTTACAGGACAAACTATCAACTTCAAAGCTTGAGCATTTGACAAACGTGATTTAGAATTTAAGAATGTAAACTTTTAAACCATTTATCAAAATTTACATTTATTATTTAAATTAATCTCTCTATACATTTCTCTACATCTATACCAATCTATCTATGTGTGTGTGCATGTGTATAGTCGGTACTATTTGTTGAAATAAAACTTATTCAACATAGTTGTTAGTTGTATAAAAAAGTTTCATTTTTGCAATCAAAATATTAACTAAATTAACATTCAACTCAGTGAATTCAAAAACTGATTAAGATAAATCAATAAAAGAATAGTAGATAAGAAATAAAGTATTGAAATATTTAATGAGAGTTTCAAATCTCTGTATAGCATAAATGATTCTGAAAGATATAAGTCATATATACAAGAAAAAAAAAATTAATTCACATCAAAGAAATTAT
>JAPMOQ010066060.1:0-46575 GCA_026543055.1 Argiope trifasciata
CTATATGCAGCCGAGACGAACATACAGGACAGCACACTGCAGATAGTAGTCCACAGGCAGATATTCCGTAGTGGCAACGTCCACAGCTCACAAAGGGGCCAGACAGAATTTAGCAGGAGAGGGAATCTTTAAGGGATTCACTTTACCCCACCTGGGTCTTGCCAGAACAGGCTGAAACGATTCCTCTATCCTTCTTGCTTTTGCTGCCGACTCACTACTTCGCACAAGCGGAATCTTCCTCAGTTCAGGACAGCTCCGTACCCGAAGACGACACAACGGGCTACGACACAGGCTTCGTCAGAAAATGTGCACAGCAGTCCTCTGTTCAGAACTCCTCAGTTCAAGACCTCTCTCTCTAGGTCTTCTCGATTAATTCCGCCGCGTTACTTGTCTTCATCGTTGAACACCAGACCGTTCAGCTTCGCCTTCTCTCTTGATTCTTCTTCAGGTCTTCCTTCCTTTTTCTCCGCTGCTTAGCTTGTCTCGCTTGATTCACACACCGCTGTCAGGAGATGGTTGACGGGGCTCCTAGCCCCGGCAGGGGCTTATCCCCGATCTGACAAATGGATAAAGCATGGCTGTAAATAGCTTGCCCTGATGTCTTTCAGATGGCTGGCCCTTATATATACCAGCAAGAGGCGGGGCTGACATCTTCTGGACCAATCAGGAGCATTCTAGATGTATCTCGGCTCCTAGTGGATGGATCTGGATAATTCTCGCTGCTTTGGGTACTTTCCATTTTGTCGTCAAAGTCGCCAAATGATCGCCAAGTTTGTCGCCAAGCCTTGGGACCTCTGACGTTACAACCATTCACTATCCAATAAATATTACTGTAAATCTCTCTTCCTTACGATGACAGTATCAGAGCGGGAAACCATAACTAAGCGTTCCTAACAGTATCCTTTGCTGAAAAACTAAATATTCTTTTTAAAAAATAGTCTTTCCTCCCAAGATCCATTATATCTCTTTTGGCACGAATTTAAAATATATTTCTTTTTCCTTTTCAACTATTCTCCCGAAATTTGGCGCCACATTTTCTGTTGCCAAATCCATTCTTCTTTATGATTCTGTGCCAGAAATTCAATTTCGGAAATCTGATTCATCTCAACACTTCAGTGATTTTCTTCAGGATTTTAACCACGAATAACGAATTCAAAACCGTAACTGGAGAGGAAATTCAAAATAACTCAGAGCTGTTTATTAGCTCTGATTATTCAAGTTATTATTTGTTCTTTAATGCAATCTCCTTGGTACCTTCAAATTGTTATTTTAGCAGTGTGTTTGTAAAAGCCTAAGTGAGAACTCGTGCGTGTAAGCGAGTTATTCTTTTATAAAGTTTTAATTGTCATTTATGCAGTCATTGACTCCACGTCTCTGAATTTGCATTTAAGGTAACCGACTACGTTAGAAGGAAAAAAAAATTGTAAAATTTGATTTTTTAAAAACTATTTATAATTTTTAGATAAAATAAACACTAAAAATACAAACAAATTATTTGAAAATATAATATATTTTAAGAATAAAGAAAATTTGTAGTATATTTTAGTAAAATTTTACCAAAACGGTTCATACTCTACACAAAATGATAATGAAGCAATCCTATTTTTCTTTGCACACAAGTTATAGAATAGAATGATGAATGAAATGAACCAACATCTAAGAAAGATTTTGAGAGGCAAAGGAGTTATGGATAAAAATATACGTATATATGCATTTTTATATATATTTACAACTTAATTTTTCTAAAAACACCTATAAAAGAAAAAGTATTTCACCAACAATAAAACGTTTGGTTCATTTCATTGCCCATATAGTTTAAAACACACTCTGAAATTTTTATGTAAATATCTCTATTAGTTTTTGAGATATCATGATAGCAGTGGAAAATTTCTATGAAAATTGATATTTTGAGAAAACGGAAGTCAAAGACAAATTTTAGTTGGAAAAAATAAGAAACCCTGGATGATAGGGCTGGCCTCCCTTTTTCTTGAAAAGATAAACTGTTATGAAAAGATTAAAGTTATGAACTACAAGAAATAACAATTTTAAAAAATCGCCAATGTTTTTCAACATAGTCTGATACCTTAATTTGAATAATAGAAAAAATTAAGAAACATTATTAAAAAAATATTTTAAAATACTGTCTTCTTTATTTTGGTTTGTTAAATTCTAAGAGTTATAAACATCAGTGTTATTTCGTAATATCCGAACTTAATAAACGCTCATTAAAAGATTGTTTAGGTTTGTTTTATAACATCTTTCCATTTAATATTATAAGATTTAACGCTTTTAATATTACTGTTTTTAATATTTCTGGTAAAACATGATTTTCAGAGTGTATAGTATTTGAAAAATAAATTGAATTGTTGTTTGCAAAAGTCAAAAAAGATAAATAACTGTGATTTTGAATCCATGTCATTAGCAGATTGAGGAAATTCACGTCGACACTTACGGGTAAACTATTTTGTATATAAATTTTATAGCAAAAATAAATATATTTGTGGCAATAATAAATGTTATAAAAGTTTTAACACAAATGATGACTAGAAGTAAAAATAACAGTAATATGGTACAAACTTTTCAGCCAGTCATTAACTGTGGTAATATAGAACAAAATAGATTATGGAATGACTAATGCTCTCAAGAGAATTTTAATTTGTTTGACTAGAATAAATATTAGTAAGCATTTAGAATTGTTTGCACACTTAATTTATTCCCAGTTGTTTGCTCGTGGTAATATGTTTCATCTATAATTCCTTAAGGAATAAGTGTAAAGGAATAAAACTATGTTTGAATTGCTTATTCGTGCATTTCAAGAGAATGGATCCATTTGTATATTGCTCTTAAAAGTTTTGAAAATAAACTAAAGTAAATCCAACGTTATGAATTTCTTGTTTCTACATTAAGATAAATACAAAAATTGTTTTAAAATTATTTTGGAATTTAGAATGTGTAATTGTAAAAGAATAAAGTTATGTTTGAATTGTTTATTCGTGCATTTCATAATCATGAATCCATTTGTATATTTCTCTTAAAAATTTTGAAAAACTAAATTAAAGGGAAAATGTATCGTTAGGATTTTCTTCATTTCTACATTAAGATAAATACGAAAATTGTTTTAAAATTCTTTTGGAATTCAAAAGAATGAGTTTGTTTTTCTAGTGAAATCATATATATGTTTCTTTAAAACATTATTTCAAAAATTCGATGTTTTCTTATAAGTAATTTTTCATTCAACACGTATTACTATTAAATGCTTTTTTCCAATTAAATTATGCTTTGTTTTGTTTAGCAATTCGTACAAAGAAAGTATCTGAAAAAAATGTCAATGAAGCTTAAATTAACCTTTATCGCTCCAAAAAAGTAATTCGATGCATAAATATTCACCGAACTAGAGGACTTGTATATTGCTCAGAAAAATAAATGCATATGAATTTTTTAAGTTGGATTTTCCTGGAAAATTAATTTTATCACTCAAAACTATTTTTAACATTCAAAATTTAAGAAAATAATTAAATAAAACTAGAAAATAATGCACTACTTTGAATGGTCCCTGATAGGAGACACCGGAGTGCTGCGATTTAAGATTCAACTATAGTTTGAGCTCTTGAAATATTATGAAAACAAAAATTAGCGAAGCCGGAAACGTTTTATTTTGCAAATTAAAGCTTAGTACAAGAATATTTTGTTGCAGCGTTATAGAAGATGAAAATTCGTGTTTATGGATGAAAACGCCCGTCCTCATCGTACAAAAATCTTGAAGGAATGCCTTCGATTGGAGGATATAACCCATATAGGCTGCCAAACTTGCTCTACGGACCTCAATCCAACAGAACATGTGTGGGTCTTACTCGGCTGCCAACTACTTTTGATATGTCTACCGGAACTTCGGAGGACATTGCTTGACGTGCGGCGTGGGTCATGCTTGGCCATCAACTACCTCCGATATGTCTACCGGAACTTCGGAGGACGTGCGGCGTGGGTCATGCCTGACCATCAACTACTATCGCCATGTCTACCGGAACTTTGGAGGTAATTGCTTGATTTGCGGTGTGGGTCATGCTTGGCCATAAACTCCTTTCGACATGTCTACCAAAACTTCGGAGGATACTGCTTGATGTGTGACATGGGGCATGCTTGGCCATCAACTACTTTCGACATGTCTACCGGAACTTTGGAGGACATTGCTTGATGTGTGCCTGAATATCCCCCATGATCAGATCGACAATTTGATACTCAGCATGCCTAGTGGTTGTACGGCCTGTATTGCATCATCTGGGAGACACACTATGTATGAAACATCACAACAATCATGCAATATTGGATTTTGTACAGAGTTTTTTTGTTTGCTCGAGGGACAAAAAAAAAATCGCAATGTTTGTTAATGATATCAAACGTCCAGCATCTTTTTGCTCTTTATCTTTGTTTAATAAATAGACATTAAAAATTCAGTCACATTTGTTTTGCTTCTGATTCCTTATTTCCCCGAACTTACATTATTTTTAATACGTGGAATTGAGTGTATTTTATATTAAAGCTAGATTAAAAGTCGGTATTTTAAAACTAAAAATAAATACTTTCTAAATTTGTTTTCTTTTTGATAAATTAATAAAAGTTTTTTCTGAAAGGAATTATATATTCATTACTTTCTTTAGTTCATATGGGCACAAGAAAAGTTATGTTCGTTATTTAAAGCATAGACAAAGTAATTACTACTATTGCAGATTATTTATAAGTTAAACGCTGTTCTTTCTTTTCCAGATTGAGAGTTTCTTTGCTAACGAATTTTATTATTATTATTGGATCTTTTAAGAAGAGGTTGAAAATATCTTAAATACTTTCATTAGATAAAAACACACTTTTCGCGTGCCTCATTTTTTACCTCGAAATTTAAATCCATTATTAAGCAGAGTTTTACACAAGATGATAATTTTACTAACAAATGTATACAAAGCAATGCAAGTATTACGTTCTTCTCTTTGTTATGGCAATAAACCATTCTTTAGGTTATTATTTTAAGAAGGGATTTTAGAAAAAGATTGGGCATAAAAATCTTTTTCTAAATTAAAAACCACTTTCCTAAGTTACGGCAAAAATAATTAATATGTTTCACTTAACGATCTCCTACAAGTGTTACACAAATTATACTGGATACATCCACTAAGTGAAATAAAAAATACGAACATATTTGAATAAAGTATTTTAACGAGTATTTTAGAATAGTGAGAAACTTTATTAACATTACATTTTTTTAAAAACTCATATGCAGCTGTAGCTAAAAATTTATAAAGCTTTTTCTTTCCTTGAAACATTGCTCTTTGGAAATATGTGACGCATTGCGATTTCCTCTTTGTAAAATATCAAAGAAATATACATCTACATAAATATAAATGAATGCTTCGCTGCATGTTTCCTATGCACTGCCGTACTGCTCATCCGATTCCGATGAAACTTCGACAACATATTTCTTGCACATACGCGAAGGTTATAGGCACAATACAATTATCTAAAATATAAAAAATATTTTCAGATCTATTTACCGCATCTATTAACCTAGAATTAACCGCCAAATAACTCGCCAAGGAGACACAACAGATTCAGTAAAGATGCCAACTTCAACCTAGACGTTCATATTTCGGAGCTATTGTACGTAGATCCAATGTACATTTTTCTCTAATTGTTTTTTTTTCTGGTGAGTCTGCGGGAAACAATCCTATACGTTTTAGATTTTAATTAAACATTTAATAACATTTTAGCGTTTTTTACAGTAATTTCCGAAAATGTTATAGTACAACTAATTTTGCGCCATCTTAGTTTTCAAAAAATTATCACTACATCTGTATTAAATATGTAAGTGTATGAATATATTTTCTATGTTTAATGAATTATAAACGGAAATTTTCAAATACATTTTTCTAACAACAAACTTGAGAATTCTAAACGAATCACGAGATACTAAGTACTTTCTTTCACTACCATTCCGATATAACACCATCATTACAATTCTAAAAGAATACACAAATCTAATACATCAAAATTGATATTAATACTATATCAAATAATACATCCTCGTCAAATGAACGGAATAATATAATAATAATACATCCAATGAGTGATATTATAAAAATAGAATAAATACTATTAATGATTCTCCTTTGCATATCCTTCAATTTCAATGAATGTATTCATAGCTAATAAGAACATAAATATCATTCTTAATGAAACAAGATAAATATTTCAAATTCCAAACGATATTTCCAAGTTTATTTCATCTGTGGCGGCAACGTGCCGGGTACCAGCTAGTAAAGAAATAAAAAAAAGATATAAAAAGAAATGTAGATATAAATGCCTCATTCAACAAAAATGAGGCATTATTATATGCTTAATTACTTTTATGCGTAATATCTTAATGCTTTATTTTTTATTTATGGGGGCATTTTTGATGAATTTCGTTTATTATTTTTTCGCTTCACACGAAAATTTAAATTTCACGAAGAACATAGAAGAAATCCTATTCTGAGGATGATCATCGGAAATATTATTTACAAATACTTGCTCATTACTTCCAATATTTTGGAGAATATTCCGATTTTTTTTTAAATATCGGAAAACGGGTCCTTTTAAAAAAGCAAAGCAAAATCAGAAACTTCGTCCAAAGTTTTCATTTCAGATTAAGATACTTTCTGATTTTAATAATCCATTTAAAATAAAATAAGAATTTAATAATCGTTGTCTACAGTTGACTATACCTTCACTATATAATCACATGGAAAATATTGTTATTATTAAAAATTAGTTAACTTTTGGATTTCGAAATATAATCATACTTCCCATATCTTTGAGTGTATGAAATTATTAAATATTCGCATTTATGAATTAAGGCTTCCTAATTTTAAATTCAAGTTAACTAGAATCGTAGCAAATTTCTCATATCGAAACTAGAAAATATCTTTTAGCATGGTTACTTTTTATCAGAGTCAAATAGCAAATTTACCCTTAATAATCTAAAATTTATATTATATAATATGTGTATATATAATGATGAGGTAATGCAGCTTTAGAAATAAAAAGAAGTTTTAGCCGAAATCTTAGTAGTAAGAACCGTTTTCTATTCATTTAATTTAACGCAAACAAACTGACCACTGCTATGAATTAATCTAAATCTTCACTTGAAAGCTGAGCTCGCAAAGAAGGAATAATACAACGAATATTAAGGTATCCAGCTAGATTCGAAGGAATTGTTTATAAAAATTGGATTTTTTTAAAAACAATTTAAAACTATGATTTTTACATAAATTAGGAATTATTATACAAAATACATTAAATACAACAAAATTATTTTATAATATATTTTGAGAAATAGGAAAATTTTTACTAAATTTTAATGAATTTTTACCAAAACGGTTAATACTCTGCACAAAATGGCAATGCAGCAATCTCATTTTTCTCTGTCCACAAGTTATAGAATATAAGGATGAATGAAATGAACCAAAATGTACCAAAATTCTTGAGATTCAAGGGAGTTGTGAGGGAAAATATACGTATATATGCATTTTTCCATAAATTTACAACTTCATTTTTCTAAAAACACCTGTAAATGAAAAAAGCATTTCATCAACAATAAAACCTTTCCTTCAATTCAATGCCCATGTTATTTAAAACACAGGCTGAAAGTTTTATGCGAATACCCCTATTAGTGTCTGAGATATCATTTTAGCAGTGGAGAATTTTTATGAAAACTTAAGCTTTAAGAAGATTAAAGTAAAAGACAAATTTTAGCTGAAAAAATCTGTCACCCTGGATGATAGGTCTAAACGAATATTTATATTTAAATTTGTCTTCTGATCAACGATTTGTCTTATATAATTTCTCACTTTACAAACTCCAGAAACAACTAGTGACCAAAATTCAATTATATTGCCTTATAAAGAAAGTTTACCACGAGCTCAGCGGCCGAACGGTCAAAGTACGTGATTCAAAGCCAGATTTTTCTGGTTCGATGCTCGCCATGGCTGTTGCATCCGAAGGGGGGGGATTTTTAATTTGTTTCCTTATGTTCTCTAACATTCTAGGACCTTTCTTTGTCATGTAACTGAGTTGTTTCTTGAATATTCTGTTCTTGTGTAAAAGCTGATACCCACTCGTCGTGGGCCGCTTGTGAAGTTGCAAGGAGCTCCGTTCCTTCCATAAACTTGTTTGTTAGTTTAAAGCTGACGATGCGTTTATTTAAATCTTCGTGACATTATACAACAAATCGATTCTCACTTCTTGAGATAAAAAAATGTGTAAAATTACATTATTTATTACTAGCCGCTTATGACGACAAGCCGGTTCGCCATTGTTAATACTCTTCAAAACCGATCAGGTAAGTACTTTATGTAACTTCATTGTCAATTAAATACTTTGTGTGACTTTTTATTTTGATAGCTACTTCATCAAAATATTTTTACAGTACAAGTTTTGATAGTCATATAATTTACTCTTGTAATTATAAAGGCCTGTAGCTCGTAATGTCTCTAATTATCTGTGAGCTCTTACAAAATTTCAACTTAAATTTAAAGTGGAAATTATTTAAATTGCAAATTGATTTAAAAACATTTCTTTTGACTGAAACAAGGATTTTTTTAATATTAGAAATATAAAACCATTATGTATACTACTGAGTAATTTCAATAATTGTTCTGAAAAATTAATTAGATTCATCATAAAATTCAGGTTTTAGTTTTACTTTCAAAAGGATTTGAATGATTTGGATAATAATATTTCATTTTATTTTGGTCTATAAACATAGTTAAAAGTTATTAAGCCTAAATTTTATACATACCTTTAGTTCTAAGGAATCATATTCTACGAAATGCTCTGGACATTTCAACATTCAAATAAATAAATGGAGGTTTCCATCTTCTGCTATCAAATTTGATCGACTTATGAAGTTTTGAATAAAAAATGTTTGGAACATTCAAAATTTTCATTCTTAGGTCAATCAATACTGAGAAATCATGGGTGTTGATTGAGGTATCATCTTTGGAATGATCGATGAAATTTTAAAAATTACTCGTTTTTATTCAATGGTGATCTTCAAATATTCATAAATCAGTCAGTTTTGGAAACTGAATTGATTGAAGTCTCTTTTTATTTAAAAGATAAGCATTCTTCATTTATTAAAACATTTATAAACTCATATTGCATACTATGTAGTTATTTACTTCATTTAGACCCTATTTACAGATGTATTTCGATTATAAAAAGTTTAGAAATTAGCCGTTGGAATTTGAATTGAAAAAATATGTATATTAAACCATGTTTGTCTTAAATAAAGCTCATTTATTTAATTAATAATATTGTAAAAGTCACACAATTTTTTTTAACATTTTCTTTTTTAGAAAAAAAAAACATTTCATATTTATTTCATTTCATTCTGGCATGTGCTGAAAAATTACATTTTTATATGTTTAATTTGCAATGATTAATTTTTTTTTAAAATTTGAGTCTTTGTCTATCTGATAAAAAAAATAGTGTTTTCCCTTTCTCTCGTAACGTGCTCGTGCAGATTAAATTTTATTTTATCCGAAATGTATTGTTGAAGAATATAATTAAAAATCTCTTCATTAAAAATAGAAGATTAAGTTATATGCTAAAACACTGACAACATTAGAAAGTTAATTTTTTTACCTTTAATTTGATGTAAAAATCATCTTTGTGCGATAATATTTTCGTATTTTATAGAGGAAAAACGTCGAAATTTCGTTTAATTTTTAATGAATTCAAATTCTAATTAAAATTTTCGAAACACTGGTTGAGAGGTTCACATTCCCTACCTCCAAGGTATCCATGTACCAAATTTGGTAGTTGTAGATCCAACGGTCTGGTCTGTAGAGAGCCAACACACAC
Organism: Argiope trifasciata; assembly: GCA_026543055.1. Taxonomy (NCBI): domain Eukaryota; kingdom Metazoa; phylum Arthropoda; class Arachnida; order Araneae; family Araneidae; genus Argiope; species Argiope trifasciata. The sequence continues at coordinate 9,892 of JAPMOQ010066060.1, forward strand.
ACACACACAAACATTGAGCTTTTTTAAAAATGTAGATTATTTGCTTGCTTATTGTTTCAACGTTATTTCCTTAAGGTATCGACTACGTTGAAAAGAAAAATTTTAAAAAATCGGATTTTGGAAAAAAATATTTATGGTTTTTTGATGTATTGTCAATTATAAACACTATAAATACAACAAAGTTATTTGAAAATATAATATATGTTAAGAAATGGGATAATGTGTGGTAAATTTTAATGAAATTGAACCAAAATCGAAGAAACGTTTTGAAGTGCAGAGACGTTATGGATAAAAATAGACGTATATATGCATTTTTTGTATATATTCACAGCTAATTTTTTCCCAAAACACCCATAAATGAAAAAGTATTTCACCCATAATAAAATTTTTGGTTCATTTCATTTCCCATATTATATAGAGCACGCGCTAACATTTTTATTTTAATACCTCTATTAGTTTTAGGGATATCATACAAACGATGGAGAATTTTTATGAAAATTAAAGTATTAAGAAAATTGAAGAGAAAGACAAATTTTTGCTGATCCTGGTAAAACTACTAGATGAACCCGGATGGTGGGTCAGGTCTTCCTTTTCCCAGAAGGTATAAACTGTTATGGGAAGAGAAAAGACTGAACTACTAGTAATAATAATATTTTTAAAAAATTCACCAATGGGGTTGATAACCAATGTTTTTAACGTAGACGGATACCTTAATCATTTCGTTACGATTCATTGGCTTTTAATTTCTTATGTCAACCCTCGGGGGACAGCTCCTAATTGAGGATGAGATTCTTCCGGCATGGTGGTTGGATGTGACTAGTGAGGGATTTTTTTTTTACAATAAAGTGTGAAATTCTTCTAAGAGAGTCTGGATAACTGTTTGATGATAACTAGAAGTGTGATTATCTTCATCTGGTTGAGGTGTGCAATTATTATTAAGGCATCCGACTACTTTGGAAGAAAAATTTTCCAAAAAATTGGATTTTCCAAAAACTATTTAAAATTCTTTTTTTAGATGTATTGTCAATTATAATACAAAATACCATGAATACAAAATATTTATTTGAAAATATAACGGGGAAAAAAAGTAAAAAACGGAAAAAATTGGCAATAATTATTTTTTTAATTATTTTAAATAAAAATTAAAATTTTAAAAGTAATTCATTTTTAAAACAATTTAAAAAATAATAAATTTAAATAAAATTTTAAAAATTAAGTAATTTAAATAAAAATTTAAAAATTTATTAATTAAAATAAAAAATTAAAAAAATTACTTAATTTATTTTTTAAATTAATTTAATAAAATAATTTTAATTAATTTAATTATATTCTTTTAAATTAATTTTAATAAAATTTAACCAAAAAGTTCAACATTCTGAACAAAATTGCAATGCAGTAATCCTATTTTTCTTTATACACGAGTTATAGAATATGATAATGAATGAAATGAACCAAAATTTAAGAAAAAAACTTGAGATACAAAGCAGTAATCGGTAAAAATGTACGCATATATATATGTGCATTTTTTTCCATAAATTCACAACTTAATTCTCTGAAAACATCTATATAAGATAAAGTATTTCTCCAACAATAAAACTTCTGGTTGATATCATTGCCCATATTATTTGAAACACAAGCTAAAATTTTTATGATTATTAGTTTCTATTAGCCTCTATTAGTTTTTGAGATATCATGTGAACGGTGGATAATTCCTATGAAAATTAATGTTTTGAGAAAATTGAAAAATTGAATCGAATAAATTGAAAATTTGAATTGAGAAAATTGAAAATTGAAGACAAATTTTAGCTGAAAATTATGTGATCCTGTATAATAGGTCAGACCTTTCTTTACCTAGAAAATATAAACTGTTTTGTAAAGAAGGATGCCTGAACTACAAAAAATAACAAAAAAAATTCACCAATGTAGTCGATAATCAGTGTTTTTGACATAGTCGGTTACGTGATCAAAAAAATTCATTCAAAACTGAACATGAATGGAATTTAAATAAGTGAATTGAAATAAAATAATTTAAACCGCTTTCTTTAATAATACGAAATCAGTAATCATTTGGCTAATTACTACTCCACTGAGTGCAATAATTAATTACCTTAAAGTTCCCTATTTACTGTCGAAGTGCAAAATATTTTCAATTTATTCTTGAAGTAAATATTGTTAATAACTTGCGTTTAGTCTTTTAATAAATGAAGAATTATGTATTCTGAAAACGTGGAGCCAAGGCGGTGGAAAATCTCCATGAATTTTCCTTTTAACATATTTTTATAAATGAGCATCCAAGAGGGTATTTTGAAAATAATCCGATTCATTTTTGTTGCCCGTAATATGCCAACTCAGCTCAATTAGTTGGAAGCATTTTTTCGTTTTGCCAAATTAATGGCCGTGTCGCTTAAAAAATTACTGATTAATGTCTCATCCGTTGGGGACATGAAAATTTCATCATTTAGTATTCTGGATTGAATGAACCCCCTTTTATGGATGCTTAATGAAATGTTCTTAAATTTTTGAGCTGTAATAAAAGTATTACTCTTTTATACAGTAAAAGCTCCTTATTCGCCCTTCCATCATTCGCGTTTTCACGATTCGCGGATTACAAAAACGCGACCCAATTCCTATATTCGCGGCTAAAAATTTCTTTATTCGCGGATCTAATAAGTACATACATAATAATAAAAAGATTACATTAGGTATCCAACAAATATTATTTGTAAATGCCGTCAAATGGACGAATAAAAAAGTAAAAAGATCTTATTGCAACTTTGCTTGAAGTATGTTGTTAAATGATATAGCCGTGGACTGAAACCAACTTGTAGGGAATGTTAAATTCACAGCCCATTGAAGAAAAGGCTTCTACAAGCACTGGAAACGTGACATTTCATTTGAAAAATATTAGTGAAGATTTAAGAAAGACAAATGAGCTTTGCGATTTCTTTATGAACATTGATCCGTCTATGGAACGAAGTCTTATTTTTAAGAGACAAATTGCGACTGCTGGATATCAATTGAAGGAGCTTTTAAAAACGGCCAAGCAAGAGAAAAGGACAAAATTCTTCAAATCATTGCCTAAGCTTTATGATATTTAATCAAAATGTTCAAAAACTTCAATTAAATTAATCTTTATATATATATATATGCATTATTTTGTCACCTAGGAACGTATCCCTTATAATCCCATATAAATGACCATTCCGTATTCACGGTTTCTGTATTCGTGGCATATTTATGGAAGATGTTCAAGAGTAAATAAAGCCATCAAAAATGGTCAAGAGTGAATATTAGATTGCTAAAATCGTTATTTTGGTTATAAATTCTTTATCACAATCAATAAATAGACCAATATCAATCAATAAACCAATATCACTTTTTTTCATTGACTAATCCGTCCCAGGTTGTATCTAGAAAATATGAGGGGATGCTTCCAGTACGGTGACTGGGTCTCGCCACCTTCGAGGGTAAGCAAATAGATAGGAGATATCTCTCCTCCCACCGATGATGAGACATACTCCCTACGTTGTGGGTTGTACCGTGGCTGATGATGATCTTTAAGACTCAATCCCAGTTTCCTCTAGTATTGCTGTAGCAGCGCTCTGGAAAGTCAGTATTTTTTCTGTAGATCTTCGGGTGGGATGGATAGAGGCTTATCTCTTATCAATTTAAGTCACTTGCCTTTATATCGTGGTGACTTTCATTTGTCATTGCTTATGGGACACTCTGCTATTCCTATTGCAGTGGCGGGGCTCGGAGAGATGCAAGTATATGTAACCTAAATATCAAGGAATTCAGTTTAGTTTAGTTATATTAACGTCCCGTTGTAAAGCAACACTAGGGCTATTTTGGGACGGACCTCGCCCTTTTGGACCACTGTCAGATGACGAGGACGACACCTGAACTGGCATCCCCCCTCTCCACACCACACCACACCAGAGGGAGGACGTTTGGCCTGACAGATTTAACGTGCAAGAGACCCCCTCACACGACGGTTCTTCGATGGAGTCGAGTCCAGAACCTGCAACCCTCCGGTTCCGAAGCCGAGACCTTAGGCCACCGCGGCCCTAAATATCAAGGAATGAATACAGATGTATCATGTAAAGATATTAAGGTGTCCAACTACGTTAAAACACTAGTTATCGACCACATTATTTAATTGTTATTTCTTGTGCTTCAAATTTCCCTCTTTATAATGCGGCCCATCTTTTCTACGAAAAGGAAGGATTGACTCATCGTCCAGGGTCGCATTTTTTTTTTCAGCTGAAATTTGTATTTAAATTCAATTTTCTCGAAACTTTGATTCCCACAAAAATTCTCCACCGTTAACATGATAACTCAAAAACAAATAGAGCTATTCACTTAAAACTCTCAGCGTGTTTTTTAAATGATATGGGGAATGAAACGAACCAAAAGTTTTATGGTTGGAGAAAAACTTTTTCATTTGCAGATGTGTTATGCAGACAAGTTTTAGTTTTATGGAAAAAAGGCAAACATACGTATATTTACCCTTCTTTGCATCCCTTAATTTGTCTTACATTTTAATTCATTTCATTCATCATCATATTGTCTAACTTGTGCACAAAGAAAAACAGGATTGCCGCATTACCATTTTGTGCAGAATGTTGACCATTTATATATATATATATATATATTGTATTATATATGTATAATTATATATGCATTTATAATATTTTGTATTATAATTGATGATACATCTAAGAACCACAGTTTTAAATAGTTTTATTAATTTCTTAAAAATGTTCCTTCGAACGTATTCGGGTACCTTAAAACATTTCCAAGGAATCGAATCGAAATATAGAAATGCGAGTTTTGCAGAAATTATCAATTCCCAAAATCGACATGCCAACTCAGTTTGTAAAAGGAAATAATTATTAACATTCATAGGAATTTAATATTAACGTCTCGTTCCCAGAGTTCAAGACGGTTATCTGTAAGAGAACTATTAAGAAATTGGAAAGGTGAGAGACTTCTCATACTGATTGATTACTGATACGTTTCTTCCGACTGATTTATCTGCCAAAACTACCGCCTCTCATTGATATTCCGAAGGGGAAGGTTTGGACTGAATGCATTAAACAAAAATCTGTTAATCTAATGAATGCTGCATCTCTGGAAATTTCTAGAAGAACCGGAAATAACACAAAGGATAAAAGATTTTGACTCTCTCCAAGTAAGCTACAAATTTAGCCACCTTTCGATTATTACAGTTACGAACTGTTCAAAAAGATTTGATAATGAGTTATTTGTTGCAAAACCTCTGAATGATTTAAGATTCTTTTGTTAGTGGACGAAAAACAACCCGAAGAATTCGTAGACTATTAAAACGAAATGAGGTTTATCAATGAATTATTTTTATTAGCATTCGTTTCTTAAAATTTGTTAGATGCTTTGTTTAAAGAGGGATTTTGTGCTATTTAAATGAGCTTTGAAAGCTGGTTGGATATCAAAAAATCGGTGTACTTTGGAATTTATTTCTCATCAACGATTTTATTTTTTAAAAAAATGGTGAATAATGATTTAACTTTTAGCATTCCGATTTATTACCTTTCAAGTCAGTGCATCATTTTCTCGTTTAATTTAATTATTTTCTTAAATTTGACTGGTAAAAATATGTACATTAATTTTCATAAATGTAGTAATAATGTAGTTTGTAGTAAATAAATGTAATTTCTGGAGCTCAGGAAGTACATTTATTTTTTTCTCTGTATTGTAACTGGAATCTCAGTTGGGGTGATATTTCTTCTCCTGCTGCTGGTATGTTCTTTCCCCTTTTTGTTTTCTTAATTAATTTTGTGGTTCGTTGTAACATTCTTATGTAGTTTTATTTTATTTTATATATTTTGTTTTAATTTGGTGGTGTTTGTAATGTGTGTGTGTGTGTTTGCTGTTCAAATTGGTATTTTTGTTTACTTAATTTTCGGGGGATTTTCGAGTCAAGAAGGGTCAATACTTTTGAGCATTGTCGGATGCCTCTCACAGAAAAAAAATCCCTTATTTTGAATCCTTGTCTGAGGGTGACACTTGAGAATGTCTTCAGGCCGGATTTCTTTTCTATTGGTTGTAGTTTTGATTCTGTTGCGTTCCATTTTGCTACCCTTATTTTGTTAATTAATTTAGATTCATTTGTTTTTTAGTCGTAGCTGCATTTACGCTCACTAAATACAATGATTGTTTTTTAAAAATTTTGAAAATTTTAAATTTTAAACTTGTGTAAATCTGAAATAGTTTATAGTTTCGATTCCAATTTTTAGTTTTCTATCCGTAATTAGTTTCGTTTACATAATTATAATAATTATTTTTATTTCGATTTCTTTCGATAATAGGTTCCATTTCATTTACTTTTCATTTTTGCAAACTTTTAGTGTTTAATTCAAAATTAAATTTTAATTTCGATTTCGACCTATTTAGTTTCGATTTAATTTTTGTTGACATGATATATACATTAGAAGATATTTATATCGAATTACTTTTTGACTAAGGGTTAACTTTAAATAGATTTGAATCATTTATTGGATCACATTTAAAATTAGTGTCAATTTTGCTGAATATAGCAATTACAATAACTTATACCAATTCAGTTATTTCAAGAAATTTAAAATGTGCAACTTGTTTATAATAGCAGATTTTTATTTTATATCAGTGATATTGAATTCAAAGGACAATCACGATATTACTGTTAATTATAAATTAGTGATAAAAAACAATTTCTTTCTAAATAAAAAGTATTGACTTGAATTAAAAAAAATTAGTAAAAGGTGTTAAAAATATAATGAATTTTTTGGAACGAAATAATTCATAAAACGCAATTTAATCCTATTATTAACTGTCACTTATTTCCCCGATATTTTAGGTGTAGTCAAGCATTGAATATTTATTATTATACATTAATAGAACATTGAATCTTTTAAACACATCTTGTCTTTGCATTTTTATTAAGACAACAGTTTCTTCATTAAAATGTCTTTTATTTATATATTATTACGGTCATTCTCCTTTAAAAATTATAAATAGCTTCTTTTTGATTGAATACATTTATCGAATAAATGCAAGTCAAAGGACATTTCAAAGTCTGGTTTTTTAAAAGAAATTGAAACTGAGGAGATGAAATGAAACGAGAGCATGAAATTCTGATTCTGCCTGAAATTATTCGAATGAAAAATATGTTAATGAGAAGTATAGGAGTTCTGGAATGTACTAAGTCATAAATGAACGAAGAGTAGACATTCAAATGGTTCAATAATGACGAATGAGATAGCCAAAAATGGCATCATAAGCCACGCCCAGAAATTTCTTCGCCAATGGTCGACATATGTTTCGTTCGATATATTGTTCTTGCAATCATTATTAACAAAACAGGACACTAATAGAATTTTCTTTTTAGTTTAAAATACAAAACAGTAAAATATTGTTAAATAGATACATTCTGTTAAATCAAGCTAGGTTTGTGTGGATAAAGTAGCGATAATGTATTTTACGAAAGGTTATACATCAAAATAATTCTGTTTATAAAAGCAATTAGCTATTTTAAAGTAAATGCTTTATAAAACACCAAAATCAATAGTTTCTCTTCATTTCTATGTTTTTGTGAGTAAATACTCATAGATTACAATAATTGTTAACATTAGACATAAATTTTTTTTTACAAGATTAAGGTATCCGCCTACGTTAAAAACACTGATTATCAACCACATTATCGAATATTTTAAATTGTGATTTCTTGGGATTCAGACTTTCGTCTTTATAAAACAATTTATCTTTTATAGGAAAAGGAAGGCCTGACCTATCATCCAGGGGCATTTTAAGCAAAACATATTTTTCAGCTGAAATTTGTCTTCAATTTTCAGAAAAATTCTCCACCATTAACATGATATCACTAAAACTATAGAGGTATTTATTTACATTAAAAAATTCAACCTGTGTTTTAAATAATATGGGCAATGAAATAAATTAAAAGCTTTGCTATTGACGAATTTTTTTTTTTTCATTTATAAGTGCTTTTAGAAAAATTAAGTAGTGAATTTACGGGAAAAATGCATAGATACGTATATGCTTGCCCACAGCTGCTTTGCATCTCAACATTTTTCTTAGATTTTTGGTTCATTTCATTTAGTATCATACTCTAAAACTTGCGTACAAAGAAAAAAAAAGATTGTTGCATTACCATTTTGTGTAAGGTGTTAACTGTTTTGATTAATTTTCCTTAGAATTTACTATAAATTTTAATATTTCTCAAAATATATTACATTTTCAAATATTTTGTTGTTATTTTTATAGTATTTTCTATTATAATTAAGAATACATCTAAAAACCATAATTTTAAGTAGTATTTAAAAAATCCATTTTTTCAAATTTTTTTCTTCGTTGTCGTAAACGTAGTCGAATACCTAAAAGAATAAATTGTCTATAAAAAATTAAAATTCATTGATATAATTGGGTTATACATTACATTATAGATGATTTTCGATTTTCTATAACTTATATCACTGTTTTAATCAGTTTTGCAATGTACCTTTTTAAAGAAAGGTCCATGAGATTTTTATAAATGATAGTGCCAAACCAATAATTTTTTTTTTCTTTTTTAACCCCTTAACGGTTGCATAATTTTGTACAAAATGGTCATAAAAGAGCCTATTTTTTTATTCAAGGAAATTATGCAAAACTGAGTGTATGTACAATATCTGCTTGTTTTTAATTTTTTTGCTCATTTTTAGCTTGAAATAAAGAAAAAAAATCGGAAAAGCCAAAATTCACGGTTATTATGACTGAATACTAGTTTTCCAACAAAGAGAGAAAATAAAAATTATGTGTATTAAGCCTTCAAACATTATTTTATTACATTTACACATGATGTAAATAAATACTTGTCCTTTTTTCTTGTTTGATGAATTTTAAAGCATGAGATGCAAAAGCCAGCATCACAATCAGGACAATAGCACCGAGTTTCCTTTCTGCTGACATCTAGTTTAAAATAAATGAACCATCTCTAAGAACATAACAAATAGTCTAGGGCAGCTGGCGTATATTTTGAGAAATAAACATGATTCCGGGCATAAGAATTAGATTGTTTTAATACTTTTGGCGCATCACTTTTGAATAGGTCAGCCCGGAAATATGACGGACGCGAGAAATAGAGATAGAAATTCCACTCCGTCATTTTCATGGGAGCGAGAAGGAAGGGGTTAAAGACATTTGCACGTTTTCAAACAGTAGAATAAATTATTGTTGATCAATAAAAAATAATTTAATCCACTATTTTTTACTTCATTTCTGAAAATTTATATTTCAACAGACGGAAAATTTATTCAAGGACAAAAGACATCCATGTAATCACATGAATAAGAGATTTCAAAAGTTATTTTGATATTTTACAAAATTATAAAACAGATTTCTGAGAATCTTCACAAACAGCTTAATAATGATATCGAATTCATGAATAGCTGGCGTCCTGGCATAGGGGTAGCGTGTCTTCCCAATGATCTGGGTGTTCTGGGTTCGAGTTCCGGTTCTGGCATGGTTGTTCTGTGTTCTATCTGTAACATGTATGGATGAGCCACCCTGTAAAAAGGGGTTGTGCAAGCGAATGCGTGTGTCACCTTCATTTGAGCTAGAAGTCAGGCTTCTGCCCTCTTGGTGCTCAGGGGTCTTTACCCTCAGAAGCTACTGCACACCCTTTCCGTGGAAACACGGACACGACATCCTCATCAATTCGTGAATAAAAACAACTTTTTCTTCCCCGACAAAATATGTATTTAGATGATAAATTCAGTATTAATCAAACAATCTTGTAATTAAAAATCGTTCAAATTTCAATCAATAACATTTTTCCGATTATATATATATTTTTCTATTCATAACATTTTTCCGAATATATATTTTTTCATTAATACATGAAGCATAAATGTTTCTTAAATACATTTCTCCACAGTTACGACCTAAATTTCCACCTCCTCAGAGAAGGGTTAATCCGGAATTTGCGTGATATCCCAATGAAATTAAGGTATCCGACTGCATTAAAAAAACTGGTTACCGCCCACATCGGCAATTTTTTTATTGTTATTTATTTTTTATTGCTCAGAATTTCATCTTTCCAAAACAGTTTATGCTTTCTGGGAAAAGAAAGGCCTGTCATATCATCCAGGGGGATTTTAAGCTAAGCATATTTCTCAGCTAAAAATTATCTATAAATTTAATTTTCTCTAAACTTAAATATTCATAAACATTCTCCAACGTTAACATGATATCTCAAAAACTAATAGAATTATTTGCCTAAAAATGTCAGCGTTTTTCTTAAATGGTATCGTCAATGAAATGAACCAAAAGTTTCATTCTTGATGAAATATTTTTCATTTATGGGTGTTTAAAAAAAAATTTAAGCTGTGAATTTACGGAAAGAATGCAAATATACGTATAGTTTTACTCCTAACTTCTTTGTACCTCAAACGTTTCCTTAGATTTCAGTTCATTTCATTCATCCTTCTATTCTACAGCTTGTGTACAAAGAAAAACAGGATGGCTGCATCACATTTTGTGTAGTGTGCAAACCGTTTAGATTAAATTTCATTAAAATATACTACACATACTCCTATTTCTCAAAATTTATTATATTTTCAAATAATTTGGTTATATTGATAGTATTTTGAATTAAAATTGACAATACATCTAAAAACCATAGTTTTTAATAGTTTTTAAAAAATCCAATTTTTCAATTTTTTTTTCTTTTGAACGTAGTCGGATACCTTAAGATCAAGGATTTTATTTTTCTCTTTCAATTTCTGTTCTCTAGAAGGAAAACAAACGCATAACAGGCATTCTAATTTTTTTTTAAAGGAATTTAATCTGAATTTAGTTTTATTACTTCCAAGAAAGTCCCCCAACGACATTATAAGTAGGATATAAAACCAATTTCTGCTGCTTTCAAACCTCATGTTCTTCCATAAATTCATCCCATGTTTGAACTGTCAACTATTGTAATGCAATTTATCAATTTTTCCTTCAAAACTGACAGTATAAAGCCTTTGTCAAACTAAATTAAGGAAGATCTATGTATCACGAAGTTCTTAAGAAATCTATGAACATTGAATTTTAGCTTTTTTAAAACAAACTTATTTTACCTCTTTCAAAAGCAGCAAATCCGCCTGCCAATTAAACCCTAAACAAGCAACTATGCAATTTTTACTGATTTAACGTATCCGACAACGGGAAATCCACATTGGGATTTTTTTTTATCTTGCTATTTCCTGTAGTTGTCCTCTTTCCAAAACAGTTAATCTTCTCTAAGTACAGGCTGGCCTGACCTCTCATCCAGGGACACACATATTTTTCCAGCAAAAATAATGTTTTTAATTTCAATTTTCACAAAACTCTATTTTACATGCAAATTTTCCAACTTTAACACGTTATCTCAAAAACTAATAGAGGTACTTTCATAAAAATTTCAGGGCGTGTTCTAAATAATTGTTGGAGAAATACATTTCCATTTATAGGTGTTTTTAGAAAAAGTTAGTTGAAAATTTATGGAAAAAATGCATCTATACCTATATTTTCAGAAAAATTGTGAATTTTTGGAAAAGATACATTTATACGTAAATTTTCGCCCTTAACCTCTTTGCGTCTCAAAATGTTTCTTAGATTTTGTCATTTTGATTCACTTCATTCAGTATTATTCGCCATAACTTTTGCATAAATTTAAATAGGATTGCTGCGTTATAATTATGTGTAGAGAATTAACTGTTATGGTTAAATTTCATTTAAAATTATCACAAATTTTCTTATTTCTCAAAATATATTACGTCTTCAAATATTTTTTTGTATTTATAATGTTTATAATGGACAATACATCTAATAACTATAAATAGTTTTTAAAGAATCTAATTTTTCAAAAAAATTCTTTCGAACGTAGTCAGATACCTTAAATGCAAACTGCCTACATTTTGTGAAATTAATTTTAATGACGGTGGATTAATTGATAACTACAAAATACTGATAGGAATAAAACAGTGTTAAACTATTCTTATTTTTTAATGAATTGAATTTACGAAAGCATAACTCTACGTATCAGCCTGTTCAAAAATTTTAATTTCCGAATGGAGAAACTAAATGTATTGCATAAAGATTCAAACCTTGTTTAGTGAGATTGCTACTTGATTTAGATTAGACGTAGTGTTCTTTAAGACAGTATATACAGGATGGTTCAAAACATTGTTGAAATATTGTGGAAAGGTATTCTGATTATAATTAGGTGGCAGCCGAAAGTGGCCTTACATTGGTAAAAGTTTGAGTTGATATCTTAACAAGCCAGTAACAACTACTAGACAAAAGCGATCGCTTTTGTTGAATAGGTAAATTACTGCATTTCAAACCCAAATATTGCAGGCTCGATCCCTGGCGGAATTCAACCTTCATGTTAGCACAATTCCAGCTAACTCCATCACCAAATTGGTGACTTTAGACGATGAACATTCAAACTGCTGTCCTGGTTCCATCTACCAACAGCAAACGCAACCAAAGTTGTCAGACACACTTGACGCAACAATCACTCACTTTGCTCACCACAACGCTTGGCTCTATCGAAAGAACTCTCGTGGCTCACCAAAATGCTTGGCGAAATAAGATCGTTCGCCTCTACAGACTCACTGGTAGGGGATTGTTGAAGTGATATCTTAACAAGCCAGGAACAGTTACTAGGACAGGAACGATCGCTTTTGTCGAATGGATAAATTACTGCACTTCAAACTCAAACATCGCAGGTTCGATCCTTGGCGGAATTCAACCTCAACATTGGCGTATTTCCGCCAATACCACCACCACAAGTTCATAATCAAAATTAAAAATATAGAATTTAAATAACAATCAAATAACTAGGTATTTAAAAAAAAACATAGACTTTGTCCACATCATCTTAAACGATTTAGTTTGAGGAATCGCAGTTCTACATGTGGTAATGATTAAGATGATATTACATACTATATTTTCCATCGTCATATTCTTCATTATTCGAGAAAATTTATTCGTGGAATTTCGTGGAAAAGAAGGAAATATCTCTGGATGCATTCGGATCTCAATGGATCGGCAGAATTGGACCGATCACTTGGTCATCCATGTTACTTGACTTATCGCCAATGGATTTCTTTTTCTGCCGGGCCATGAAAGAGCATATGTACGAGACTCCCAGCGACATCCTTATGGACGTGAATAGCGGCGAAGCCAGTATCTTCCGTGATATGTCCGTCCTCCCTCTGGTGTGATGTAGAAAGGGAGGAGGTACCATCGCAGAAGTCGTCCTCGTCATCTGACAGTGGTTCAAAATAACGAGGTCCGTTGCAAAATAGCCCTAGTGTTGCTTTACAATGGGACATAAATATAACCAAACTAAATAAGACTTTGAAATCAAAATTAAAGTCAAGCGTCTTAGAAAATATTCGGCTACCAACTAACGGAGCTGTGAATCCTGTGTTCGTGCAAATGGGTAAAATTCCAAGCACCTACTATGATCTAATACTTTACCTAGTTGGACTACTATTGGAATAAAAGTCACATTCGTAAACATCAGGTCGGCTAGCTGGGGGCTGTGACGGGCGCTCGGGCCCCACGACTTAAGGGGGCCCCACTGTAATTAAGAATTTAAATGGTTTTCTGAACATTTCGTTTTTTCTCTTTAAAAAGGTTTTTCCAAAAATCTTTTTCATTTTTTCCATCAATTGTTCTTGCCTTCAATTTCAAATTAAAACTGAAATCCAAAATTTAAGAGCAAACTTTGACAAATTTTTCGACGAACCAAAAATCGCACATAATGTGAACATTTTCCTAAAAAACGAATTCAAAAAGGGAAAACATTATGTTCCGAAGTTATAAGAAAAACCGGGTAGAGAAATTCAGATGTTATTTTTGTGATTAATAATATTATTATACAAATAGAAGATGTGTTTAAAAATATACCTTTCTTATTTCAAATTAATCACTTATATAACATTTTTAGAAAAATATGAAATGTTCCAACAACTTTGTAGAGTTTTACAACACAGACATTGATGAAAACATAGTACAAGAAATTTGTTTGTTACGGAATTTGAATGAAAGAGATGTAAATTACGCATAAAATATATTGCAATCCGTACTAAAGAATAATTATAATGAGTTCTTTCTAAATGTATTAAAACTACGTTTCCAGTTACTTCAGCAAGTGCTGAGCACTGTTTCAGCAAATTAAAATGAATAAAAAATAATATTCGTTAAGCATGTGTTTGGAATGTTTAAATTTTCTTGCTGTATTAAGAACGAAAAAATATGCAAAAATTTTTAATCTTTCTAAAGTAATTGATGTATTATCAAAAACATATGTCATTAAATAAATATTCATTATTAATATGCTAAACTTTTTTTTTGTTTTATAAAAAATTAGGGCCCCAAATAGCTTTTTACACCCCCTTTTGAGGAGAAGGATGGCTCTGGTTACCATTTTTCCTTGTGTTCACTTCACTTCATTTGCCCATGCGTTTGAAGATTTTTAATATACTTTCCTGTGTGAAATCGATTTCCTCAAGTATTCCCTACCTTCCCACAAAATTTGAATGACAAATTTTGAATCACCCTGTACATTTTTTCAAATTTGAAATAGCTTAATTTCATTTTTTATAGCCACATACCTGAAATATATTTATTTTTTAAACAAAATAACAACATTGCATGAAGATCCTCGATGTGCTTTGCAAATTATTTGGATAGTAAAGAACATCTATTTAGAAATCAATGTGAAGGCAGAAAAAAATTATAGAATTAGAGGTACCGATTTTGAAGTTTCAAGAGCCGCGGTGGCCTGGTGGGATGGTCTTGGCTTCGGAACTGGAGTGTTTCAGGTTCGAGACTCGATTCCACTGAAGTACCTGCATGTAAGGTCGTCTCTTCCATGTTAAATCCGTCAGGCCAAACATCCATCCGCTGATGTGGTGTGGTGAGAGGGCTTCCAGATCAGGTGCCGTCCTCATCATCTGACCGTTTCTCAAAATGTCGATGTCCTTCCCAAAAAAGCCCTAGAGTGGCTTTACAAAGGGACTTTAATATAATTAAACTAACTAAACTAAACTTTGCAGTTTCAAAACAAAATTAACTCACCACCTTCAATCGACTTTTTTTATATAAAATATTTATTTGATTTTTGAATAATTCTCATTATATTAGCAGATTTATCAAATGTTTTTGTACACACTAGAATATTTTTAAAAAAATTTGAATTTTAAAAATTTATTTTTTTCACAGTAGGTCATTATATATGTTTAAACTCATTTCAGTGTGAAAAACCCTATTATGCTAATTTTTAATTAATTAATTAATATTTAATGAGATAATTAGCATATTTTTTAAAACGTTATATCTTAAATTCTAAATTATATATTTTTAAACATGATATCTTTTTAATGTTAAATTTTACCCTTCACTTTGTCTGCCTCAATAAAGTTATAAAAATATGCAGTTTTTTTTTCCATCAACGATGAATAAAGAAAAAACAGATTTTTTCTGTAATTTTATCTTTTAAATAGCTATTAAAAATTTGTTTATATAAATATAGCTTTAAATATATAAATATAACTATTAAATATTTTTTATATAAATAAACAAAACATCCAATGTTTCATACAGAGTATTTCGATGTAGATATATATATATATAATTGTATTTAGTTTAATTCTTGTGGGTTATGATTGTTTTAATGAACTTACATAGTGGAAGAATATCATTCTTCATAAAATGAGTTAAAAAAACGAAACTAGAGATTTTACTGCAAGTACCTCAAGAAAAATCCTTATAAATCGAGAAATTATCCGAATAACAAGAACAATAGTTTGATATGGTTTGAAAGAAAAATGATACCAATAGTCGGTCCAAGATGCTGTCAGAGAACATTTTGAAGCTATAAAAATATTCTATATTTTTAACGAAGTTTTTTATATATATATTAGGTTGTTCGGAAAGTAATTTCGTTTTTTCCCGACAGAGGATTTAATTGTATTTTTCGCACCCAATTTCATACTTAAACCGCAAAATCATTTTATGTTTTAAGAGCTGATATAGCAAGGCTTGAGTGTGAAAAAGTGCAGCTGATTCTTCGCAGTAGTTTTTGGATGGTGCCCTTTTAAATATGGAGAGCAATAAACAGCATTTTCGTCATTTTTTTCTTTTTTGCTATAAAAGGTAAAAATGCTGTTCAAGCCAGAAATAAATTAGCCAATATGTGTGGAGAAGATGTGTTAACAGTACATCAGTACCAGAATTGATTTGCAAAATTTTTCCTTCAAATGAGGAGGCCAAAAACCACCTCGATCAGTTTTTTTTACAACAAAGACCAAAACTTTTATGAGCGTGTAATCATGTTACTACCAAAAGGTATTAGACCAGAATGGCAATTTTATAATTTAATAAATAATTTATTCATTAAACGAAAATTTCTTTTCATTTTGACACAAAAATACTAAATGACTTTCCGAACGACCCAATATATTTTTTCGAAGTTTCAAGTAGGTATGTACACCAAAGTTTGAACTAGATAAACCTCCACTAATTTATTTCTTATTGTTCAGTAGATGTTATCTGTATCTAAAAAAGTAAATGGATGATTTAAAAAAACTTAAAAAGCTGCACTTTTAATTAAAATTTACTTTGAACTTTGAAGTTTTAATTAAAAGATTAAGCAGAAATGGATTTTTTTTCATTAAACTTTTTTTTCTGAAGAAGAATTTAGTTGGCAAATCATTTTATTCATTAGTTTAGAGGGTTTCGACCCGTGAAATAGTGTCCCTGTCTATTATCTTGATGTTTAGACAGCACTTAAATTTTATGCTTAATTTCCTAGTACAGAAAAGAGAAAAATTTATGAGAATCTATCAATGACCCATTATATATTGAACAAGTAATATATAATTTTTTAAAATTCATTTCCTACTTATTTTCTTATATGATTTATGTATATTGTTACGAATGTTACGTGTCTGTGCTGCTGCTTCCCAGCATGATTGGTTCCTTCACCGAAAAGAATGATTCACAGTATTCTGTACTTGATGCTGCGGATGCTCTTAGAAATGATCCCGGAGCTTGTCAGTATACTTGTCGACCATTTGGCGACTTAGCGATGAATTTGGCTAGTTTTGGCGACAAAATGCATAATTCTCGAAACATTGAGAATTTTCTCGATTCGTCCATTAGGAACCAAGATACGTCCAGATATGCCCTGATTGGTCCAGACATTTCTAACCACACCTCCTGGGACTGTATAAGAACGACAGTTTCAAGCTTCGGGCAGAGTAATCGGAATCGACCTTAGATAACGAGTCCTCCAGAGGAGAAGACATGAAGTGGCAGAGCCAAGCGAGTGCTGAAAGCTGAGTGCCTTGTAGTATGTTGAGTGAGGCAGCTTCGAGTGCTACAGCAAGTGCTGTGCATATTGTTACTACTTGTAAGTCTTACTGTCGTTACTGTGTGCTGTTGTGTGTTCCTCTGGACTGTAAATAAGCGTCGTCTGTGTTGTGTCTTCTACTAAAGGACTGATCATTGTGTGTTATCTTTCCACACAGTACACACCCACTATAAAAATAAACGAACCCGACGGATTAGGATCGGAAATCCGTAACAATATGTTGCATGATTTATCGAGTCAGTAATCTCAGAGCTTGGCGACAAACTTGAAAACCTGGTGACTTTGCGACCAAATAGTAGCTATTGAAAAAATGTAATTAATTAATATTCGAAAAAAATGACTGCATTATCTTCAAGTGTCATCCACTAAAAGTTTTTAACCCTCCGGGTGCCCAGTTATTCTGAGTATGGCTTCTCAAAAATTTCTCTCTATCCGTCAATAGGTTGCTTCAAAAAAATATCAGCTTCACACTAGACAGTGTCTGAAAAATAAACGAGCATTTTTCACTTCTCCTCTTACTCAGAGGCGGGGTTCCCATTAACCCAGTGGGGAGACTGGTTTGTAATCTATCTGGTTATCTTATCTTACTGATGACCACTTCCCTCCCCTCCCTTCTTCACTCATCAACTTTTTTTTTTTTTCGTATTAGCAATATGTAATTTCGAATTAAACGGCGATATGAATTCATATCTTTGAAAGGGAAAAAATATTTTGCATAGAGGTCTTAAATTTGTAAACCAACTTTTTTATATCATTAGATTGACTATCTCACATCTGCATTTATTCCAAAATTTTTACAAAAGACACTATGCTATTTATTGTCTTTTTCTTAAATATATAAATATATAAAAGAAGGAAAGCATTTAGAAACATAAATGTGCTAAAGTTATGCTACACATTTACACTTTTTCTGCATATAAGTAATATTTAATGTAAATAAATATTCTTTTATAAGAGCGCATACAATTTTCAAAATTTGTGTTTCCTATAATTTATTTTTAGAGACGTAATTTAAGATATATTTTTCACTGAGAGGTGAAAAATTTGCATCTTAATTATAACATCACACCAATTAATGTCGTTGCTCTTTCATAAAGAAGCAAATGCTTCGATAATTCTTTGACAGACTTTTCAAAGTTGCCTCTTAAAGCTTTTGGAATTTATATAAATGTTGGAAAATATCACTTAAAGTGTTCTTGCATTTAATATTAATAGGATATTTTTGTTTCTAACTCAAAATTGTAAGACAGTTTTCAAAAGAATTTGAAAGGAAAGAAAAGAATTTCTTCACTAATTTTTTTTGAAAATTTCCAACTGATGAAATCAGTTTTTAGTGAGATATGAAGCGATATTAATTGCAATTCACTCACAGTAGTATTCGTTATTTATTTTATATGTAAAGGTCTTATAGCCTTAGTTATCTAAATATTTGTATGAAATCAAAACGTCTTTGTAAAAATAATAAATTGTCATTTTCTAAAAATATAATTTAAAAAAAAATTATTTAATATGTTTCTACCTGTTTTGAATAAAAAGTTATTTGTCAGCTTTAATACAGTTTTGTTTTTAAATCAAATATCACTATTGGCAAGAAAACACTTTTCAGTGCTTCAGCAGAATATGTCTTAGAATCTATCTTTGAAAATATCAGAGTTCACAGATAGACACATTTTTTTAAAAGTTCTGAATGACAGAATGTGCAAGTGTATGAATCGAATGTTCCAAATTAAGTAATTTCGTACTTGTCATATTCCTAGATATCAAGGCAAAACAGAATATAAACCGAAATTAAGGCTATTAGGGATGATAACAAGAGCATGTTTGTAGCTACTATGAACTTTCAAAATTGATTTTACTAATATTCTACTAATATTTTTGGGTTGATTCTTCAAACAAATTTTTTAATGTTTTTCTAATTCAAAGAATCTGATGTTGAAGAAACTAAAGTGCCTTTTTGAGACTAAGTTTTTCATATTTAAATAATATTTGTTTAATTTATATATTGTTCGAAAATCTACAGCTTATTTCAGTGATTTATTAATAGCGTACTGAATGCAGAAATAATACAGTGATTAATGTATAGAATGCGGTACATAAATCACGAACAGAATCGGGTATAAATTCAAAATTAAATTTAATAATGTAGCGAAAATTTAATTTGCATTGAGCATTTTATTTCTATTTCCAAACTAATGTTCATTTCATTATAATCATTGCGCTGACGATTCCTATTTCTTCATAATACTCTAGAATAAGTCACTAAAACAGTAAGATTTTTTTTTTTTCAAAATTTAATCGTTGCAAATATTTTGAAACTATTAGTATGATATCATTTGAAATTATAGAAACATTTTTTAATAGTTTTAGAGAATTATTATTTCGAATTGCGATTAGTTGCAATGTATATAACGTATCTCATATGTCACATTTAAAAAATAGTTTCCTAAATATTTTAAAGTGCTCATAATAACATTCTTTCATTCATAATCAAAGTCTTAATGATGTCGTTAGTCTTGATTTCATCAGTTATGGCATATCATGTGAAAGATTTGCATATCGTGTTTTTAAATAAGCCATTAAAAAGTTCTTAAAAATTTTAACTGAGGTTACTGTTAAAAAAAAAGCAGATATTTTTTCTCAACGTTAAGAAAGTAACGACGGACTGTAACGGTAAAGTAACAAAATTGATTTCAATTTCATTTCTACAAAAAGGAAATGTTACAAATTATTTCTAAAATTCTGACTTGTTTATAAAACCTGAATAAAAATTGTCCTAAAAACGAAAATTTCGTCTTTGGAAAGCTAATCTTTTGAATTTTAATGTGACACAACAATTCTCAATAAGCTTTTCTGCTTGATAAAATTTAAATTAATATTTAATAAACAAGAAATTAGTCATTTTAAAAAAGATTCTAATTATTGATTATCTATTGGTCAGGAAGTATTTATGTACCAAATTTTATAAATCGAGGACCAACTGTTTATGATAATTTTTTGTTTACTTGGTTTTCTATCTGTTTTCTAATTTATTTATTTTTTTTGGTGATTTTCGTTTTTCTCGACTTACAAAAAACGAATTTAACAGTATGGCTATTATAAATATATTACAATTTTTTGATTCGGAAGCTATAATATAAATTTACATTACTGCGAATTAAATTAAATAAAATACAAAAAAAAATTTAATTAATTTAGAAACAAATAATTAAATTAAAACATGAAATTCCTTGCAAGTCTTTATGCCGTATTTTAAAAAAAAGTGAAAATGGAATTTGAAATATTTTTACATCAAAATTCAAATTTTAACAAACAGTCTTGATTTCTTAACTGAAAAACTGTCTACGTATTCATGTCGTGAATTTTGAGGCAAAGTAGTTAAATAAATAGATAAAATAAATTCCTTTTATTTTTGTTATTCTTTTGAAGGCGTTAGATGTATTTTAAAACTGTTTAATAGCAACATTTTAAGAGCAAATCTATTTAGAAATATTCTGCTTTATTAAGGAATGAATTCTTAAGTTATTATTTTGGTAAGTAAAGTTTAGTGAGAAGATTTTTTTTCTCATAAGTTTCCGAAAACTACTTGGAATACTTCCCTTCTTAAATCATTTAACGATAAGGAATTCTTTTATGAGCTCTAAATGTTTCTAGGTGGTTCTCTGTAGGGGGTTATCGTAAAGTTATCTATCATTGACAAGAAGGTCATTAACGGAGGGGGACGGCACGGAAGAAAAAACACGTCTTCGCCCTTTTCGAGCTTCAATTGAAAGTAGGAAAAAACCGTTTGCGCCCGTCTTGGAAACAACTGAACAGAACGAAAAAACACGGTTACGCCCGTTTCAAAGGGGATGTGCCTTCCAGAAAAAAATATCTCCGCCGCTTGGAGGGTTAAAAATATATTTGAACTCTAGTGGATGAATAAAAATTTTTTTATTAACAATTGAAAATTTGAACAAGATATATAAATATATGCAGGGAGAATGTGAACTAATAGATGGAATTGAAAAACAGATATAATTTTACAGTTTTAGGGAAAAAAAACTACATTTCAAATTTCTCTAATCTATTTAGAAATGATATATTAAAACGATAACCAGGAAATATTGAAATGATTGTATTTCTTCTAATATTGAAAAGGAAAAAGGAAAAAGAAAATTGTATAAAAATGCACTTTTATTTGCAAAGATCATACAAGTATTAAAGAAATAAAGTCACAGTACCACAAAAATCAACATACATTTAGAAAAAAAATTACTAGACGATTTCTGAAATTAACTCTATCGATAATGGAAAGCTCCAAACTTCCATTCAGCAAAACTACGATTGACGCCTCGATATCGTAGTGAAATGGGATTTAACAGTGTTAAGGAATCCGACTACGTTAAATACACAGGTTATCGACCACATTGGCGATTTCTTTTAAAATTCTTATAATTTCTTCTAGTTCAGACTTTCCTCTTTCGAAATCAGTTTATCTTTTCTAATTAAAGGAAGGCCTAACCTACCATCCAGAGTCACATATTTTTTCAACTTTGTCTTTGAATTCGATTTTCTCAAAACTTTAATTTTCATAAATTTTTCCACCGTTAACACGATTCTGAAAAGCTAATTGCGGTAGTTGCATAGAAATTTCAGAGTGTATTTTAAATAATATGGGCAATGAAATGACCCAAAATTTTTATTGGTGGTGAAATATTTTTGCATTTATAGGTGTTTTTTGGAAAAATTAAGATCTGAATTTACGGAAAACCCCCATATACACGTATATTTTTACCCATAACTTCTTTGTATCCCAAACTTTTTCTAAAATTTTCATTCATTTAATTTATTATTATATTCTATAAGCTGCATACAAAGAAAAATAATATTACTAGATTACCATTTAGTGTAGAGTGTTCACCGTTTTGATTAAATTTCAAAAACATTTACTGCAATCTTCCTATTTCTCAAAAAATGTTATATTTTCATACAACCTTTTTGTATGTATAGCATTCTGTATTTTAATTAACAACTTTTCTAAAAAACATAGTTTTAAATATTCTTTTAAAAACCAGTTTCCCAAAATTTTTCCTTCTAACATAATCGAATACCTTAATCTGAGAAAAACTAATTTTAGAATTTTTTAATATTTATAATAATAAATTATTATAAAAGAAAAAAGTGTGTAAAATAAAATAATATCCCATTTTTAATTTGTTAATAAAAATTCATTTAAAAATAATTTTATTAAGTTTAATTTTTATTTCATATTTATTTTTAAAACATATAAAATATGCATATTTCAAAACAGAATCTCATCTAACGCTTTCGAATCTCTTAAAAGATATAGTCTCCTTAATGAGATAGGGAAAAATGTCAAAAGAAGCACTTCAATTCTTACTATTTAAAAACACTCTTCTAAAAGAAATATTTTTAAGTGCTTAGAATCATAAACGAAAAAATTAAGACTTAAAAGAAAAAATGCCATCATTTAAGAAAGCTCATTTACTAGAAAAATATTAAAACACAGTTTTAAGTGTACAAACATAAAAAAAAACAAATTCTTAGCCTAAATTCCCATTACTGTAGTCCTTTTTCAGTTACTTTAATGTTGAACGTAATGAGGAGCAGATTAAAATGCGTAAGAAAATTACACGTTTGAACGCACAGATGCAACAGTATAAAAGAAGCAGCAACAAAACTATTTCCTCCTAAAGAATTCTTTCCAACCTTCTTGGCTAACATCTTCCTTTGCCCTAAATGGTATGTTTATTCATTTCAAACGCTTTGCATTTCACGTTTATTCTTCCTCATGTTAGAGCAGAAGATGTAATTTGCGTTGCCAAAACTTTCTTTCACATTTCAACTGAAAAAAATGTTTCAGGCTTGCGTAATATCTTCTCTCAGCGGCTTGTATAAAATCAAAAAAAAGTCCTAGAATTTCCCGAGAAAATATTTTCACCGTAGAAAAATAAAAATTAATTACTGTTGTCTATAGAGAGAAAGGTAACATAATACAATCTTAAACAACTTCATCTTTCTAATCTAATACTTACTGGTACCAATGAAGTTTTGAGATTGAATCGAATGTTGCTGTGAAATTGATTTTACTTTCAGCAAGTTCCATACCATTAAATAATTCCATCGTTTTTCATTTCATTTGTTTCTTTCTTATTTTTTATTTGTCGAACAGAGTTCGGTTTTTATTTCGATCCTTCATTGCCATTTACGATAACATTGTTTTAGTCCTCTGTGTTTTACTAACTTTTCTGGCATGTATGGTGACACAATGTGATTTGTGAAGCCCTACCGTTGATAAGACTGGTTGGTTGGTTGTTTTGTGTTTTTGGCCCAAGAACTATCCTTGGCCAAACTGCGCCATCCATGTGGTTAAAAAGAGGTTAAATAATCTTTAAATAGATGAAATTTTGCTTAAAAGAAGAACGAAATATTTAAGAAGTACTGGAAGCAGTAGCGCAAGATTATTTATTTACAATGGAAAAAATTTAAGAAGTTAAATCACTTGAAGAATTTAAATGCAACGTAAAAATTTAGTAGCATATGAGAATTTAAAAATGTTTGATTGGTGGTTCTCTCGCATTAAATCAGCGAGAGTTAAGGACGATGATTGAAAAAACTGGTTACGATGAATATTAATAGCTGGGCACTCGATCAAAATGTGACGAACTGTAAAATCTGTGCGACATGTGGAACATATAGGTACTCTGTCACCAAATAGTAGGTGCTTGTGAGTGAACCGAGTATGCCCTATACAAAGCCGTGTTGATATAACATGAGGTGTGCATAGAAATGGTCGATGAAGTGTGTATAGGAAAGGTTTAAAAGGATTAATCATTTTCCAGAATTTTAAGATTTATTTTTTCTAGGATTCGTGTTTTGAAAAGAAGCCAACAATTTTAAACATGATAACATATTTTAAACATGATAAATTTAATATAATTGATATGTGCTTAAAAGAATGGAGAGATTCCATTTCTATGAAATCAAATTAAATACAATATAAATGAAGAGTTAGTTAATGTAATAAAATAATAAATATAAAAAATGCAGTCCTAAAGAACAAAACAAACAAACAATAAACATGTTGTGAATAATTAAATAGATTCAGAGCTGAACTACAAAAAGAAGTTTTAGGACTAAGGCAAGTAAAAGTAAAGATTCTATGGATAATGAATATAAAAAATATAGCACATATTTTCAAGAACTGGAGCAAAATTGGTGCTCAGAGCCGAATTGGGGAATAAAATAGGCCCAAAAGCTAAATAAAGGTATGTAATTAGATTAAATTTTAAAAATTTCACAAAATAAATTTTAGGACTATGACATTTAAGTTTATATTGTTAATTAATTTTAATGAATTTTGAAATTTGTGGGCTTATTTTACAATTTAAACTTCTCTATTTAGAGCTATGCCATTTTATTTCAATGTTTAGTTTGCAAAACAAGTTCGAGGCTTTTTGTTTATAAGCTTTATAATGGAGAGTTTAAATATACAGTATTGATTGCTAAAAAGCAAGGTATTTCCATCGTCATACGTGCAACGGTACACAGTTCATTAAGTGATCTGTGCCAACCTAATAAGAGAAAATATACGTAGTTTTAAATGAACTAAAATTACAAGGATTGAGATAAAGCAAAATAAAAAAATGGAATAATTCACGTCTCAATATTTTTTGTAGCAAAAGTCTCATTACAAATGACAGACTACATTTGACTGTATATCTCTTGCACCTTCCTAAATCATTCATCCGGTTAGATGAAACTGCAATGTATATAATATTTTTAAGAGTAGCATATAGAATTAAAAAAAATCCTACTTTTTTTCTTATATCATTTATATATAGGTTATATTATTTATGAACAGGTGTCGAATCAGTAATCTCAAAGTTTGGCAACACACTTGGTGACTTTGGGACAAAATAGAAATTACTGGAAAAATGTAAGTAATTAGTTTATATTTTTAAAAAATAGCTGCATTAAAATCAAGCGTCAACTACTAAATGTTTTTAAAAAATGTATTAGAACTCGAGTAGATAAATAAAAGTATTTTATTAATTTTTTTGAATTTTTAATGAATTTGCAGTTTGTAAACGACCTACTTAATTGCTCTCTTGTCTTTCCTCGTTTGTTTATGAAGCTAGATTTGGATAAATTTCCAGGTGTTGCGCAGTTAGATCTATTAAATGATGAATATTTGGGGACATATTTTTTGTCGTAGTAGTCAACATGATATACACCTGTATAATCGAAATATTATTTGTAGATCCACTTAATAATTAACAAAAGTACTGGTTGAAACGGAAATTTTCCATCATCTGTAATTTACCTTGAGTGGCAACGATAACAGTTTTATTTTGTATGTGTGAGATCAACTCTGAATAATATCTGCGGTTTGCTGACTATAAAATATTGAGCATGCTGAATAACAAAATCCTGGGTAGAAGACTATTCATTAATGAGAAGAAACACATTAATGCTTTCAGGAAGTATTTTTGATTTCATTTCACTCACATTGACTGAAATCAATCATTGTAATTTTTGTTTTCTTTGATATATGTGTGATTAATTTCGATGGGATGTACTGTTTGACTTTTTTATCTAATTTATTAATTTCTCATATTTGCTTCAAATAAAAAATTAATACTATAATTCCAAACTTTTATCTTCTTTAAAAGGATTATCACGATCTAACTGAGCCATGATTCAATGATTATAGTGAAAGTCTTCTCGAAAATTTATTGAACTTCCTTTAATAAAAATATATAACGGTGAGATTTTATAATCAGTTCTTCGTCTATTTTCGAGAGTTAAAATTTTTTAAGAGTTCAACAACTTTGTTGCCTCAATTACAGTTATCTATCAAAATATTTTCAAATCTTACAGTTCAGTTAATCGATAAACTTTTGCAACTAAGTTTCTGATTCTTAAGATTATTCGAATTCAGATACCTCAAAATACTCACACACCAAAGTTTCTTTAAAAAAAATCGTTGTTAAAGGGAGTTAACAAATAAAAGTTTATTTACCTCCCAAAATCGAGATGGTATCTGTGCATTTAAGGGGTTAATAAACAAAAGATAATAAATCTCAGCTGTTGACTACTAAGTAAGTATATATTGGAACCTCCTGTAACATGCTCTCGTTCTGAAAAAACCTAGTTGTGCTCTCAAATTAAACAGAAGGAGCGACTCTAACGAAGAAAGCACCCGTATCCGGATTTTAACCAGTCACAACAGAATGCGGAGGAATTTCCCAACGATATCCAGGCGTCAGTCGTAGTTTTGTTGCTAGGAAGCTTGGAGTCATTCAGTATCAGTGGAGTTAGTTTGAGAAAAACTTATTTCAGAATTAATAATATTTATAATATTAAATTATTATAAAAGAAAAAAAAGTAAGTAAAATAAAATAATTTTCTATTTTAAATACATTAATAAAAATTCATTAAAAATAATTTGATTAAGTTTAATTTCGATTCCATGCTAACTAATACCCGGCGCATTGCTGCCGTGGAAAAAATACTCTTAAGTGCAATCAATCAATCATTTGGCATTTTTTATCGAAATAGAATGATTGGTACGAACAGTACATAAAAAACAAACAAACAAATATTCATTGTTATGCATTAAATTTATGTATTCTTTTAGAGCTGTAAAGCTTGATGCTCTTTCATAATGATAATGAAAGGAACTATTAAGTGTATCTCGAGAATCGTTTCGTATTCGTTCAGAATTGTCAAGTTTAATTTTAGAAAGTAAGATTAAAATATTTTCTTTTAAAATTGATTAAACATAGACAGCATATTTATACCAGAAAAACGTTCATATAGTTGAAAAGATAAATTTTTGAAAATTAAGATGGGGCAAAATCATTTGTACTATAATATTTTTGAAAGCTAATGCGAAAAATGCTAAAATTGAAAAACCCCAGTATTGGTCTCTCCAAAATGTTCTCGAATATTCTGTATTACAGTTGTAACCTATGAGATCTACTTGCAAGGCATTACTATACAATATGCGCCTTTAACTTAGATTTAGTGATTCTATTGAATCCATCGTGTCACCTCGGCGAGTTATTTGGAGATTAATCCTTGGTTAATAGATGCGGTTCAGATTTGAATTTATTTTTTAAAAACTATATAATTATACTATCTCTATAACAATTGTAGGTATAAACAATAAGCTGACCAAGTTTCATCACAATCGGACGAACGGTTTAGGTAGACATCAGAGACATACAGACAAACATTCATTTTTATTTATATAGATTTATTTTTAAAACATATAAAATATGCATATTTCAAAACACAATCACATCTAACGCTTCCCAATCTCGTATAAAAGATTTTAGTCTCCTTAATCAGATAGTGAAAAATGACAAAAGATGCACTAACGAAAAAAACACCTGTCTCCTGTTTTTAACCAATCACAACAAAAGGCAGAGGAATTTCACCACGACATCCAAACGTCAGTCGTAATTTCGTTGAGAGAAAGTTTAGAGCTTTTCAGTACCAATAGAGTTAATTTGAGAAAAACTTATTTTAAGAATTAATAATATTTATAATAATAAATTATTATGAAAGAAAAAAAGCAAGTAAAATAGAATAAATTTCCATTTTAAAAACATTAATAAAAATTCATTAAAAAATAATTTGATTAAGTTTAATTTTTATTTCATACTAGCTGGTACTCAGTGCGTTGCTGCCACCGTAAAAACATAAAGTGCAATCAATCATAATTTAGCAGTCTTTTATCAAAATAGGATGAACTGTATGTCAGTATGTAAAATACAAACAAACAAATATGCATTTTTATATAGTATATTTGTGTATTCTTTTAGAAATGTAATACTTGGTGTTCTTTCAGAACACCAATGAAAGAAACTATTTTTTATATTTCGTGACTCGTTTAATATTCGTGCAGAATTCTCAAGTTTAATGTTAAAAAACGTGATTAAAATATTTTATATTTTAAAATTGATTAAAAATAGAAAATATATTTATGCCGTAAAAACGTTAATATAGTTGAAAAGATACATTTTTGAAAATTAAGATGGTGTAAATTTATTTGTACTATAATATTTTTGAAAGTTTCTGCAAAAAATGCTAAAATTTAATTAAAATGTAAAATCCCTTGGAATGGTCTCCCCAAAATTGTCTCGAATATTCTGTAATATAGTTGTAACCTCTGAGACTGACTTGCAAGGCATAAGTATACCATATGATAACTTGGATTTAGTGTTTCTATTGAATCTATCGTGTCTCCTCAGCGAGTTATTTGGAGATTGATCATTGATAAATAGAAGCGGTTGAGATTTGAATTTTTTTATTTAATATTATATAATTGTACTATGCCTATAACCATCCCGTAGATGTAAGCAACAAGCTGAGCCTGTTTCGTCACAATCAGATAAATGGTTTAGGAAGGCATAAGAGACATGCAGAAAAACATTCACTTTTATTTATATAGATTTTTAAAACATAAAATAAGCATAAATATTTCATATTCATAAAATAAGCATAAATAATATTTCAAAACACAATCTCATCTAACGATTTCGAATCTCGTAAAATATATAGCCTCCTTAATGAGATAGTGAAAAATGTCCAAAGAAGCACTTAAATTCATACTATTTAAAAACACTCTTCTAAAATGTATATATTTTGTAATAATTAGAATCATAAACGAAAAAATTAAGAGTTAAAAGAAGAAAAATGTCCTGATTTAAAGAAGCTCATTTTCTAGGAAAATATTAAAACACAACTTTAAGTGTTCAAACATAAAAAAAAACTTCACATTACTGTAGTCCTTTTTCAGTTACTCTAATGTTGAACGTAATGAGGTGTAGATTAAAAAGCGTAAGAAGATTACACGTTTGAAAGCGCGGATGCAACAGTATAAAAGAAGCAGCAACAAAACTATTTCCTCCTAAAGAATTCTTTCCAACCTTCTTGGTTAACATCTTCCTTTGCCCTATGGTATGTTTATTCATTTCAAACGCCTTATATTTCACGTTTATTCTTCCCCATGTTAAAGCAGAAGATATAATTTGCGTTGCCAAAACTTTCTTCCAAAATTCAACATCAAAAAATGTTTGGGGTTTGGGTAATAGCTTCTCTCAGCGGCTTGTATACAAGCAGAAAAATATTCTAGAATTTCCCGTGGCGGGAAAATGTTTTCTATGTAGTAGAAAAATAAAAATTAATTATGGTTGTCTACAGAAAGAAAGGTAACATAATACAATCTTAAACAACTTCATCTTTCTAATCTAATTTTTATTGGCTCCAATAAAGTTTTGAGATTGAATCAAACGTTGCTGTGAAATTGATACTACTTTCACCAAGTTCCAGACCATTAAATAATTCCACCGTTTTTCATTTAATTGTTCTTTTATTTTTTTATTTGTCGAACAAAGATCGGTTTTTTTTGTATTATTCATTGTCTTTTACGATAACATTGTTTTAGTTCCCTATATTCTAAGGACATTTTTGGCATGGATTATGACACATAGTGATTTGTTAAGCTAAAGTGTTGATGAAATGTGTTCAGGAAAGTTTTAAAAGGATTAATTATTTTTCTGGAAATCTTAGCTTTATTTTTTTCATGATTCGTATTTTGAAAAGAAACTAACAATCGATATTTTAAAGATGATAAATCTATATAAATAAAAATGAGTATTTTGTCTGTATGTCTCTTATGCCTTCATAAACCCTTCATCCGATTGCGATGAAACTTGGTCAGTTTATTGTTTACACCTACGGGATGGTTATAGAGATAGTACGGTTATCTGAAATTAAAAAAAAAAATAGAATCTCAACCGCATCCATTTACCAAGAATTAATTTCTAAATAATTCACCAAGGAGACAATAGATTCTGTAGAAATGCTAAATCCAAGTTAAGGGTTAATATTTTGTAGCTATAGTACGAAAATTCCATGCAAGTCATTCTCAGAGATAACACATTTATTACAGATTATTCGAGAATGCTTTGGTGAGACCAACCCTTGGGATTTTAAAATTTAATTGCATTTCAGTGTTTTTCGCAGTTACTACCAATTTAGTGATAACGCTAAAGAGACTGAATGGCAAAGCTTCGAGGATCATCTCTCCTGTTGAATCCTGAAAGACTGTCATGTGTACTGTGGACGTTGTCCTTAACGTATCATTTCTTGTGGGAAACTAGTATTCTGGGTGTGTTCGTCTTGGTTGTATATAGTTGTCGATATTCGTTGTCTTTGTGTTAGAGTTTAAATAAGCGCCGTCGTTGTTTTTACTGACGCCAGCTAATTGTTTTCAAACGATACGCCCATTACTTGGTAGTGAAATCAGTATTACAATTATATTGAGTTGAATGGATTATGGATTAATATGATAAAAATAATTTCAAATTAAAGTACTATACTTACAGCAATTTGAATTTTGTACTTCATTTATAAATATGCAAAGATATTTATCGTATTTTTGATATTTTATATAATTCCATGTAATCATTTGAAAATTTATAATTAGTCGAAAATCCTCATCATTAAAATTATCTTAGAAATCAGCTGAAATTTAAGTCACTGACATCTCTGTATCTTTTTTTTAAATTTTGCTTTATTCAGATGGAAATGTAAACGTAATGTCATGTAATATCAAAATTATAAAAGAAATAAAAAAAATTACACTTCAATTGCATGAGCAATCAAACACTATGTACTATACAAATTAATGTATCCTTGAAAATACAAAGTTTTTAATTTACATTTTTTACAACATTTATTGTAATATGTTGCATAGTTCTACAAATTAAGTTCATTTGTTGCAAATTCTGAATAGTTGGAACTAAAAATAAGCATAAAAATCTTTATAATTTTTAGGAAAATTATATCTTCTTCAAATACACGTGCTTTTTTTATGGTAAATATTGAGAACTAGCCTCCTTTGGCGACCAGCTGGTTTGCCATGAGTAATGCGTTCTAAAATTTTCAATTAAATCACATATTCATTAGCCAAAATTTAAAAAATAGTTAAAGTTAAAAGATTCAGTTATTAGTAGTTAAAGAGTTGGTAACTTTATTCGGAAAAGCTTTTTGAGTTTAATGCTCTAATAATTTATCGATTATGTTTCCAAAATATTAAAAATGTTTTTTTCGGTGATATTGCCAAAATGTTAAATATGTTTTTTAAAAAAAGCGAAAAAATTATAGAATTAATGATATAGATATTGCAAACGATTATAGAAATATGTCATTGAGTCGGGACTTCAATGCATATCCTGTCAAAATTCAATCAGGTCTACCGTAAATAAAGAAGATTTGTTGAATTAATGATATAGATATTGCAAACGATCATAGAAACCTTTGACTTGCATTTATTTGTTTAGAAAATATCACATTTATATATTATTTTATTTTATCCAGTCACGTGCTAAAAGTTGCATATCTTTAGATTTGTTTTGCGATGATGCTGTTTTTTTTTTATTTGAACTTCCGCCATTATTTTATTTTATTTTATCCAGTCACTTGCTAAAAAAACATAATTAAAATATTTCTTTAAAAATTCCTTAAAAATAGAAGCTTGAGATATACATCAATACACTGATACCATTAAAAAGCCAATTTTTGAATCTTTAAATTGATGTAAAAATTATATTTGTCCGATAATATCTTCAGAAGTTATAGTGGAAAAATGTCGAAATTTCGCTTAAATTTTAATTCATTCAAATTCTAATTAAAAATTCGAAAAACGGACTCCGAGGTGCATATTCTCGACCTCCAAGGTATGCATGTACCAAATTTGGTAGATGTAGGTCCAACGGTCTGGCCTGTAGAGCGCCAACACACACACACACACATTGAGCTTTATTATAAGTATAGATAAATGGAATCATTGAAGAAAACTGATATTCATTATATATTTTTTGATTCATGGTGAATCAAAACCGATTTCAACGTCATCAGTTTCCACTGGATCCCACAAATCCCCTCGAGATTGAAACTTCCCTGTAAAATTGAAATGTTTTCTTCACGTACTATAAGTTCAAAAGCAGTTCGACTTGTCATTCCCGAGAAATTGGAGACAAAATGTGGGAATACGAAGAACTTTCTACAGATTTTATTATGTGCGCATTTTAAGAGCACCATAAGATGGCGCCATCTAATAACATAGATGGTTTGGTCCAGGAAAAGAACGCAGTCTACGAGTGTCTCGTAGTTGGAAGTCAACGTGTTAAATGAAACTGTAATTAAAAACGTCATGTCATGGAGAAAAAAGTGTTCATTTTTAGGAAAAAAAATTAATAAAACTGGGAAGAGAGAGAGAGATTCTTGTTTGATGAGGAGATTCATTTTGAAGAAGATATTTTTTATAACAAATAAACCAAATTATTAAGAAATAATTGACTTAAAATTATGTATTTAAAATGCTAATTTAATGACGGAAAAGGAAATAAATTTATTTCCCATTTTTAAATAATTGTTATGATTGATAAAATAATTATTATGTCATAAATTTGAAAAAAAAACTATCATTTACCATTAGTCAAAATATGTACTAAGATTTCATTGCATATTCTAGTTTTTTTTTTTTTTTAAATAGTAAATTGCATGCTAAAAAATTTAATATAGCACATACTTTTAAAATATACTTAAAGATAATATGCTTCATTAAAAAAAATTTCTTATTTTGAAAGTTTACTGCTGTACTTAAAAGTTTAATATTTTCTAAAAGTATTAAAATCATTAAAACAATAAGTTTAATATTTCTTTAAACATCTATATCTATATCTATATCTATACTTATAATAAAGCTCAATGTGTGTGTGTGTGTGTGTGTGCGTGTGTGTTTTTTTGTTGGCGCTCTACAGGCCAGACCGTTGGACCTACAGCTACCAAATTTGGTACATGTATACCTTGGAGGTTCGGAATATGCACCTCGGAGCCCCTTTTTCGAATTTTTAATTAGAATTTGAATTAATTAAAATTTAAGCGAAATTTCGACGTTTTTCCGCTATAACTTCCGAAAATATGATCGCATTATCATGATTTTTACATCCATTTAAAGATTAAAAAATTAGCTTTCTAACGGTATAAATTTTTTTAATTTATAATGTAAGCTTCTATTTTTAACGAATTTTTAAAGAAATATTTTAACCATGTTTTTATCACGTGATTGGATAAAATAAAAGAATGCCGGGAGTTCAAATAAAAAAATTATCATCGTAAAATAAATCTACAGAAATGCAACTTTTAAGCACGTGACTGGATAAAATAATATAAATATAAAATGTGATATTTTCTTTGAAAAATAAATGCAAAGCAAAGGTTTCTACAATCGTTTGCAATATCTAAATCATTAACTCAATAAATCTTCTTTATTTACGGTAAACCTGATTGAATTTAGACAGGATATGCATTGAAGTCCCGACTCAATGGCATATTTATGTAATCGTTGCAATATCTGTATCATTAATTTAATGCTTTTTTCCCCTTTCTCGCTTTCTTTAAAAAAACATATTTAATATTTTGGCAACATCACCGATTTTTTTTTAATATTTTGGAAGCATAATCGATGGTTAAAACTAACTGATTTATAAAATTAAAGAATATTATTAGGAAAAGGTGTACTTTTAGAACTTTCCGTCCATCATCTTAAAGAAAATATTAATTTCAGGTCAATCAATGCCCGGAATTACTTCAAGGCTAATGAATATGTGATTTGATTGAAAATTTTAGAACGCTTTACTCATGGCGAACCAGCTGGTCGCCAAAGGCGGCTAGTAAGATATAAAATTATATATCATTATCATAATTTTTCAAAAATTTTGAAATAATTTTTTGCATAAGTTTTCTACTAGATGGCGTCACTCACAGGAAATCAAAATACGATTAAAGCAATGAAAAATTAATAATTTTGTCATAAGTTAACGTTTTGTCATAAAAAATAATTTTAGAATGTTAATTCTCAAAAATCCATTAAACAATTTCTTTACATGCATAGAATGAGCAAAAGTAAATAAAAATCTTTAAAAATTTAATAAATCACTTTACGCCATCTTTAACAAAAGAAAAATCTCATTATAAAACCGGATATGTTAGCACAGTTTCCATCCATTTTTCAGCACTTTTAATTAAGATATCCGCCTCCGTCAAAATGGCGATTTTGTAGAAAACGTTTCTTTTGTCATAAAAGCTTCTTTCAAAAGAACAGTTACTAATGATTCTGAAAATGTTTCATTTTTGCTGGTGTGGTAATTAGGAGTTTAACACAACAATGCTGAAGCTATTTATAAATCAATTTCTTTGGGGTTCAAGGGAATGAAAATGGAGTTTTTAAGTGAATAATTTATTTTCTAGCGTTAAATGTTGAAAGGTTATGAGCTTAATTTTCGACATTTTCTTTAACTGATGCTGTATATTTTATTAAATAAACATAAACATTTTGTTTCATTTCAGTTTTTTCCATTTTATTCAGTAGTAAATATTATTAGGAAAACTACTAATAGTAATAATTTATGTGGCATGGACTGGAATTGTGTCATAATATATATAAATAAACGGGTGATTCATAAACTTTTAAAATACTTTGAATAAATGTATTAATATAAAGATTCAAAAAACGTACACTTGGAATCAAAGCTGAAAACAGAACGAGAAATATGCCTTAATATTTAAGGTATCCGAATACATTCGAAGGAAAAATTTTGAAGAATTGGATCTTTTAAAAAATTATTTATGATTTTTAGATGTATTGTCAATTATAAACACTTTAAATACAAAAAAATATTTCAAAATATAAGATTTTATTGCATATACTATTTTTTAATTATAAATTGCACACTAAAAAAAATTTAATGTAGCACATACTTTTAATAATGTTCTTATAATGAAATGGTTTGTTTAAAAAAATTCTTTATTTTGAAAGTTTACTTCTGTACTTAAAAGTTTAGTATTTCCTAAAAGCATTAAAATTTTAAAAGCATACATTTAATATCTCCTTAAGCATAAGATGTAAAATTATATATCGTTATTACAATTTTTCAAAAATTTTGAAATATTTTTTTGCAGAAACTCCCTATTAGATGATGCCACTCTCATGAAATCAAAATTTAATTAAAGCAATCGATAAGTTAATAAAGTTGACATAAGTTAATGTTTTGTCCTAAACAATTCTTAATCGTAAGAAATTTGTTAAAAAAATTATTGGAAAATATAATATATTTTGAGAAATAGGAAAATGTGTTATAAATTTTAATGAGATGTCACCAAAACGGTTAACATTCAGCACAAAATAGTAATGCGGCAATCTTATTTATCTTTGTACACTAGTTACAGCATAGAATGATGAATGAAATGAGCTAAAATCTAAGAAACATTTTGTGATGCAAAAAATATGTGATGGGTAAAAAATAGGTATATAAACATTTTTTCATAAATTCACAATTTTCAAAATTTAATTGGTCTGATGTATTTGTCAAATAAAGCCTGGGCTTGAATTAACTTCTGAAATTTTAATAAAAATATGAAAACATGTGTGGGGACCAAGCAATAATAAGTCCAGATGAAATTTTAGAATTTATTAGATGAGAATGAAAGGTGAATTGGGAACAAATGATGATGATCAATTTACAGGATGGAATGGATAACCAAGTACGTCTTTAGAAATGCGTCGTCATTTCGTCTTCGTCTTTTCACACACATCTTCGTCTATTTTAGCACGTCGTAATTTCGTCTTAGGCTATTTTAACACACCGTAGTCATCTTGCCTCGTCCAGACATGAAGTGCACTTTGCTCACGTTTTCTCTACAAGAGGGCTGCTCAGTGGCGGGAAGTTATATACCTGGCACCACATATATTCTGAAGAATAAAGTATTATGCTTTGTTGCAAAGGCCTATAATTTTTTATATTTTTCAAAAATAAACCCAGTGCACAAACGCGTTGGAAAGGTCTTAGTTAAAATTTCATGATAGCTAAATAAATAATTAATCATATTTCTTGAAAGGATGCTCTCATAAAAAAAACCTTGTTTGATGTTGAGATTAAAACTGAATTAGATTAATAAGATTATAATCTAAGATTAAATAAAATTTTGTTGTTTCTCTGCTATGTTTTCTGAAAATATAATTGCATTGAAACAAATTTTAATTGTATCTGCAAATACGAGTTTTATTAATTATTTCAATTTTATTGTCATAAAATATTTTTATAAAATTTAAGATATTAAAATGATTTTTAAAATAATATTACAATATTTTTAATTGTTAAGGTACATCGAAACTT
>JAPMOQ010066060.1:46585-75598 GCA_026543055.1 Argiope trifasciata
AACTTCATTTTTTCGTCAAACATTTTAGTGACGCTATGTTTCTTCATCACTATAGTTCGCTAAAATAATATTACAATATTTTTAATTGTTAAGATACATTGAAACTTTCAATAACTTCATTTTTTCGTCAAACATTTAATGACGCTATATTTCTTCATCGCTAAAATTATAATTAAAAAATTTTGAACTGATTATTCTTGAACTCCTAAGTAACTTTTCCTTTCTTCACTCTTAGATGTTACACGATTTTTAAATTATATTTCTGAAGATTCAAGCATTGATTAAAACGATTATTATTACATATGGAAAACTTTATATTGGGAAATATTTCCTTATATAAATTTCAAAACGATATTTTCTGTTAAGTTATAAGAGAGATATGGTTTGCTTTCTAATTTCAAATTATAAATTGAACTAGTTAATTGACTATTTTAATGATTTTCCTTTTTTGATTAAGAGATTGAATTTTAATTAAGAGAAAAATAATAAAAAGGTATCGTTTGCAAGACTTTGATAATTGCCTTCTTTAAAATCTTTTTACTTTTTTGTATTTTTCTTTCTATTTCAAAAAATTTCCTTTTTTTCTGTTAATTTCGGAAAGCATGATATTATATATATTTAATACATTTATTTCAGTGTGGTAAAATCTATATTTTTATATATGTGTGTGCCTATTTTAAATTTTCTTGAAGATTTCCAAACTTTCCCGCATTACGCACATATATCGAAATATAAAATACACAATTCCTTACATTTTAAAACTTTTTTCAAATTTTAATATTATCGATTTTAATATTTATTTTAAGATTTTACGATCCTACTAAACAAAATTCACATGTTACTAGCATGAAGAATAATGCCGTTTAAGAATGTGCTTTCAATTATAAAAAAATTTAGTTTAAACACTAATTTTCATTATTATCACTACTACTTTATATATATATATATATACAATCATAAAATTATTAAAACAATCAAAACACATTTCTTGAACAACAAAATTAAAACGAAACCAAATAGGTTGAAATCGAAATTAAAACTCAATTCAGAATTAAACGCTAAAAGTTCACAAAATGAAAGGTAAATGAATAAGAGCCAATTAATGAAACAAATCCACAATACTATATTCAAAGAATTATTTAAACGAAATAGAAACAGAAGTAACTTCGGAAACGAAACCAAAAACGGAATCGAAACTAAAAAATCATTACCTACCTAATATAAAACCTATACCTATATACCCTATAAAAAATACCTACTATTGTATTTATGATAAAAGAGACGAATTCAAATTTAATATAATTAAACTCTGTAATTATCACTCTAATCTTAACTCGAAAATTTTCAAAAATTTAATTTTCTCACAATTCAATAAAATTAAAACAATTTGTAATAACAAAAATTCTTTTATAAAAGCAACAAATAGTTTTATTAAAAATTTAAACAAAAATGATTTTCCCCAAAACTACTGTAATATCAATATGTTAATAAAAAAAGAAATAATGAAATATTAGTTAAATAGATGGCGCTAATAAATACCATTTATGTTTGGTTACGCTGTAGTATTATTATTGGAAAGGAAGGAACGGATGATCCGCGGACCAGGTCTGTTGAACTTATTGTTTTCTTAATTTTGTCATTAATTGTGATTTTTTTATGTAGTTTTACTTTTTATATATATATATTTGTTTCATTTGTTGATGTTTTTAATGTTTTGCTTTGTTTTTGTCTTTTGTTGTTAAAATTGGTATATCTCTTTTGCCTTCATTTTCGGAGGATTTTCGGGCCACGAGGTGTCAATACTTTTGACCATTGTCCATCGATGCCTCACAGAAAAAATCCCTTATTAGGAATCCTTGCTTGAAAGTGGCTCCTGACGAAGTTTTCAGGCCGGATTCCTTTTCTATTGACTATTTTTTTCTATTTGTGTGTTTGTGTGTGTGTGTGTGTGTGTGTGTGTAAAATTCTCTTTATTCACACTCTGCCTAAGGAGAGTGTTCGTAAATTCTGTCTAATTCAGAAACGGTAATCCATTTCTCATAACTTTAATATTAAATTATGTTAGTGATTTTGAATCTGTTTGAATTCACTAATAAAGGAAATACAACCTTGCATTTATTTATGAAAACAAGCAAACGGAAAAATAATGTATATATACATATCTATGATTTCTGCAGAGTGGAAGATTTTACGATATAAATATGACATAATATGTTTGATAAATTTCAAGGTATTCGCAAATTAGATTTGTATTACAAAATATGTTTTAAATATTTACTGAATGATTGAGAAATATTCTGGTTTTTTCCCTCAAATGGTATTTTAACTCAAATACAGTCAAACCCTCAGCTTAATTTTGAAATGTATCACCTGTTACATAAAATGAAAAGCTCAAAAACTGCATTAAAACCGCTTGAACGTGCAGTAATTTTTTTATTTGCATTAAAAAAAAAACTCCATTGGTAAAAATGTATCACAAAAACATACTAACTAAAAGCTTCGAAATCGTCTTCATCTAATAATGTCGAATTCTTCAGCATTCCAAAAAATATTGGAGAGTTTTTTAAGTCTTTTTTTTTTAATTCTTTCTTTTGACTTTATTTCTAAAACTTCTCTTTGGTGAAAGACCGAAAAGAAATCTTCGAATAGTCGAGACTTCAATCAAAAAGTAAAGCAAGAAGACACACGAAAGGCTTTATTTAGCGATTTTTCTTTTCCATCGAACAGGCAAAGGGGATTTTTTTCGTATTTCCACCTAAGATCTTAAAACCGTCAAAGGAATTTTCTATGAAACTTCTTCTCGTGTTTAAAAGAAATCCTTCTATTTCACTGTATTTTTTTATTTAGAAGTTATACAGCATTCAGAAATACGTTAATAGGAATGAAATGATGTTCGAATACTTAAAGAGAAAATACAAATTAGAACATGTTCACTTCATTTAAATTTTAACACTTCTTCTGCCTTTGGTATTTTCATATATGTTTCTCTATCTTCAAATATTCTGAGTAAAAAAATAAATAAATCTAACAATAAATTTGAATTCCAAATTATAGAAATTAGCTATTTTTAGCTTGACATACTATTATACTTTTGATTATATCTCTCTATATAAAACACTACCGGTATGTGGCACAGGAATCAACCTTATTACTTATTGTAGAGTGGCAATAGTGATATTGTTACGTATTTCAGTATAGTTTGAGTTAAATAAAGTCAGCAGAACTCAGTAGAAAACAACAACGATGTTTATTTACACAAAGATAGGACAATACAAAGACAACAAATATTTCCACTCGAGACGAACACACAGCAGCACACAACAACGACAGCATCCCTCAAATAGTAACAACGTCCACAACACACAAGTAGAAAAACAGAATTCAATAGAAGACAAGATCCTCGGAACTTCGCTCTCTGGTCTCCCCAGATGGTTGAAATTTGCTTCTGTCTCTTCTCGCTTTCGCTGCCAACACACTATTTCAATCATGAGAGGTAGCTCAATTCACCACTACTCATTTCAAGACTACTCGATCTCTACTCGTAGCTTGAGAGTGCCGGCCTTTTATAGCTCCTGGGAGACGGAAGTAGAATCTTCTAACCCAATCAGGTGCATCTAGACGTATCAAGGCGTTCTACATGGACGGTTCCACAAAATACTTGAAGTTTCAAGGATTAATTATTTCATCGCCAATGTAGCCAATCTGCAGCCAAGTCGCCATATGGTCGCCAAGCTCTGCTATCACTAATGCGACACCCAGCACCGTCCAATACAGATGACTGTAAAACGGCCTTTCTTAATGGGATGTTATTTGAGTGGTGAAGCAAATTTACAAGTTTGTAACAATATGTAAATAAAATATCGCAGAAATTTTAGACTCCTTCATGAAATACATTTACAGTTGCTGCAAAATATTTTGGAAACGATTCATCGTTTCAACAAACTAGTCAGTTTAGTTAGGAGAAATAAGCCACGAAATAATTTGCAAACAGAAAGTTTAATCGAGCTCAAAATAGGCTTAATCGTCATCAAATGTGTAATCGCTGATTTACCCTTTTAAAATTGCGTTAATATGTTCTGAAAAAAATTATTTTATAAAAATTGCCTTTATATCATTTTAGGATTTCAAAAAATTACCGAAGTGAAACTGATTTCATTGTATAAGTATAGTAAATATCTCTTAATTTCAGCAATATTTTTATATTCAATTTGATACATCTCTTTGAATGTTATGTTGGACCAAATTCATATATTGAAACATTCAGTCGCGTTCTTTTATCAATCAGTAATTCCGAAACGGAATTTTCATATTTGCTTCATTTTACTGTTACAAACCTGTAATTTTTCCTCCCAGCACGCATACTGTGAGCGTAAGAAAGACCGTTTTAAGATCATCCTTGAGGGTGCTGATCAGGTGTCACGTTAGATGTCTCAACGCTTGGCGATAAATTTGGCAACAAAATGGATAATACTCGAAATTTCGTGTATTTTTTACGATTCGTCCATTAGGAATCCTGGTACGCCTTATTGGTTTAGAAGATTCTAATCCCAAATCACTGGAACTATAAAAGGCCTGCACTCTCAAGCTATGAGTGGCTGTGGATTGAATCGGAAGCGAATAGTAGTTGGAGTCGCCGACAAACAACGAGTTTTCGAGATGATAGCAAACGGCGGAGTCAAGCTAGTGTTGAACTGAGTTGTGTGAATTGCTGTATGTTACGGAATCTTCCCAATAAACATACACAAAAAAAACTAAAAACTCCCTTAAAAAAGATAAGTGAAGCAGAACACCAAACAGATGCAGATAATTTTACTTTGCTGATTTCTTTTTCCTTCTTTTGCGTAACATCTTCTTTCGCCGTAAATTGTATTCTTATTTAGTTCTAATGCGCTACACTTAACTTTTATGCACCTCAAGAAGAAAAATTAAAAAGAAAATATCTGAATTACCAACGTTCTCATTCAAAACTCCCAAATGGAAAACATGAGTGCAGCAATAGAACAACAAACAGACGCAGATAATTTCACTTAAATGAATTCTTCATCCTCGGCATCTTTTTTCACTATAAATAGTATTCTTATTTAGTTCTAATGCGCTATACTTAACGTCAACCTCAAGATGAAAATATAATCTGAATTGCCAACGTTCTCATTCAAAAATCACGAAAAAAAGAAAAAAACTAGTGGATAAAGTTCCAAAACGATCTCTCTCAGCGTCTATTACCAGGGAGAAAGAAAACAATCTAGAATTTCCCAAAACGAGTAAACAATGAATGCTTTTTTTCACCCAGAAAGCAACATCTAATTAAGGCTAAAAAACAAAAAAAGAACATATAATTCTGAAGAACTCAAACGTCCTAATGAAATTTTTGTGAGTTCTAATAAGGTTTTAAAACGGAATCACACGTCGCTGCGATATCGATCGCAGATCTTTCTCTTTGTTCTAGACCATTACATAATTCCCGCGCTTTTCATTTCCGTTTGTTCTTTTTTCATTTGTGGAACAAAGTTGGAGCTTTTGTTTCTGCAGTTGATTTGCTCCCGCAATTACAGCGTAACATTGTTAAATTCCCCCTGGTTAGCGAGGTGCTTTAATCAATGTTCAGGTGTGTTCGGTGACATTGTGTAATTTGTTAAGTTGCCATTTCAACTGCATGTTCTGAGCGACGGATTAAAAGGGCGAGAGGTTTAAATAAACGTTTCTTTAATATTTTTGTCACAATGTACTCAGATCCGACCTTGTCTTTGAAGGGGCCTGAATGGAAAAAACTATTTGGGGCCCTAACTTTGCAATAAAGTCAAAAAAAAACCTCCGAACATTTGCATATGTATTTAATGTGCGTGATTTTGTTTTTCTATTAATTACTCCAGGAAAATTTTAATTCTTACAGTTTCTTTTTCAATATTTAGCATAGCAAAAGCGTTTAAGCACTAAGACATCTCACAATATGTAAAGGGAATCGTACGCAAAATATACTTTAATGCGTGTAATTTAAAATAATTATACTTCAATATACGTATACAGCTTTAAAAAATAAAATTGCTACGAAAGAAATAAAAAAAGATGATATCTCATAAAAAAATTAATTATCAGGAAAAATAATAGAAGGCCAAAAAGCACAAAACTTCGCATTTTCGGAAAACTTTCTTGAAAATTACATTGTCTTATTAAACATAATCATGTACGTATTAAAAAATACAAAATGTTACTTTCGAAAGCATGAGTGCTGCAATAGAACACCAAACAGAGGCAAGCAATTTTACTTTAATGAATTTTTCTTCCTTTTCTTCCTTAGCATCTTCTTTCCCCGTAAATTTTATTCATATTTAGTTCTAATGCGCTGTACTTAACGTTTACGCTTTCGCAAAAAGAAAAATTAGGAAAATTAGGAAAAAAATATCATCTGAGCTGAAAGTGTTTTCATTCAAAACTCTCGAAACCAAAAACATGAAAACTGCAGTAGAACACCAAACAAACTCAGGTAATTTTACTTTAAGGAATTCTTTTTCCTCGTCTTACTTAACATCTTCTGTCGCTATAAATAGCATTCTTATTTAGTTCTAATGCGCTGTACTTAAAGTTCCTGCTTCTTGAAGAAGAAATTATAATCTGAATTGCCAACATTCTCATTCGAAACTCGAGAAAAAAAAACATGAGTGAAGCATCGAAAAGACGAAGATAATTTTCCTTTAATGAATTCTTCTTCCCCGTCTTGCTTAACATCTTCTTTCGCCGTAAATAGTATTCTTATTCAGTTCTATTTCGCTGTACTTAAAGTTTACGCCACCTTAAAAAAGAAAATATAATCTGAATTACCAACGTTTTCATTCAAAACTCCGGAAAACAAAACATGAGTGTAACAGTAGAACTTCAAACAGACGCAGGTTGTTTCACTTTAATGAATTCTTCTTCCTTGGCATCTTTTTTCGCTGTAGAGAGTATTCTTATTTTGTTCTAATGCGCTATACTTAACGTCAACCTAAAGAAGAAAATATAATCTGAATTTCCAACGTTCTCATTCAAAACTCCCGAAAAAAAACACCTAGAGGATAAAGTTCCAAAACGGTCTCTCTCGGCGGCTATTATCAGGAGAAATGAAAACAATCTAGAATTTCCCAAAACGAGAAAACAATGAATGCTTTTTTTTCCCCAAAAAAGCAAAATCTAATTAAGACTAACAAACAAAAAAGGCAACATATAATTCTCAAGAACTCTCTCGTTCTAATGAAATTTTTGTGAGTTCTAATAAGGTTTTAAAACGGAATCACACGTCGTAGACCATTACATAATTCCCTCGCTTTTCATTTTCGTTTGTTCTTTTTTCATTTATGGAACAAAGTTGGAGCTTTTGTTTGTGCAGTTGATTTGCTCCCGCGATTACGGCTTAACATTGTTGAAGTCCCCCTTGTTAGGGAGGTGCTTTAATCAATGCTCAGGTGTGTTCGGTGACAAGGTGTAATTTGTTAAGTTGCCATTTCAACTGCATGTTCCGAGCGACGGATTAAAAGGGCAAGCAGTTTTACATAAATGTTTCTTAGTTGTTTTTGTCCCTATGTACTCAGCGCCTGTCTTCTCTATGAAGGGGCCCGGGTGCAATAAACTATTTTTGGCCCTAAATTTTTAACAGAGTTAAAAAAACATCACATATTTGCATATATGCGTTATTTTGTTTTTGCTGTTAATAACTCCAGGAAAATTATAATTATTCCAATTTCTTTT
The DNA here is from genome assembly GCA_026543055.1 of Argiope trifasciata. Taxonomy (NCBI): domain Eukaryota; kingdom Metazoa; phylum Arthropoda; class Arachnida; order Araneae; family Araneidae; genus Argiope; species Argiope trifasciata. The sequence continues at coordinate 54,305 of JAPMOQ010066060.1, forward strand.
TCGTTATTTAGTACATAAAAAGTGTTTCAGCACTAAGATGTTTCGCAATATGTAGAGGGAAACGGACACAAAATATTCTTAAATTCATGAAATTTAACGTAATTATACTTCAATATACGTATGCAGCTTTAAAATAATAAAAGTGCTACGAAAGAAATAATGGGGAAAAACGATATAAATGAATTCATTTTAAGGAAAAATATTAAAAAGTCAAAAAGCGCAGAGAGTTATTAAAACTTCACATTATCAGAAAACTTTCTTGAGAATTACGTTCTCATATATAAGCTGTAATCGTGTATGTATTAAAAAGTGCAAAATTGGAAAACATGACTGAAGCAGGTGAACACCAAACAGACGCAGGTAATTTGACTTTAATGAGTTCTTCTTCTTCGTCTTGCTTAACAACTTCTTCTGTAGTCATAAATAGAATTCTTATTCAGTTCTAATACGTTATACTTAATGTTTTTGACACCACAAGAAGAATAAGTAAGGAGAAAATACCACCTGAATTGCCAACCTTTTCACTCAAAACTCTAGAAAAAAAAACTACTGGATAAAGTTCCAAAATGATCTCTCTCGGCGGCTATTATCAGGAGAAAAGAAAACAATCTAGAATTTCCCAAAACGAGCAAAAAACGAAGGATTTTTTTCCCAAGAAAGCAAAATCTAATTAAGACTAACAAACAAAAAATTAATATATAATTCTAAAGAAATCGCCCGTTCTAATGAAATTTTTGTGAGTTCTAATAAGATTTTGAAACCGAATCCCACGTCGCTGCGATATCGATAGCGACTTTCTCTTTGTTCTAGACCTTTAAATAATTCCCGCTCTTTTCATTTACGTTTCTTCTTCTTTTTTTTAATTTTGGGAACAATGCTAGAGCTTTTGTTTCTGCCTTTTATTTGCTCCCACGATGACGGCTTAACATTGTTAAAAATCTCCTATTTATCGAGTTGGTTTAATCAATGTTCAGGTGTGTTCGGTGACTAGGTGTAATTATGTTGCCGTTTCAAATGGACGTTCTCAGAGGCGGATTAAAAAGGCGAGCTGTTGAAATAAACGTTTCTTTGCTGTTTTTGTAACAATGTGCTGAGTGACAGCATTCTCTATGAAGAGGCCCAGGTGCAAAAATCCATTTGGGGCCCTAAATTTGTATCAAAGTAAAAAAAAAACTCTGAACATTTGCATATGTATTTAATGTACGTGATTTTTTTTTGGTATTAATTACTCCATAATAATTACAATTCTTTCCATTTCTTTTTCGAAACTAAGTACAGCCAAAGCGTTTAAGCATTATACCCATATGCTTGATCGATGATAATTCTTTATTTAATTATAATTTGCTGAAAGAGAATTCTGCATTTATTGTATTTAGTAACTGGCAATGTAAAGGATTCTAAAAAATATTACATTAGATGCAGACGTAAGTCGGTAGCTGATGATTTACAAGTTCGTTTAATCCCAGCCTCAGCCTCGACTTCTGGGAGCCTGGCACGGTGCTCTGTCTTAACATGCCTGACAGGGATTTCCTTAATCATAAATGAATTTTTTTCGCCTCTTTATTGATATCGTTGCGATCTTTTCCTCGTAAAGGCGTCAGTCAATGCTCAGCCAACCACATGGAAACGAGCTTACTGAATTTTAGTTATTTTAGTATTATCATTATTATTGTTCAAAGCATTGTTCTAATTCCTAATCACGGTTGGAACCCCCTTCCCTCCAGTCACGGGGCCGTGCTGCATAGCTCCCCCCCCAGATGGCTGGCCCTGAATGTACTGCGCAAATGCCTGAAAGAAAGTTGGTATATATATATATATATATATATATATATATATATATATATATATATTGTTACGGATTTCCTATATCCTAAATCCATCGGGTTCTTTTTTACCTTGTATATAGGGGTTATGTATGGTGTGAGATGATGTCACACAGAATGATCAGTCCTTTAGTAGAAGACACAACACAGACCTTTATTTACAGGACGAGGACAGGACAGCACATTGACAACAAATATTCACAACACAACTATGTACGGGATAACTATTTACAGCTGAGACGTACACACAGGACAACACACTGCAGATAGTACTCCACAGGCAGAAATTCTGTAGTGACAATGTCCACAGCTCACAGAGCGGCCAGACAGGATTCAGCCGGAGAGGAAATCTTTAAGGGATTCACTTTACACCGCCTGGGTCTCTCCAGAACAGGCTGAAACTATTCCTCTATCTTTTCTTGCCTTTGCTGTCGACTCACTACTTTGCAGTTCGGGACAGCTCCGTTCTCGACGACGACACAACCGGCTACGACACAGGCTTCGTCAGAATAGGCCACACAACAGTCCTCCGTTCAGGACTCCTCTGTATCTCTAGGTCTTCGTGATTAATTCCGACACGTTACTTGTCTTCTTCGTTGAGCACTGGATCGTTCAGCTTCTCTCCACTTGATTCTTCTTCAGGTCCTCTTTCCTATTTCTCCGCTTCGACTTGACTGACTTCTTCACTGCAGTCGCCTGCTTTATTTATACCGGTGGTAGGCGGGGCTAATACCTGGGCTAATCAGGAGCGTTCTCGATGTATCTCGGCTCCTAGTGGACGGATCGGGAAAATTCTCGATGTTTCGTGTACTTTCCATTTTGTCGCCAAAATCACCAAATTCGTCACCAAGTTTCCAAATAATTGCCAAGATTGTCGCCAAGCCTTGGGACCTCTGCGTTACACCCACTCACTATTCAATACACATTACTGTCAATCTGTCTTCCTTACGATGACAGAATTAGCGCGGGAAAGCAAAACTACAGGTTCGTAACAATATATATATACCAGAACCAATTTTTGACGATATTTGGTATTTTTCTCCTAAAGAATAGTCTTAACGTATGAAAAAATATCATAAAATAATTTGTAACCATATGTGATATATTTGACAGTTTCTCCTATATTGGAACAAAAATAATATGGCAGATCTATTAGAGGACAATCTATGTCCTTTTACTTTTTATCTAATATGACTTTACTTGAAGTATAAATCCCAGAATATTTATTATATCTTTGTATACATATATATATTTCTTACAGCACCATCAGCTGAAAAGAGTAATGCGGATACTTCCAGATCTAATAGATTTAAAAACATCCGAGTAGTTTGTTTTCCTGATCCTTTAAGCTCAAATGCTTAGCTTTATTTGGATTCCAAAACTCTTAAAGTGAATTCGAATCTCGAGGATAAAATGGGCCACGATATATTTTCTATATTAACCATCGTGGTCATTGTTTATGTCATATTTGTGTTTCTTAAGTCTAACTCTCCCCCTTAAGTATGCTTCGACTACAAGAAAATCCTACAATAGAAATCATTTGCAGAACCAAGTGGACGAAAACAATTGGGTCATTTCAAGGAATTTTCAGAATTCTCTTATTCTAGAAAGATAATGGATATAAAAATTAAGGAATATTTCAAAACGAATATGAAACGATAAGCCAAAGAAGCATTCTGTCTTTTTACTGAACCAAAAACATAAGAAAAGCAAAGAGAAATCCTGAAAATTTATTTACAGTCATTCAATAGCCAGTTATTATTGCCGGTTATAGATACAGAACGTTTAATTGGTCTATTTAAAAGGCTGTACTATCAATACTGATTGTGATTTGGTGTGGTCAGGAATAGAATATTCAACACAATGTTTGTGTGATTTTGTGCGCCTTGTTGTCACTCCTGTTTTTAGACAGTTTACAGCTTAAAAAGTAATGTATGAATGTCGACTGTTTTTCTGCTGTGACTATTTATTCAATACAAAATCTAATACTTCTGTTTTTATTGATTCGTATTCGTTTTGAAATGCATCATAATTTTTGGAGAACATTGTAAAATGAATCTATGTGTGTATTCTTGGAATGAATGTTTTTTTTTTGAACAAATTATATTTTTCTGAAAATACAGGGTGATTCAAAAGTCCTTCAACATTTATGAATTCAGTAACTTACGTAATATACGAAATAGATCTAAAATGTTGGGAAGAGGCTTGGAGGACCTTTGAAGGTACTTTTAACTGAAAATACATGCCTTTAACATACGTAGCTTAGAGCATAGATTCCCAATGTGGGCGATAACGCCTCCTTGTGGGCATTTGAGGCTTTCAGGAGGGGGTGGTAAAAGACCCAGAGAAAGATAGGGGGCGTTGATTTGACACAGAGGGGCGTTAGAAGATTAACCAAATATTGTCTACAATGGCTTCAATGGACGATTCCAAGATATTTTAAACACGGGCATACCAGACTGGGTTTTGGATCCTTTTTCCAATGTCAACACAGCAGGATTGTCTCAGTTAGAAGAACTAATAGAACTGACGACAAATGAAGAATTGAAAATTAAATTCAAGAATGGCTACCAAGAGTTTTGGTTGTAGAAGTCGATTTCACAACTGTATTCAGGATTATGGTCGATTGTTCAACGACTTCTCATAGCATTCCCAACTTCACATTTAGCAGAATGTGGATTTAGTGCTGTAGCAACATTGGTAACAAAAAAGAGATATCGCCTCCAAGTTACTGAAATCGGCTACTTACGATTGTTTTTAAGTGAAATCGAGCCTGATATTAACAAGCTCCTTGCAATGCATCAAATTCATTAGTTAAGTTAGAAATTCGATGTCTTTAAATTTTAATCAAAATACTTCTTAATATAATTAATTGTTTTGAATGTTCTCTGAAACAGCATATTTATTTATTTAGGAAGCAATAGTTCATTATGGATTACTTCGTATCATCAAAACTCCTGTCTGTTCTTATAACATGTAAGCTAAAACATTTTTAAATAAAGAAGAAATTCAGTGCGTTTCAATTCTAGCAATATTCAATATATTAGTATTTTTTAATTTAATTCTTGTTTCCCCATGCATTATGTATGCTCTTAATTCTCTAAAAGGGCGGCGGTAATGAAATATTCCCTAGAAAAGGGGGCGCCAATTCAAAAACAGCTGGGAACCTCTGGTTTAGACATACAACGAAAGCCATTTGCGTGTGCACAGTAGACGACTCCATGGAGGGATCTTCTATAGCCCCGTGGGATTACTATAGTGAAAACACATTGTCTCTAACATATATAGTTTACAAGATATAACGGATATCTTCTGCACATGCTCAGTTTATGACTCCATTGGGGATCTACATTATCGAAAGGTCACTATGGTGGAAACACCATGTAAATAGCAGCAGGTCAACCTTTTAAAAAATGCCTCTGCTTTCAAAGAAGCGTACATAATTATCATACAATACTGGTAAAAGCAGATCCTAATAAAAATTGCCATTTATGCTTCATTCACTGTCTATGTGATTTCGAGCTTCAATTATTCATTGCCTATGCAATCTTCAAAACTCCCTGCCCCAAAACAGTATCATGTTTTGAGCATGATAATAAACTAAACACTAAAGCTATTACAAAACTATGATTTATAAAATATCCATCAAACAAGAAAACGTTTCCCTCGTCCCCAAGATAAACAGGGAAAAAATTCCTTTCGTAGGAGTGAATTTGCTAGATCTCCAAGAGCAAGTTTTTTCGTGATCCCACATAAAACATGTAACACAATACACCAGGGAGCCATAATTCATCGCAAGACATATTTATGCGTTCCGAAAGTGTAATTATTCTTACCCTTCTTTTTTCCACTATTAGCGAAAAGAATAAAATAATGAGAAAGTTTCTAAAAGTAACAATGTAATAAATTTATTGTGCCGCAGCAAAAAAACATTCAAAGATACATTTATATGATTTAAACTAATGCAATCTAAAGACACTTTTTTCATTTATCAAAAGGATATTTTAGTTTTGAAATTTTATAACTAGTAACATTTAAAACAAATACAATGAATTTCAATAATACGATTATATTCAATTTCAATTTCTAGTCTATTGTATGTAGTAGATTTATTTAATAAAAAGCAAAAGATTTTTCTGCCATTAAAAATTAAATTTTATGTTATTAATCGTTTAATTCGTAAAATTAAAATGAAGTTTCGGAAGGAAAAAACTTTTTTGAATAGAAGTTTAGAATTCTGAATTTAAGATTTGATTTACTTGTGTAATTGAGTTTAGTCATATTAATGTCATATTTTGAAGCAATAGAACGCAATGTGATGAACATCTAATATACAGGGCGATTTTTTTCATACAGACAATACTCAGAGACCTCTGCAGCTGGAACTGTCAGCCGCAAAGCAATCAAAGTTTGCTCGGGGACTATTGACGATATAGTAAAAAGGAATCCACAGAAAAAAAATTAAGTTCGAAAAGTTGCCGATTGGGGGAAATGACCTAAATGTTAAATTTCACTGCGGAATAAAATTTTAAAAAGCTACAATAAGCAGCAGATAAATGAATAAAAAAGAATTAACTTGAATGTTAGTTATTTAACTGTAAGTTTTAATTCAAGCAAAAGACTAATTTTATATGAATGAAATTGGAAAACTTTGTTGGAAAATATTGCTGATGAAGAGCTTACGTCGGTAGCTATTGTCAGCAGTGTTCGTCTAACTTTTTTCTACGTTTACTGTCGCTACTTCTGTGATCGTATTCTCCAATACCGGTTTCTACCAAGTCATGTTATGAAAGAACGTGTGTGTGTGTATATATATGTATATATATATATATGTGTGTGTGTGTGTGTGTGTGTGTGTGTGTGTGTGTGTGTGTGTGTATTACTCAATTAATTGATAGAGGTCCTTTACGTATACTGTTTGAACTTTTAAATTCGAGAAGAGCGGCCACTTCATTGGATTGATTAAAATAAAAGAGGTTCACAAGTAATGCACGCTGAGCTAAAGAGAGACGCATTTTACGAATCAACTGAGCCTAATAGTTACGAAATATTATTTTTTGGCTTAAATGTACTACGTTTACTGAAGTTATAATATCACCGCCGGCGAGTTTTTGGTAACTGGCATAATCTTAGCAGTATCCAAAAATCCATTTTGTGCTTTAGACACATTTTTATAAAGCCAATAAAATAAAATTTGACCCGAAACCTACATATGTAGTCAGAAAATCGAGTACCAAATATGATACATTTGCTAACTCTCTGAACCATAGATGATAAATCTGTGTACCCAATGTTATCCTCCTTTTGTAATTATTGTGCTAATTTATATTCGAACAGCAGGGCTTCCTCAGGTTAGATTTTATTCAAAATTTGAAAGATATCTGTGCATTTTGTATCCAAACCTTGTTCCGAATTTCAGCCATCTAGAAGAAAGCTGAATGGCTGAAGTCGCGAGTTCAAATTTTTTGGCGATCACTATAAGTTTTCTATATTACTTATGCAAGAAAATAAAAAAAAATTAAAGCAAAGAAATTTTTCAATAAAAATGTATAAATGAATTTTGCTTAAACTTATTTTTTCTCATATTGTTCTTTCTAAGCATCTTAGAAGGCAGGAAAAAAATTGAAATGTTAGGAATCTTTTGGTGAAATAAAATTCTTCCAAAAGAAACTGTTATGATTTTTCGAATGAAAAAAAATGGATTAAATTTTATGTATCATTTATAAGTCACAAAGCAAAGTCTCTCTAATATTTCATTTCGATATATTTATTTAATTAGTTACAAAAGAAAACAACGGATTCAGAAAAAAAGTTATTTAGTTTCAGTATTTGCTATAAAACGATGTCAGAATTAAAGAATTATTTTACACACATAATTTAACTTCGGCTCAAAGATTGTATTTGCTTGAGGAAATGCATTTATGTTTTTTATTTCTCTTCAGTGGTTGGAAACAAATATTTCCGATTGACTAATAACAGACCATAAATAACTTCTAAAATGTAACGGAGTTCTAAAGATGCTATTTATTTTTCTAAGTACTGTTTAAATATTTATAGCTCATGCACGAAATATTTCGATCACGCGTCTTCTGAAAATTCTCCTATAATTCAAATTCTTCAAAAACGCGAGAGGAATATTTAAAATGGATGCTCTGTGTTCTACCGTCTCCAAATTTGCATTAAAAACTCTTTTATAAACTGTAACGTTTTGTTTCCATTAACTTTTGACGCAAAACTAACAGTAAAGCCACGAATGAAAATCATAGAAATCGATTTTATTTTCCAATACTAAATCTCGTTGTTTTTTTAAAGTCTTTTTTTAAGACTAAATCACTTTTTTTTTTCCTTTTAATCTTTCATTTCTGACTTCATTTCGATTTTGACTTTAAAAAAGAACTGGGAATACATTTCTGAATTATTAGGATTTCTATAAAAACGCCAAGCAAAAACCTCATGAAAGACATTTCTACAATATTTTTTCTTTTTATTTAGATTGGAAAAAGGCAATTTCAACTTGCTTGAACTTAAGACTTTAAGAATTCAAATAAATTTTCTCCACAAACAGGCATTCAGATGACGAGTAGGGAAATCTTACTATATTTAAAAAAAAATTGTAGTTAATATGGGATTTTGAAACATGCCATTACGAATGAAATATATTTCGAAAAAGAAAAATTTGAATCAAGACATTTATTTCGCTTTGTATAAAATTTTACATGACATTATTTATGCCTTTATTGTTGCCTATTTTTACATATCTTGTAATAGACATGCAGAATTGGAAGTGCCAGAGAAATTCTTTGTATTATTCAAAATGAGAAACATGGATTTCTTTTTGTAAGAATTTTCAAAAAGCATGGCTTTGCCAAAAGATTTTTTTTTTCTTCTTCAAAAGCTTTCCAAGCAATTTTTCAACTTAGTTTTTATTTAAAAAAGTAAATAATGTTGGCATCCTCATACTAATTAAGATTGATTTCGTTCAGACCAGTCAATTTATAATTCTTTTTATTTCTGCAGTCGATCATCTTATTTCGTCTGCAGAAATATTTATTTCAATTTCAATAATAATATTTGAATTTAACGGAAGCGTAAAGACAAATGTTATGGAAAATATTAATTCTTCAGTAAAATTTAATAAATTGCAACGTTTTTGAAGTATTATATAGAGCATATATTTTAAATGCTTTTATTTGAGAATTTTTAAATTTAAAAATTTCATTTCATAATCATGAAAATGTTTTGAATTTGAGAAGTAAGAGTTCTTATAAATTAAAATGACAGTTAAATGTAGAAATTTTTGAATAATTTGCAGTCATTACTTTTTTAAAAAATTAATTTCAGATAAGAATTAATTTATTTATTTATATCTGCATCATAATGTCAGAAATTATAGCATTTTCAACAAGATGTTTGCACTATTATGTCTATACACACTATTATGTGTACATGATGATTGCATTATTTTCGTAAAGCGTTTATTTAACTAAAAATGTTAATATATTTTAACAGTATGAAGTATGTATATTAAGCTATAATAATGAAATTGGTTTATAAAATTTTACTTTTATTACTGCACTTAAACCTTTATTACTGCAACTGAACTGGCACCACTCTCACCACACCACTGGTGTGAGGTGGAGAGGGCAGTGTTAGCTCAGGTGTCGTCCTCGTCCTCTGACCGCAGGTCAAATGACGAGATCTGTCGAATAATAACCCAAGTTTTTCTTTACAGCGCGACGTTAATACAACTAAACTAAACTAAACTAAATTAAATTGGGTTCAACAGTCAGATAAAATCGGGGTTTTTTATACATCAAGCTGTTAGTAAATCTAATGAAATTTTATAATAAGTATATCAAAAAGGATTAACTTATCTTTTATTTTTTGTATTAGATAATCGAATTTTCAAATATTCTGTGCATTTTATTTTTAAGATTGATTATAGCGACGAATAGGTTTCATAGTTAGTATAGAACAGAATTTTAATGACTGAAGAAATAGATAATACAATTTCGAAAAATCAAAATTTATTGTCATCCACAATACACAAGTGCGCAAGATTTAAAGTCTGGAGTATTCGAGATATATGTTGAAAATCCATTACAAATGCCGTCATTATAAATACGGTATTTGTTTTGCTTAAATAAAAAAAAAATTCCGAAGTGTTAATAAATCAAAATCGAAAAAAATTCATATTTTAACCAATTTGATAATATTATGATTTCTAATATCATAATTTTGTTTGTTGAAACTCGAATCAAAAGCTTAGCTTAGTTTAGTTTCATTAACGTCCCGTTTTAAGCAACACTAGGGTTATTTTGAACCACTGTCAGATGACGAGGACAACAGCCGAGCTTCTCCACACCAAGCCTGCGAGAGTACGTTTGGCCTGACAAAATTAACGTGCAAGAGACCCCCTCACACGACGGTTCTTTGGTGGAATGCAGTCTCGAACCTGAAATACTCCGACGCCGGGACTTTATCACCATGCCATCGTGACCCCGACTTGAGTCAGAAAAGTTCATTGAAAGCAATTTTTCTTAAAATAATTTGAATAAATCACTTTATCCTCCGAAATCTTTCCAGTTTAACCCATTTATGCCTACTGTTCCATTTTTGGAACAACCCCCACATAAAAATTATTTTTATTATATTTTTTTACCTAACATATAGAAATGTCAAGCAAAAATTCCAATTTTTAACCTTAGGCATAAATGGGTTAAAATAGATGAATTAATACTGATTCCATTTCAAGCGCCAGAGACTGATTTCTTGAAAATAATTCGGCGATTCATTTCCTTCTGCTCCCCATTTAATATGATGATAATAAGGATAGTTAATCTTGATTATCATATAATTTATGAGAAAAGTATGCGTTAATTGTTTTCCTTTATATTTTTTAACTCAAACGTGACTGTAAGTGACTGCATCAAGACACGGCTCATTAGATAGATAAACCCATAAAGAGACAGGGAATTGCTTCTTTGAAGTCGTTTGTCGTTTATCTTCTGTAAAGGATGAATTCGATATCGGATTTTTATGACACTTATTGGCAAAAACGTAGTGCGTCTTTCTTTTTTTCGGTTTTTTTTTCTCTAAAAAATTTGTAAGAAGTGGAAAATGTCTGTTCTTTCTAAGCTTCAAATACACTTCAATAAAATGCCATTAAATATTTCTAATCAGATTATTAAACGTCAATGAGTCATTTTAATGAACCTTATCTGATTATTGAACGTTATAAAAATTAATCGGATATTTGATTGAAATATTATGGTTAGCTAAAGAACTAAAGAATTCGTGTGCGATACGAGCAAACTCCCGTGTACTAATAGCAATTTTTTATCGACTTGGAACATATCTGAATTCCGGTTCGTGGACAGAAGATTCTGGGCCAAACAGGCATATCTCGATACCTATTGGATGAAAGGGTGACGCGGTGTCCTGGTGGTAAATTATCGGCTGGTAAGCGATAGGGATTCAGGTTCCAGACCCTATTCCACCGAAGAACCATCGTGTAAGGGGGGAGGCTAAATCTGTCCGGCCAAAAGCTGGTGTAGTGTTTAAGTTTGGAGAAAGGGATACCAGCTCAGATGCTGTGCTCGTCATCTGACCGCTGTTCAAAATGAAGAGATTCATCCCAAAATAGTCGTAGGGTTGCTTTTCAATGGAACGTTTATATGATTGAATTGAAACTAAACTACATTCCGGTTAGTTGGCGACATTATTTCTAGAAGCTGTTTTTTCAAGAACTTCCGAAAATATTAATTTTGTTAAAGACACTAATTAAAGTTTTCCATATCTATAATAAATATTTTATGAGTGTAAATGATTGGCTGAGCGTTTCGTAGCATAATTTCAAATGAAAAATTAATTTCAGTTGATTAAGAAAAAATGTAAATGTTGATATATGCCGCTTTTACACTTGGCTATTTATAAGATGGTCAGTAAACAAAACATGTGCGCAAAGAAAATGATTTATGTTTGAAATAACCTCCATTAACCTTTTTTTCTCAGCTTGACACTGCATTCAAAATCGAATAGCGCTTGGGATGCTCTGGGGAGATTTCTTCGCCTGTTGCTGGTATGTTTTTTCTTTTGTTTTCTTAATTAATTACGTGGAATGTTTTGATTTTTGTTTGAATATTCTTATGTAGTTTTATTTATATATTTTTGATTTATTTTTTGATGTTTTAAATGTTGCTTTGTTTTATACCTCTGCTGTTTAAATTGGTGTATCTCTTTTGACTTAATTTTCGGTTATTTTTGGTTCACGAGGGATCAATACTGTTGGCAATTATCCGATTTCCTCACAGAAAAAATCCCTCATTTTGAATCCTTGCCTGAGGGTGACCCTTGAAAAAGTCTTCAGACCGGATTGTTTTTCAGTTTGTTGTAATTTTGATTATGTTATGTATTATGCTTAATTTATTTAGATTCATCTGTATTTTAGTAGTAACTGCATTAGCGCTCACTTAATACAATGATCGGTTTTAAATTTTTAAATTTTAAACTTGTTCGAATCCGAAATAATTTTTAATTTCGATTTCAATTTTTAGTTTCGTTTCCGTAATTAGCTTAGTTTTTATTTTCGTTTACTTCATTACATTAATTATAATAATTAGATTTGTTTCATAAATAGATTTTATTTTTTAGCTTTTATTTTCTTTATTTTACTTTTTGTAGTCAAAATATAATAAAATTCTTTTGTTTTATATCGTGTCATATTCTTTTCAAAATATGGTTAGTCATTTTTTTTCATCTGCACAACAGAGTCTATTTTAAAGTTTTTGAAACGATTTACTGTTTTAATTATATGACTTTTTGTCAAAATGTGCTGTTTAAATTTCATCACAAAGAAAGAATTTAAGATAAGCAAAACTCTATTAGACGGCTATAGCTTGTACATATTTATCAAAGTAAGATATTATTTGAACTAATATATAAGAACCAATATCTAATATATAAAATATTTTCAAACTAATTATTTTTCGACGTAATGTTTCCGCTATCTTCAAAATAAGAAAAAAAATTTAAAGCTAGTTTTGAAGGAGTTATTTTATGAGATTTCTCTTCATTGCCTTTTTTTCCCTTTTTCAACTTTCATACAACTTGTAACTATTATAACACCCCATGGGTGTTATAATTCACACAAGACACGTTTATATGTTTTGGAAGTGTGATTAATCATATTCCTCTTTATTCCATTATTAAAGTGAGAAAGAAAAGATTTATAAAAATAATAGTGCAAAAGATTTATTATGAGATATGTAAGGAATAATAGCAAGTATAAAAAAATTCATTTATAAAGTCTGGACAAAGGCAATAACAACTAAATCGTGAAATTACATATTGCAGAATGGCACTTTAATCTTCATTATTTTTAACGTGAAACATTAAAAATTAATGGAGGAAATAAAACAATAGAGTTTTTTTCTAGAGAATGCAATTGTTTTTTTCCTAATAAACGCAGTTAATTTATTCAATATCTGTTCCTATTAATAATAAAGTCATGTATGTGTGTGTGAGAGAGAGGGAATGTGCGTGGGTGCTTTCAACAATTAATACTGTTATGGAATTCCAACACCGGATTCGTTTTGGTATGGTGGGCGTATGGTGTGTACTTAGCGATGGTGTTGGTGGAATTCTGCCAACGTATAGGTTGAATTCCACCAAGGATCGAATCTGCGATGTTCGGGTTTCAAGTTCAGTAAATTAATCATTCGACAAAAGCAAACGCTGATGTCCAGTGGCTGTTACTGGTTTATTAAGATGTCACCACAATACTCCCCTACCAGTGAATCGGTAGAGACGAACGAATTTTATAGCGACAAGCGTTACGACGAGCAAAGAGTGTTGCTTCTGCGTCAAGTGAGTCTGACGACTTTGTGTTGGTTGCGTTTGTTGCAGGTAGGTGGCGCCATGATAGCTGTTGGAGCGTTCATAGTCCGAGGTCTCTAATTTGGCGGTGGTATTGGCTGGATTAAGGAACTGTGTAGGTTGAATTCAGGCAAGGATCGAACCTGCGATGTTTGGGTTTGAAGTCCAGTAACTTATCCATTCGACAAAAGCGAAAGCTGATGTCTAGCGGCTGATACTGGCTTATTAAGCTGTCACCGCATGCGAACACAATCAGAAGGCATCAATAGAAAAAAACGACGGCGTTTATTAACACGAAGACATGACAAAGACGACAAATATGTACAGCCAAGACGAACACACAGCAGAACACAACAACAACAGCTGTAGTCCACAAGTAGTAACACTGTTCACAGCATACAAAACTGCCAGACTCAATTCAGCTATACAGAAATCCTTGAAGTGTTGCTCTACGGTCTCTCCATACGGCTGAAACTTCTCCCTGTTTCTCGCTTTAGCTGTATCACTCGGCTCTACCACAAGATTGGATATACTCACTAGCTTGACTCCACCGTTGCTTCGATATTCTCTCAAAGACAGGTTACAACTTTTCACTACGCCTCACAGATTGAGAGTGCCAGTCTTTTATATTTCCCGGGAGGTGGGGCTAGAAGCTTCTAAACCAATCAGGCGTATCTCAGTTCCTAATGGACGAATCAACAAAACTATCGAAGTTTCGAGATCAATATATCAAGAGATAATATATCGAGATTAATATATCACTTTAATGCATATTCAAACAAAGATCATGAATCGTTTAATAAATATAAAAATAGATATATGAGATAAAGTTTGAAAATTATAAGGCATTCGAAATAATCTTTACTTTTCACATTTTATTATCGATTCAAAGCATGTTTTGAAAAACGATTATGAGGTTACGTATTTGAATTCCGATAAGAACGAGTGATATCGACCTATATTCTCTATGTCTAGTATTAAGAATAGAAAAAGCAGAAATCATACAGTGGTGATACAAAAAAAGTTTACAACTAGCGGTATATGAAAGGTCGAAATTGTGTTAAGAATATTGTTACCCAGAGTGGAGACAAATGTCGCCAGACAAATATCGCCAAATATCGCCAGCCAATTGAGCAGATAGTTTTAGTACCGAGGCCTGGAAGAGCGACAGTAAGAAGTGGTCTCGCACAAAGTGCAAGTCGTGATAGGATTTCTGTGGGCCAAGGATGCGCCCCCAACACACATTAAACTAATTGAAGTGTCCTAGAGCTATGGGACGAAGCAATGAGTAGAAAACAGGAGGCGAAATGGTGTCGTTATCTTGAAGCGGGCAGAGAGATTACTGGAAAGATTTAGCAGGGATTTCTGGAATCACCCCCCTCCATACAGCCCCTATTTGTCTCCCAGTGACTATTTCCTTTTCCCGGCATTGAAGAAACACTTATCCCAGACAAGGTTTATATCAGAAGGTGATGTTCAAAAAGTGCCGAGGACTGACTCAATAGACAGGGAACTGATATTAACCAAGAAGGTTAAACAAATTGAGCCAGCTGAGGGATAAATGCCTCAACATGTTTAGTGATTATGCAAAGAAGGGACCACCACGTATGTTTGTTAGTTATATTAGTCTCCTATGTCTACTGTCCATACAACATTTGATTTTGCCTCCTAAACTTTTTTAGATCACCCTCCTTACTTAAGGCATCCGACTACGTTAAAAATAGTGGTTATTGGCTAAATTGGTGATTAATTTTTCTAATGTTATTTCTTGTAATTCAAATGTAACTCTTTCTAAAACAGTTTACCTTTTCCAGGAAAATTAAAGGCCTGATTTATCATCCATATTTTCACATATTTTTCAGCTAAAATTTGCCTTTCACTTCAGTTTTCTCAAAATTTTCTTAAAAAATTTCCATCGCTAATATATCTCAAAAATTAACAGAAGTATTGACATAAAAAATTCAGAGAGTTTTAAATGGTATAGGCAATGAAATGAATCAGAAGTTTTATTATTGGTGTAATACTTTTTCATTTATAGAAGTTTTTAGAAATATTAAGTTGTAAATTTATGGAAAAAATGCATATATACTTTAATTAACTGCTCATAACTTCTTTGCATTTCAAAATGTTTCATAGATTTTGGTTCATTTCACTCATTATTATTTTCTATAACTTATTGTAGAAAGAAAAATAGGATGGATGCATTGCATTTTGTGTAGAGTGTTAACCGCTTCGGTTAAATTTCATTCAAATAAAAAATAATTTCATAAATAGAAAAATTCACTACAAATTTTACTATTTCTCAAAACAAGTTATATTTTTAAATAATTTGGCTGTTTTTGTATTTTGCATTAGATTAAAAATACATAGAAAAATCATAGCTTTAATAGGTTTTTTAAAAAATCCAATTTTTCAAAAAATTTCCTTCGAACGTATTCGGATACCTTAATAAAATTTTGTAACTTTTCCCAACAACTCTCTAATCCTTAAATATTTTCAGATAACCCCTTAAAATGATATTGCTTAGTCTATCCTCTTCATTCGAGTGGTTCCTTTTCGATAAACGGAATCGTGAAGTGGATCGAATGTCCAGGGAAATGGAGCGAGGCATTTCCCCCAAGATTAGTTTCTGATGAAATTGAAAATATCACTTGGAAGTCCTCGAAATCTCCACGAGGGAATTCTTTATTCAATTATACTGGGCCGGCGCTATGTTTAGTTTTCTGTTTAACACGATTTTAATTTAAGAATCGTTCCATTTACACATTTCAAGAGTCATTTCATGTTCGTTTCATGTCAAACGCCCTGGAGCAGTAACAAAATGTTGAATTAAATTTCTAAAATGTTCAATATTTGGTCATTTCCTTATGCAGGAATCATCTTCTTTTCTAAGTGTTTTAGAAACTCTTTATTATTTTTATGAGAGGTATAATGGGTGGTAGAAACTCTTATGTGTTAAAGATGCGGTAATATTTATTTCAGAAAACTACTTTATTGCGTTGAATAATACACTTTTTGGTGTTGTTATAGCTAACATTTTAATCGCTAACATTTACTATTTTTATAATTTAAATTCACAATTACAGTTTCTGTGATTTCAATCTAAAACTAAATATTTCCTATTTTAACAACATTTTTTTTTATCAATGTTTAATATGAAATCAATTTCGATGAAAAACTAAAAAAACCAAATCAGCCTTACAACAATAATAAGGAGGTTTAGTTATGATATATTAACGTTTCGTTTTAATACGGTGACAGAATTTTCTTAATATTGAAAATAGAAAAATAAATTAATCCGTTGACTGCCAAGTACGAGACAATTCGTAGATTGCGTTCTTTTCTAGGACCTATTTCTATGTTATTAGATGACACCCTCTCTACTGCAATTGAAAGATAGCAAAGATGGAGTCATCTCATTAAATAGATGGCCCTGATATCGGGCGAGGGTAATGGCAGTGAACGTGGTAAGGCAACACTATGGCTATTTTGAGACGGGACCAGTAATTTTGATCATTTGTCAGATGACGAGATCGACACCTGATTCGTAACCCCATCTCTACACCCCACTAAAAGAAAGACATTTTTTGGAAGGAATTAACATGCACCAGACTTGATTATATGACTGTTTTTCGGTGGAAACAAGTATCAAATCTAAAATCCTCGAGAACCTTAACATTTAGTCACCGAAGATTTAATGACGAAGAGGAAAATGAAATTGAGTCCTAATTGCCATTACTAGCCACGCTACATTCCCTTCTTGTACCGTCATCGATTGAGGTGACTCAAACTTACATCATTGCTCTGTTTACTATGGAAGCTTGAACCATCCATTATATCGGAAATTCTTCTTCCTCTTTGTATCTTCAGATGGGATTTAATAAAGAATACATTAAAACATTATGTGCTGATTTCCTCCTGACAATTTAATGAAAATTAAAGATATAACAATCATCTCACAAAATCATTTACAAAGCATCTACAATCTCAGTTCTTTATAGGCCAAGCATTACGGTTTAAATATCGAAGGGCTATGTTTCTCAAATCCTGCAGACTGACAAACTAATTTTAAATTTTGTAATTGTAGTCAAAATAAAGATAAAAAAAAGCTATTACCACTCTTGATGATCTTGATGAATAGCTTTCTGGTATAAATAACATCAAAGCAGATCAATATAATGTCAATAGTGTCGATTTCAAAAGAACTGTCCTCAATTTATGTCTAAGAATTGGCAGTTTATTGACATCTTTATGAAATAATAATTCAAAATTTAAATCACTAGACAAGGAGTGGGAAACCAATTGAAACGAGAAAACCAAAAGCAACAATTTACAAAATTTCCTGCTTTTTAAAGATCATCTAAAAATTTTCGATTTAATATAAGAGTATTTGCTTGAGTATGTATACATAATTATTTATTTAAAATAAACGGCTTCAAATACGGAATAAGTTTTATTCATATGAAAACACAAATAGATATGTTAAACCAATGAGGGCATTGGCTTTGCATGCCTTTTTAAAGATTGATTAAATCTGGCGTACAGCTTGTTGTTTCAAGCACGACTCTAGATTTTTATTTGTTAGTTGACTTCTACATTTATTTATTTTTTATATTCATACAAGAGAACGCTTGATCACTCGAATATGTCGACCCAAAGAGCGACAGCACTCCAGAGGCCAACTTCATCACCTCGCTGTGGCAGGATGAAAAACTATTTCATGCTTCGAGTAGGAGGGCCACAACTCTTCAAAATTTCTTTTAAAGCCGTCCATTTGTGCTTCGGGATGTGAATGCATTTCTGGACCTTTAAATCTTCCAACTTGGCTTTTAAGTTTTGTGAACTTGCCACTCCACCAGTCTTTAGTTAGGTTCTCAACTCTAACGGTGACTGTTTACGTGAGACAGAAATGAAATGCCATTGGCTGAAAGATAAACATGGTTACGAAGTCTCATCTCTAAGAGTAAAATAATAATTTGTAATTATTTCATTACGGTCATATTAAGAATAGCGATTTGTTATGAACGTTCATGTTAATAGCTGTTGAGAGATTAGGTACTTAAAAAGGCATTTTCGTATTTCTTAAGGGTTTTGATAAAAAGTTATTAATTGCTCGTATGGCACTAGAAATTCACAAATTTACTTAAAAACAGCCGTAAGCTCCCGATCCTGCGACAAATGAATGAAATTTTAAAATTATTTTAGCATCAAGATTATTTATAAATTTTCTTTTCTTTTTTTTTTTTTAACTAAAAGATAAAATACACGGATGGGAAAAAAATCCCAACACCAAGAAAAAATTATTGTACAGTAATGAAATTTTAGGAATACATTTGTCTAGGTAACATATTTAATTGATTAAAGTCTCAAGATCACAGGTAGAGCCATTGGCGAGAAGAGCCATTTCAAATGTGAAATTTTGGTACATTAGTAACCGGTGTAACCGCCAGAATTTTGAATGCAAGCATGTAAACGTGCATGCATTGTGTCGTACAGGTGTCGGATATTAGTTTGTGGGATGGAGTTCCATGCCTGTTACACTTGGGCGGTCAATGAAGGGACGGTTAAGGCTGGTTGGGGAGGACGCTGGAGTTGTCGTCCAATGATGTCCCATACGTGCTCGATTGGAGAAAGATCTGGTGATCTAGCAGGCCAAGGCAACATGTCTACACTCTGTAGAGCATGTTGGGTTACAACAGCGGTATGAGGGCGAGTGTTATCCTGTTGGAAAACACCTCCTTGAATGCTGTTCATGAATGACAGCATAACAGGTTGTATCACTAGACTGAAGTACAAATTTGCAGTCAGGGTGCGTGGGATAACCACGAGAGTGCTCTTGCTGTCATACGAAATTGCTCCCCCAACCATAACTCCAGGAGTAGGCCCAGTGTGTCTAGGCCACTGACTGGTCACTAGCAGGCGCTCACCTGGCCTCCTTCTAACCAACAAACGGCTATCACTGCGACCAAGGCAGAACCGGCTCTCATCAAAAAACACAACAGATCTCCACTCCGTCCTCCAATGAGCTCTAGCTTGACACCACTCACGTCGCAAACGGCAGTGGTTTGGAGTCAGTGGAATGCACTGTACAGGGCGTCTGGCTCGGAGCTGTCCTTGAAGTAACCGTTTGTAACAGTTCGTTGTGTCACTGTGGCTCCAACTGCAGCTCGAATTTCAGCTGCAGACGCAGTACGATTAGCCACAGCATACGCCGAATACGACGGTCTTCCCTCTCAGTAGTACCACGTGGCCGCCCGGAACCTTGTCTTCTTGAGGCAGTATCTTCCCTTGACCACTGCCGCCAATACTCATGCACAGTGGATACATTCCTGCTATATCTTTCAGCAATATCGTGGAAAGAAAACCCACCTTCTCGTAGCCCTACAATACAACCTCGTTCAAACTCAGTGAGCTGTTTATAATGGCTTCTTCGTCTTCTCAGAGGCATCCTTGACTAACATTAACCCACTACGTCAAATCTCAACTGTAAATAACGATCATGAACCTTACAGCGCTTATTTAAAGCAAACCTCATTTGCATGTTCATAGTGTCGCTACTAGCGCCATACTTACGCGCGTAGCTCGAAATTTGAATTGACATCATCTTTCAGATGTATAAACACGCCTACCAAATTTCGTTTATCTAACACAGCTCCTTCCTAGTGTTAGGATTTTTTCCATCAGTGTAATAGATGTCAATGAGTAAACATATTGGAATTTTAGAGATTTACATTAATGAATTTTCTTATATAGTCAGGGCCTGACTAAGGAGTACAATTGCCGCTGGCCCCCAAATCAGAAAGCACCGTAGAGAAGTTCTATGCATAGTTCGTCATTACTAAAAATCCTGTCGATAGTGCTACGTTCAATGGTGGCGGAGTGGTCGGCTGTATGCAAGAAGAAGTCCTTCATTACTGAAATAGAGAAGCAGGAGGGGCCGCCAAATCAAAAAATACCGTAGAGAAGTTCTATGCATAGTCCTTCATTACTACAAATTCTGTCGATACTTCTACGTTCAATGGTGGCGGAGTGGTCGGCTGTATGCAAGAAGTCCTTCATTACTGAAGTAGTGAAGCAGGAGGGGCCCCCAAATCTAAAAATATCATAGTGAAATTCTACGCATAATCCTTCAGTATTGAAGCAGTGAAGCAGGAGGGGTTCTCAAATTGTAAAATACCATACAGAAGTTCTATGCATGGTCCTTCGTTACTGAAGTATTGAAGCAGTTCAATGAAGTGTTTGCCAATGGTCCAAATTAGGCTATGTTGGGCCCTGTTCATAGTGTTTTAACACAAACTTTCATAAATATTTAAAGATTCTTTGAGAAGTTGTTTTGGGCTGATTAAAACCGAAACTGCAGGTGGTTGAATGAATAAATTTCGGTTTTGAGATTTTCAAAAAGTAAAAACTGTTTTTTCTTCCTTCAGTTCATATTGATTGCAATATCTGTTTTATATCATTTCACACTTAGAACTGTCACGAATTCTCTAATAAATAATCTGTTCGTATTACATTACTCAAGATAAAAATAATCTCTTTAGAGCATAGATGTCCCAAAAGGGGATATAATAAATGAAGCCTATGACTGAAGAAG
>JAPMOQ010066060.1:76511-87676 GCA_026543055.1 Argiope trifasciata
AAAACTCGAATCTCAACCGCATCTATTTACCAAGGATTAATCTCCAATAACTCGCCGAGAAGGCAATAGATTCTGTAGAAATACTAATTCCAAGTGAAAGGTTAATATTTTGTACCTATAGTACGCAAATGTCATGAAAGTCATTCTCGGAGGTAACAACTTTATTAAAGATTATTCGAGGAAGGTTTGGGGAAACAACCCCGGGGGTTTTAAATTTAAGTTACATTGTAGCGTTTTTAACTGTAACTTCCAAAACATATTGTATTACAAATAATTTTGCACCATCTTAATTTTCAAAAATTATCTTTTCAACTATATTAACGATTTTATGGTGTAATTATATTTTCTATGTTTAATCAATTTTTTACCCTTTTACTGTTTCACTTAGCAGTTACCCGTCTACCGTTTAACTTCAATGATCAGTTTTAAAATATAATCTACGAGGAAGGGCAATCAATAGCTTTTACGAAGTTTCATTGCAATCGGTTGAACCGTACAGCAGCGCATAGAATACAAACTAACAAAAATATATTATTATATAATGAATGAACCCTTTCGAACCATGAACCATTGAAATTTGAAAAAAGGGTGCAATATGACTTAAATTAGAACCAGTCAGTCATCCTGAAGGCTTCTTCAAAATTTAATTTTGAGATGTCTCTCGAATATGAAAGCTGTCAAACCATTGATGACGTAGAAGGGTCAAGAGCAATAAAAGTCCACGCAAGAAATGCGTATTTAATTTTTCTGCGCATTACGTCGGAATATAATTTATTTCAGAGCTGGTCATGGGTCCACAGTTTTTTTGAATTATAGAATTAAATTTTTCCTAGCCGAAATGTTGGATTTAAAATCTATGGTTATTGGTCTGTTGATATCACACCATGCAATCAAAAGCATAGTTATCATACTCCATTTTATTGCTAAAGTGCTGTTTTCTTTTGTGGCATCGGCGATAGATTCACAAAAATTGAAAGGTAAATTTATTTATTTCCATATATTTCAGAAATATACAGATAATCAAAAATTGCCATTAAAAAAAATTCATATGGTTGTTGCATTTTACATTATATTGTTTTCTATATGCTATTATGTATTGGAAATATATATATATAGGATAACTGCATTGAAAAGTTTTTAGATGAAAGTTTGCTTCTAATTAATTCTGATATGTATGTTTGAACAAAAACAACTTTTCTAATGATCACGTATTTTGAAAAATAGGTTATTTTTGATATAAATTTTGAATTTTACATTATATTGCTTTCTATATGTCTTTAGATATTGGCAAAATAAATATTGGATAATTGCACAGAAGGGTTTTTCAATTAAAATTCACATTCAGTTGATTTTGATATGTTTGTTCAAACATAATTAAATTTTTTTGTGATAATATTTTTTGAATAATTTATAAAATGTTTTAATATACCAAAACAATTATAGACAAAATTTATAGGCTGATTTTTATACTAGTTCTTAACCTGTATGTTTAAAATATACTAGAGAACCTGCTATAAAAGTCACACAAGCCGATTAAAAAAGGACTTATTTTAACCATTGTCATTTTTATTTTTTATTTTTCATATTACAGTTGAGTTTTAGATTACATTGTTTTCTATATGCTTTATATACTTGAAAAATATTTATAATTTAAAATATATGAAGAAATATGTTTTTTCAAGAATATTATTTATTGTAACATGCAATTTGAGAAGAAAAGGTATGTTCCAACATATTTACTGTTTCCTATGATAATATAGTTTGAAAAATTTCTAAAACATATCTATATAGCAAGAAAAATATCTGCAAAATACATTGGCAGTTTTTCATACTAATACATACAGAAGAAAATTTAATTTGAGTGTAAATGAAATGCAGTCTCATAGACAGCACCTCCTCAGTTAAGGATTAACAACAATCAGTATTAAATATTTAAATAGTGTTATTAGAAAATTAAGTACTTTTCCGTTATAAGGCCGCATATGTCGCCAATGTGAACCAAATGCGAGCCAAGCCGTCAAGCGAAGCGAATGACAAAATAAAAGAAATAGAGCACATAGCGCCGATTTTGGCGAAATTCTGGTGATTTATTGCCTTACCCGGCTAACGGAAAAGTACTTTTAATAAATTGGCAAAATGTGTCACTAACGCTCAGTGAAGACATTTTAGCAGAGTCTTCCCAGTAAATTCTTTCATCTCCAGCATTTCTCACTATATTTGTACATTATGCCAATTTTGTGGCCAATCTTACTGACATTTCCTTCTCAATGAACACGCAGAGAAGATATGTTCTTTCAACCGTTAGAAGAAATTGCAGTCCTGGATTCAGAGCTGAGAGAGCTACTTTGATCCATTAGGCACGCCTACTCCAGTCTACATATGGCAAAAAAATTATCACAAATGCATGTCTACATCAGTGTGTGCTCCAACGTAAATCGTCAGTAAAAGTACTTTCGGTTTCGTAGTTTTGATTCATAAATTTATTAAATACTAGCCGCCTTTGGCGACCAGCTGGTTCGCCATAAGTAATGTGTTCTAAAAAATATTTTCGGTGATCTTGCGAAAATATTAAATATTTTTTTACAGAAAGCGAAAAAGGGGAAAAAATTATTCAATAAATGATTTAAATGTTGCAAACGATTATAGAAACCTTGGCTTTGCATTCATTTTTTAGAAACTATCACATTTTATAATGGAAAAAAAATTATTGAATTAATGATACAGATATTGCAAACGATTATAAAAATATGCCATTAAGTCAGGATTTCAATGCATATCCTGTCTAAATTCAATCAGGTTTACCGTAAATAAAGAAGATTTATTGAATTAGTGATTTAGATATTGCAAGCTGTTATAGAAACCTTTGCTATGCATTTATTTTTTTAGAAAGTATCACATTTATATATTATTTTATTTTATCCAGTCACGTGCTAAAAGTTGCATATCTTTAGATTTGTTTTGCGATGATGCTGTTTTTTTTATTTGAACTTCCGCCATTATTTTATTTTATTTTATCCAGTCACTTGCTAAAAAAACATAATTAAAATATTTCTTTAAAAATTCCTTAAAAATAGAAGCTTGAGTTATACATCAATACACTGATACCATTAAAAAGCCAATTTTTGAATCTTTAAATGGATGTAAAAATCATGTTTGAGCAATAATATTTTCGGAAGTTATAGCGGAAAAACGTCAAAATTTCGCTTAAATTTTAATCAATTCAAATTCTAATTAAAAATTCGAAAAAAGTGCTCCGAGGTGCACATTACCGACCTCCAAGGTATACATGTACCATATTTGGTAGCTGTAGGTCCAACGGTCTGGCCTGTAGAGCGCCAACACACACACACACATTGAGCTTTATTATAAGTATAGACTAGCTGGTGCCTGGCATGTTGCTGCCGCCTTAAAAAATCATATTAAGTGCAATCAATCAATAATTTTGCATTGTTTCATCGAAATAGGATAAACGATAAGACTTACATAAAATACGAACAAACAACTATTCATTTTTATACATTAAATTTGTGTATTCTTTTAGAATTGTAAAGCTTGGTGTTCTTTCAGAACAGTAATGAAAGAAGCTATTTATTGTATTTCGTGATTCGCTTCATATTCGTTCAGAATTCTCTAATTTAATTTTAGAAAAGGTTATTAAAATATTTTCTTTTAAAACTGATTAAGTATAGAAAATATATTTATACCATGTAGTAGAAATGTTAATGTAGTTGAAAGGATAATTTTTTGAAAATTAAGATAGTGCAAAATTATTTGTACTGTAATATTTTTGGAAGTTACTATGAAAAGCGCTAAATTGTAATTAAAATTAAAAACCTATAGGATTGGCTTCCCCAAAATTTTCTCGCATCATCTGTTATAATGTTGTTACCTCTGAAAATGGCCTGCATGACACTTGTGTTCAATAACTATACAATATTAACATTTCTACTGAATCTATTGTGTCTCCTCGGCGAGCTATTCAGAAATTTATCCTTAGTAAATAGATGCAGTTTGGATGCGAATTTTTATTTTTAATTTTAAATAGTTGTACTATGCCTGTAACCTTTCCGTAGATGTCAGCAATAAGCTGACCCAGTTTCAACGCAATCGGATGAACGGTTTAAGAAGACATAATAGACATACAGACAAGCATTCATTTTTCTTTACATAGATTTGATGCCTTTCAAGCCAGATGGTTGTGTTGAATTTAAACCGTATCCAATGTCATGATCATGATTCCACCAAATAATTTCTTATACAAAAACCGCCTTTCTAAAAAAACTGGTTTTCAAAGTCCATATTTATAGAAAACGGTTTCAGCCCGTTTTCGAATTTTTGTCAAAAAATAGAGTATGAAATGAATATTTTCTCCAAGTTAATAAAATAACAAAAAACGATCTTAATATCAATGCCAGTATGAATTAAGCATTATATATACATATTACTGCCGCAAAATAACTAAAATTTAACACAAATTTTGAATAATATTTATATTGTGTTCACTAACTTCAATTTCTCCTGAGATAATCGAATTTTAAAAAACATAAAACATTCACTGAACGGTGGCAAAGTCTTATTCTTATTTTGGACAAAATATTGCCTGAAATTGGAAATACTCATATATTAGGTCGGAGCATGGTTTTATAGTTTTCAAGTTAATATCGATTGATACAAAGTTGTATTACGTGTAAAAATAGTCTAGGAAAATACGAAACATAAAATATAATTTTTAAAAGTAAGTGATATTTATATGATATAAATTTAATCCTATTCATGTGTTACCTGCTCATTCATTTACGGACTATCAGTTAATTGGATTTCTTTTCAATCGAACGCCAATAATTGGCTTCTAAGCCGTTAAATATTATTTCAGCAATCTGAAAAATAATTTAACAATGTTGGGAATTATGCTATGTGCCGCTGGATTTGAAAATCGCAATGATGAAAAATTGCAAAATGTAAATGTGTACACAATTACTCTATTCTGTTAGTTATATTAGTAAATTATCCTTGACGTAACTTAAAACAGGATAAAGCATAACATTTTAAAGAGAATAAATATACCACTCGCATGCAAATGAATTTAATCAAGTTATAAAGTTTAAAATACCACCGTTTTAGAGGCTTTGTATTCACCAATCAACAAACTCTTTTTGCAAAAAACGTCCTGCCCTAACTATATTTATCACCTTAAAGGTGTTTCAAATCTTCATTCAACAATTGTTTCATTGCTAGAAGTGCCCTACTTTGAAAAATGAATATTTTCCTTCTTTCTGAACAGTGTTCTAAAGGATGCTTTTCAGGCTTTCATTTTCAATTTTTTCTTCTTTTTCGGCTCTTGGACACACTGCCATCGTTATTATATTGTTATGAATAATTAATAATGAATCGTAACAATAAAATGACGGTTAATTATTAAGTTAATCGTTAGTATATTGATTATATTATCGTTTTTTATTATTTTATTATTATCGTTATTTATTATTTTATTTTTATTATTATTTTTTATTTTTTATTATTAATATTTTAACGATAATATTATCGTTATTATTACCAAAATTACAGGCAATAATAATAATTATTATTATTACCTGTAATTTTATTTCCCCTCTCGAATAGTGGCACCGTAAGAAAGACTGATTTACACTCAGCTGTATTGGATACGGCCTAATAGATCTTCAGAGCTTGGCGACAAAATCGGTGACCATTTGGCTACTTGATGACGAATTTGGTGATTTTGACGACAGAATGAATAATACTAAAAACTTCGTGAACTTTGTCGGTCTGCCCATTTGGATTCCAAATACGTACATATATGTCCGGCTGGCCCTGTAGGTTTTATCTCTGCCTCCCGAGAACTATAAAAGGCTGGTACTCTCAAACTGTAAATAATTAAAGATAGTAGTTGTGAAGTGAGTAGTGGTGAAGTAGTGAATCGGCAGCTAAAGCGAGAAGAGATAGAAAAGGGATTCAGCCATCTGGGTAGACAGTACGTAGAGCGAAGCTCCGAGAACCCCCTCTCCTGCTGAATCCCGTCTGACCGTTTTGTGTGCTGTCGACGTTGTTACTACTTGTGGGCTACTATTATTTTGTGTACTGCTGTGTGTTCGTCTCGACTGTCAATATAGGTTGCGCCAACGAAACTTACTTATTTGAAAAAAATCCCGAGCGGTGAGTTGAGTGGGTAAAGGGATGATAGTAACTTTACTGAATGGGAAAGTCCCCAAGTTTTTTTCTCTCTCTATTCAGTTGCCCTCATGCACTAATCTAGAGCCAGCCAGTCTAATGTCGAAAGAGTGTGGCAGGCAGTTCTGCCTAGGTCAGTTCGCAAACACGCAGCTGCTCTGAGAATTTCTGACACCGCTCTTCTACGAATTCTCCATCAAGACCTTCTATTTCATCCCTATCAATAGACTTTTGTGAAAGAATGAACTGAACGTGTTTTTGTTACCCGTCAAAATGGATGTGAAATGTTGCTTGACAACGTGCCTGAAGACGCGGTTGTTTTTTTCAGTGACGAGGCTCACTTTGAAATCTCTGGTTTATGTCGATCGACTACGGAACTCACCTCAAGAACAGCATTCGCGATGCCATTTTCAACATACCGATTGACATGCTACAAAGAGTGGACACGAACTTCAAAAATCGACTGAATCAGGGTATGCGCAGTGGGGGTCGGCATTTAATCGATGTCATTTTTAGAACTGTATGAAAATTGGATATTGTATAGGATATTGTATTCTCAAATAAAAAAAAGAATTAAAACAAAAAAATTGAAGTGCTTTTGTTTTTATTAAGTTTCTCTGACGCCACCTGTATTTGTCGTCTCTACGTTGCCCTGTATTCGTGTAAATAAAAGTCGTAGTTTCTTTCTGCTGATTGTGTTTATCTCACACCACACACCCACTACTAAACGAGCTCATTCTGGTGAAATTCTGCACTAATATTATAGCTTCTATTATCGAATTGTGAAGATGTTCAACAAATATCAAAATAAAAGTAGCAAAATTGGTCGAAATAATTCTCAGAACTAACTGGTTGAAACTATTTGCTATTGAACATCTGAAATGTCTGTACCCTTTTTCTTGAAAAGAAAAAAAAACTGTTGGATAAATTGGTTTGAAATTCCATTTTTTCAGAAAACATTCAAAATTTTTGAATTGATTTTTCTCTTCAAATAATTTCATATCGATGCACAAAAGAAAGCCAATTTTCTGTTCTTTTTATCACCATAGTCTAAAATGTACCCCCAGTTTTTCCTTTTAATAATTTTTTAAATATATTCAGGAAATTTGCGGGCAGTCGTTATGTTACATCACTTATTAGTAAGATTCGAAACTCTTATTAAAAGCATTAAATCCCAAAGCAAGAAAACTTATTGGAGAGTTAGCAAGATACAGAGTTACAAACCATTAAAAAAATCAAAACCTCTTGCTTTGATGTATCGATTTCATGCTTTGGGAAAATCACGTTTATCAAACCACGCAATTTTGTTACGAAACTTTTGCTTGCATGCACATTCTGCGAAAATTTGTCCTCCTGAGAAATAATGAAGGATGAACAATCAATCAGATCAGTAAAATATTTCAAGACGGAGGCTTCTGTTGTGGGTCGTTGAACTCGGAGTTTGTTTTCAAGTTTTTCCAATAATTGAGCTGCTCTTTCCGCTACACTTGAGACCACAACGCTGCTGTTTCTGCTCACTGAGTGTGGATAATTTTTCCTTTGAACAATTTTTCTTTACCTGGGCTCTACATCTTCAGGCTATGATTCTTGGATATTTAAATTAATTCTTTGATATTTCAATTAAAAGGACGATCTATATCCTTTTACTTTTTATCTAAAATAACTTTACTTGAAGTATAAATCTCAGAATATTTATTATATATATATTTTTCATTTCTTAAGGTACCGTCAGCTGAAAAAAGTAATGCGGATGTTTCCAGATCTAATAGATTTAAAAACATCCGAGTAGGTGGTTTTCCTGATCCTTTAAGCTTGGATTGCTCAAATGCTTAGTTTTATTTGGATTCCAAAACTCTTAAAGTGAACTCAAATCTCGAGGATAAAATGGATTACGATATATTTTCTATATTAACCATTGTGATCATTGTTTAGACCATGTTTGTGTTTGGGGTTCTTAAGTCTAAGTTTCCCCTTTATGTACTTTTTGGACTATAAGAAAATCCTTCAATAGAAATCATTTGTTGTAGTAAGTGAAGGAAAACGATTGTGTCATTTCAAGGAATTTTCAGAATTCCCTTACACTAGAGAGATAATGGATATAAAAATTAAGGAATATTTCAAAACGAATATGAAACGATAAGCCAAAGAAGCATTCTGTCTTTCTACTGAACCAAAAACATTAGAAAAGCAAAGAGAAATCCAGAAAATTTATTTACAGTGATTCAATGGGTTATCATTGGCAGTTGTAGAGACAGCATATTAAATTGGTCTGTTTAAAAGGTTGTCTGGTCTTTAGGTACTATCAAATCTGACAGTGATTTGGTGCTGTCAGAAACATAACATAACGCCATCTTGCGCCCCTGGTGCCTATAACATTAAGTTATCTAACCGGTTAGAAGGGCACAAAATGGAAGGGAAAAAAAGAGAAAACAAATTATTCAACACAATTTCTGTGTTGAATAATCTGTTACTTGTTTATCTGTCTGAATAACCTGTTTACCAACTTTGTCTCTCCTGTTTTTAGACAGTTTTTATGAATATGAATGTCGGCTGTTTTTCAGCTGTTCTTATTTATTCAATACAAAATCTAATACTTCTGTTTTTATTGCTTCGTATTCGTTTTAAAGTACATCATTATTTTTAAATAATATGGCAAAATGAATCTATTTGTGTATTCTTGAAATGAGTGATTTTTTAAAAATTTATTTTTTCTGAAAATACAGGCTGATTCAAGTCCATTACATTTAAGAATACAATAATTTACGTAATGTAAGGATTGGGTCCAAAATGAATAGAAGAGGCTTAGTGGTACCTTTAAGTGAAAACCCATATCTCTAACATACGTAGTTTAGAGATATAAGAAAAAGTCACCTGTGCATGCGCAGTAGACAACTCAATGAGGGATTTTCTATAGCTCCATAGGATTATTATGGCGAAAACCCATTGTCTCTAACATATATATTTTACGAGATATAACGAAAATCATCTACGCATGCACAGTAAATGACACCATGGGGAATATTCTATATTCCCAAATGATTACTATGGTGGAAACACCAAGTAGTAAACAGAAGGTCAAGCTTTTAAACAACGCCTTTGCTTTCAAAAAATCATACATAATAATTATGCAATACTGGTAAAAGCAAGTGAAGCAGATGTTGATAAAATTGCCATGTATTCTTCATTCACTGCCTACGCGATTTCGAGCTTCAATTATTCATTGCCTACACAATCTTCAAAATTCACCATGAGAATCTTTTTTAGTTTTTCAGAGCCATTAAAGGCCACCATTTTTAGGGCTTCTACGAATATATATAAGTTTTTCCATTTTATGTTATTATCTTTTTTAAAAAACTTTCTACTTTGTGTTTATCAATAGTAATTTGTTTAAAGATCCTTAAATACAATTATATTAAAATTGCTTCTATTTTACAATTGGCAATATTTTAACCATAGGATTGGCGCAGTTTAGCCAAGGTTGGCTCTGGTGCCACTTAAAGTCACAACCAACCAACCAAACCTGCACCAAAATAATATCATGTTCTGAACATGATAATAAAAAAAAACACTGAAGCTGTTACAAAACTATGATTTATAAATATTCCTCTAACAAGAAAACGTTTCCCTCATCATAAGATTAAAAAAATGATAATAATTCCTTTTGTAGGAATTAATTTGCGAGATCACCTTGAATAAGTTTTTTGTGATCTCACATAAAACATATTGTAGAATACACCAGGGTGTCATAATTCATCGCAAGACATATTTATGCGTTCTGAAAGTATAATTATTCTTACCTTTCTTCATTCCACTATTAGGGCAAGAATTAAAAAAATGAGAAAGTTTCTAAAAGTGAACATTGTTATAGATTTATTATGCTGCAGCAAAAAAATCCAAGATATGTTTATAAAATTTAAACCAATGTAATCTTGAGACATTTTTTCATTTATCGAAACAATATTTAAGTTTTTTGAAATTTTATTACTAGTAACATTTGAAACAAATAAGATAAATTTCAACAATATGATTATATTCAATTTCAATTTCTATTCTATTGTTTGCAGTTGATTTGTTTTAATTAAAAGCAAAATATTTTTCTGACATTAATAATTAAATTTTATGCTATCAGTCATTTAATTCCAGTTTCAGGAAAAAACATTTTTGAACAGGAATTTAGAATTCTGAATTTAAACATTGTTTTACTTGTTTACGTTGTTTACAAAAATATTAGTTCGATAAGTTGCCGATAGGGGGTAATGTGATACTTTTGATGTAAATTTTAAATTTCACTGCACGATAAAATTTTATATAGCTGCATTAAACAGATAAATGAATTAAAAAATAACTTAAATGTTAGTTAATTAACTGTGGGTTTTAATTCATGTAAAAAATTAAATTTATACGAATTAAATGGAAGAATTTTTCCTAAAATTTTGTTGAAAAATATTGTTCAAGAACTAACACACAGTTGCTGGGTAGCTCCATGTGTGCTCCTATTATCATTCTTTCTACATTTACAATCGCAACATCTGTGATCGTATTCTCCAAAACGGCACTAATTACGGAAACGAAACTAAAAAATATTACTGATTAAACAAGTTTAAGAATTAAATCTTTTTAGTTTTTAAAAGTCAATCTTTGTATTTGGCGAGTGCAAATGCAGCTACCACTAAAATACAAATGAATCTAAATTAAATAACAAAATAAGCCATGTAAAAAGGAACACAATCGAATCAAAACTATAACCAATAGAAAAATAATCGTCAAGGGTAACTTCCAGGCAAGGATTCAAAATAGGGGGGGGAGGATTTTTTCTCTCAGGCATCGGTGTACAATGGTCAAAAGTACTGACATCTCGTGACCCGATATATATATATATATATATATATATATATAATCAAATTAATTGATAGAGATTCTTTACGTATACTGTTTGGGCTTCTAAATTCCACTGCATTGGATTGATTAAGATAAAAGAG
>JAPMOQ010066070.1:0-50335 GCA_026543055.1 Argiope trifasciata
GTTTGTATTTTCATTTGTGTAAATAGTATGTATATCCAATCCTTAATTTTTTTTAAATATATATTTTAACATTGATTTTGATATTGTTTGTTCTTTTATATTAATTAAATAAAATACTTTTTCTTATTCTACTTTTTTTGACAACAAATCGAAAACCGAATAGTGAATTAAAAAATCAGTTTTTCAAATAGTCAGTTTTTGTATAAACCCAAGTGAAGTTTAGGCGAAACACGTTTTTATGAATTAACTATCTGGTACCCGGCGCGTTTCTGCCGCAGAAGAAATAATTTTGGAAATATCATTTGAAATTTAAAATAGCTGCCTTGCTTAATTAGGAATGATAGAAAGAATGATATTTATTTTCTTATCGGAAAGGATATATTCATTTTATTTATATAGATTACATAATTTTACTATACCTTTAACCCTCCTGCAAGTGCAAGAAATATGTATTCAAAGTTTCATCGCAATCGGATGAACAAGTACGGCAGCACACAAGAGGCATACACACAAACATTCATTTTTATTTATATGGATTTGAAATGAGATAATTAAGGTTAATTAAAATTAGTGAAAACAACATAAATATTATTCGAAATTTTTTCGTTATTTTGCGTAAAATATATATGTAATCCTTAATTTTATATACGAGGGCAATCCCCCCAAAAAAGGTCTCCTATATTTTTAGATATACCAAGAACCGTTTATTTTCTATAATCGCTACATCACTTCTTTAAAGATTGAAGAATGCTTTATTTTTCAACGTAATCACAATTTCGGTCGATGCATTTTTGCAGACGCTGTGGCAGTTTTACAATGCCCATGCCATGCCAGCTTGCCGCCATGCCCTTTAGGAAGCGTTGAACCTTGCAACTTTTCAGTTAAAATCCTGTGGATGGTGCATCTGGAAACCTCAGGAACCCAAATCCAGAGTGATCCTCCGATCTTTAAGCATGAGTTCCTCAACTTTCGCGACTGTCTCGTCGGCAATCGACGGCCTCCCGCTCCTTTCTTCGGCATGAATTTCAGTACGACCGGCTGTAAACTCTCTACACCACTTGCGAACGTTTTTGACATCCATGCACGACTGTCTATACACTTTCGTCAATAGGCGGTGAATTTCAACCGGTTTAACGCCTTTTGCGTTCAAAAATCGAATAACTGCGCGCACTTTGCACTTGGCGGTAACGTTTATAGGGAGCTCCATTTCGAATGGCTGCCAAGCCAAGACGGAGCATCCGAGCAAAGCGCCTGTATGCTTATGTGATAGTGGAGAAGGCACCACTCACAACAGTGTTGCCAACAACCGTATTAAAACTTTCTCTACGTCCCCCCAAAATAGGAGACCTTTTTTTAGGGATTGGCCTCGTAAGTATAATATAAGTATAATATAAATATTGACTTTGATATTGATTTAGTTTTTTTGTTATTTTATAGAATTTTTTTCCCTACTCTATTTTCTTTTTTTTTTTTTTTTTTTTTTTTGACAAAAATTCGAAAATTGGCCAAGACTTTTTTTCTTAAATATGGAATTCGAAAAATAGTTTTTTAAAAAGTCGTTAATTGTATAAACTCTAATTTGGAGTAAAAAAAAATGTTATAATTTAGTATCTTTATGCCATTAAGATGAAAAACGATAGAAAACTATATAGTGCTAATACATTTTTTTTTAAATTTGGCCACTAAAATACTAAATGATTCACATATTTATTATTTTATATTATATATATATATATAAAATAATGAAAGAATGTAATTGCATTGTTGAAATTATAAGTGGCATTAGGTAGGCAGATCATCATAGAATGTATTAAGTTATATTTTGGATTTCATACATGAGGTGACTAGGACGATGTATGGTAGTTAATGTGTTGAGATTGTATATCAAGTATAGTTAACTACTGCGTGCATTCTTTTTGATGGTTAGTCAGCATAATTTCACAGTTGAATTACGTGAAAAATTACATAATTATATATAATCAATTGCAATAACATCAAATATTGATAGATCAACACTAACATCAAAACTGTGTCAACAAATATGGGGAAAGGGAACGCATTTTATAAGATCTTGAATCTATAAAACTGTCAGCATTTTATCACTTACCGTTTAAAATGTAGTTGCATTGAAGCATGGGGATCATCGCAATTTAAGGTTTTAAAATACTACGGTTTAAACATTCATTAGTGACTATTTTTATAGATTCAGTATCTACTCCATTATTTTGCATTCGATTTTGATAATTTTCCCATCTAGATCTATCAATTTTACATCTAATGAAACTATAAATGAATATTCTTTAAACAAAATTAAAAATGAAATGCTCTAAAAATTGAATAAAACGTATAATGAATTACTGGTGTATATATTTCATAAAGCAGCTAACAAAGAGTTAAAAGAAAATCTGTTAACATTGAAAAAAAAAATTGAAATTATATGAACGGATCGCAATGAAGGATTCATATTTCTCTCTAGTTTGAAATAAATAAATGAATTTATCCACAGATCGTAATTTAGACCTGAACCAGAGAACGATCACCTTCGATTCCAGAACCCCCTAAAGGCATTACTCTCTACATGGAGGGCCTAATGACCACGACAGATTTATACGCGAACCAGCCACCATCACATAGGGT
Organism: Argiope trifasciata; assembly: GCA_026543055.1. NCBI lineage: Eukaryota > Metazoa > Arthropoda > Arachnida > Araneae > Araneidae > Argiope > Argiope trifasciata. The sequence continues at coordinate 2,638 of JAPMOQ010066070.1, forward strand.
TTTTTAGTTTAGATACATTAACGTCGAGCTTTAAAGCAACACTAGGGCTATTTTGGGACGGATCTCGTCATTTTGAACCGCGGTCAGATGACGAGGACGACACATGACTGACACCTCCTCGCCAAACTTCCACACCACACCAGCAGGAGGACATTTGACCCTACGGATTTAACGTGCACCATACCCGCTTACACGGCGGTTCTTCTGTGGAATCGGGCCTCGAACCTCAACCCTCCGGTTAAGAAGCCGAAACCTAACCACCAGGCTACCACGACCCCACACCACAAAGGGGAAGTCTTTGGTTGGTGGGTTAGAAATCACAACCCAAGGAACGCGAATCTAAACACTCTACCAACAAAGCTATCCTGGCCTTAAAAATAAGAATTGTTTCATAAATGAAAATTAATCGATCTCAAAAATGATTAAGATACGATGTCACAGATGTTGAAATCCATGTTTCCCCGGAAATGCATAATGTCTAATAAGCGATAAAATGAGATGATTTGTGCCGAATTATTGCGAAAGTAGCTATTGGTGTCAAAACGCAGTGAAGTCACTATTTCAATATGGCAGTCCTTGAGGTAAGGTTACGGAAAAGAGTATCAATATTTAATGCATCGTATGCGGGACACGTAATAGTACGTTTTCTGACGATTGATACTTGAGCGCGGGTCACGTACTAGTACGTTTTCTGACGACTGTTACTTGAACGCGGTCACGTACTAGTACGTTTTCTGACGATTGATACTTGAGCGCGGGTCACGTACTAGTACATTTTCTGACGATTGTTACTTGAGCGCGGGTCACGTACTAGTGCGTTTTCTGACCATTGATGCTTCAGAGCGGGTCACGTACTAGTACAGGTTACCGTAACAACATGGCTTGTTGGTTGGTACAAAAATAACGGTATATACAGGAAGCCGAATGTTCTTGTTTACTACATAGATTCTGGAAAAATTGAGACAAATAAAAACTAGTTTTTGCATCAATCAATGAAGAACCACAGAACGGGAAGGTGGATTTAAAAATCAATATAGATTTAAAATTTTTAATTTATCCTTGCGAAAATGAGTGAATTTTACCGTGTACCTCTTCATAGAGGAAAATGTTTTGAACGTTACCACACTGTAAATCATTATTAATTTTATGATTGTTCTTTTCATTTTTTCATAATATAAAAATGTTTATGTATAACATAATTGGAAAAAATAAAACTATATACTACTATTTCTATTTGATTTTTCATATTTACGATATTATTATAAGTTTATCCACTAAAAAAATACATTTTTTGTTTACAAAAATCTTATGGTTATTATTTATATATTTGTTTGTTTATTTCAATATACAATGCGAAAGGTTGGTTAAAAAATGAAATAATTTTAGATCTATTGAGATTTAACTGAATAACTAAATTTATTTGCAAAACGCCAGCTCCTGGTGCAATTCTGCAACGAAATGTACCAGCACACAATGTGTAAGATACCCAAACACAAAGCTACAATTAATTCTAAAATCTGATGTTAAAATCTATCCTCAATAGGCGATGTAACAATATTCTTATGTTATTTGCATTTCAAAATTAATACTAAAACAGGTCTGCTGAATTAACTTAATAAATGTTGTGGTTTGAAGATACATGAAAATTGGCATAGGTCGGATCTCGTAATTTTTGACCCGTAAATGAATAAGGAAGACAACAGGTGAACTGACACTCCTTTTTCGAATTTACACGCTATGTAAGCGGGTAACAGATATTTTAACCTGGAAGAATCTAAGTGCATCAGGTCTGGATAAATGTCTGGTCAAAGATCAGAGGTTTATAAGGATTTTTATTCTAACATAGCCCTTGTACGTAGATTATTCTAGATGGGGATCAAATTGCGATCTTTTGGCTCGTTGCGAGACCCTGACTAATACGAGCTTATGATTTCATTAAAGAATTCAACAGCAGTCTGAGTTTGGGGAGTTTTGGGGAACTTAAAAGATACTCTCCTACAACCAACAACAACTGAAAAATCCAATTATTTCAGATGTACGTACATATTAGATTTTTAAAATTTAACTTTAAAAATCCAATTTTTGTCACAGTAGGTCATTAATATTGTTTTACACCCATTTCAGTGAGAAAAAGCCATATTACACTAATTATTAATTAACTAATTTTTAATGTGCTAATTCGCATCTCTTTTTAAATATATCTTAAATTCTAATTTGTACAGACACACATTTCTAGTTGGAATTTATGCTTAATATTAGTTTTCACACTGTCTGCCTCAATCAAGATATAAAAATCTACACTTATAATAAAGCTCAATGTGTGTGTGTGTGTGTGCGCGTGAGTGTGTGTTGGCGGTCTACAGGCTAGACCGTTGGACCTACAGCTACCAAATTTGGTACATGTATACCTTGGAGGTCGGGAATGTGCACCTCGGAGCCCTTTTTCCGAATTTTTAGTTAGAACTTGAATTAATTAAAATTTAAGCGAAATTCCGACGTTTTCCCGCTATAACTTCCGAAAATATAATCGGACAAACATGATTTTAACATCAATTTAAAGATAAAAAAAATTAGCTTTCTAATGGTATCAGCATTTTAATGTATAACTTAAGCCTCTATTTTTAAAGAAATACTTTAACTATGTTTTTTTTTGAGCACGTGACTGGATAAAATAAAAGAAAACAATGACGCAAGTTAAAATAAAAAAAAAACAACTATCATCACAAATCAAATCTAAAGATATTTAACTTTTAGTACGTGACTGAATAAAATAAATATATACAGTGGGTAAAAAAAGTCCACGTACGCAGATACGAATGCAAATCAAAGCTTAATTTGTCACACAAAATTCATAATGATAAAAATGAAAACTTAAAAATGAGTTAAAACTAATATCATTTAATATTTATTCACATTAAAAGGATGATAATACAGACAAAATTAAATAATAAATCTTAAAAACTCAAAAAATGCCGTAAACATGGAACAAAAAAGTCTCCGTACGGCGGCCTGGCACACGAAAAAAGTTTACAAAAATGCAAAATACATTTAACAAATATACATTTAATGATCAGTGGGCCCTCCTTTGGCCTTTATCACCTCTTTTAGACGTTGAGGCATTACCCCTACAAGTTTTTTTGTTGTTTCTGGAGAAAATTACACCAAATACTACTAATGGCACTTTTGAGCTCAACTTTGTCTTTTATGTCATATTTTTTAAGTTGTCGGCCAATTTCTTCCCACAAATGTTCAATGAGGTTTAAATCGGGTGACTGAGGAGGGCTATGAATGTGTTGCTTAACATGGTAAAGGCACTACTCTTGGCAAATCTTAGAGGTATGTTTAGGATCGTTGTCCTGCTGAAAAGTAAATCCAGTTCCAAGTGATAGTTTCTCTGCCCTGGATAACACATTTTGTTTAAGAATATCCAGATATCCATATCGATCCATATTTCCCTCGATGAACTGCAAATTTCCTACTCCAGAAGCACTCATACATCCCCACACCATATCGCCGCCAGAACCGTGCTTCACAGTTCCGCATAAATTCTTAGTTAGCATTTGTTCGTTTGGTTTTCTCTCACCATAACTCGGCCATCTGACCCATAAATGTTAAATTTTGATCCATCGCTAAAAAGAATGAATTCCCAAAAAGATAATGGCTTGCTTACATGCTTCTTTGCAAACTAGAGGCGCTTTTTCCTGTTGTACAAACTTATATAGGGTTTCTTCCGGGCCGCACGTCCATGATAACCACTTTTTTTTAATGACATTTCTCACGGTTTGAGTTGAGACTTTAATGTTGTAACTAACCATTAAATCAGCTGCCACCTTCGGTGCACTAATTCGTGGATTTTCTTGAACTTGGCGTAAGATGTTTCTTTTATGCACGCGATTTAATTTTGACGGCCTCCCGGATCGATCTCTATCCGCAAGTGAATGAAGTTTACGATATCTTTCAATGATATATTGCACAGTAGACTTCAATTTTTTAATCCTTTCACTAATCCTTTTCATGGACAATCCATCATTTCGCAATTTAATCACTTATTCTCGAATAGCTCTGTGAACTTCCATTTTTTGACGATCAAGAACAAATTTGAACTCAACAACTGTCAAAATGTTATTTTCTTATCAGTGATTAACTTTCTGACGTCAAAGATTTACTGCGGGCCAGTTTTAAACACTTCAGAAAGAATTTGCATAAAGCGTACGGAAACTTTTTTTGCACTGCAATTTTCAATTTATCTTAGATATTGCAAATAATATGCTTTTCTCGTTTTTTAAAAATGAAAATTTACAAAAATCTCTTTCTATAGACTTATACTAAACACATATAGACACTATTTAAAGAAAAAATGCAATATTTTACAAATTATGCTCATTTATTCTTAAATTTAGTGACCGTACGGAAACTTTTTTTACCCACTGTATATATATAAATGGGATATTTTCTAAAAAAAATAAATGCAAGGCAAAGGATTCTATGATTGTTTGCAATATCTATCTCATTAATTCCATAAATTATCTTTATTTATGGTAAACCTGATTGAATTTAGACAGGTTATGCACCGAAATCCCGACTTAATAGCATGTTCCTATAATCGTTTGCAATATCTGTATCATTAATTCAATATTTTTTCCCCCTTTTTTCGCTTTCTTTAAAAAACATATTTAACATTTTGGCAATATCACCGAAAAAAACATTTTAAATATTTTAGAAGCATAATCGATAAATTGTTAGAGCATTAAACTCAAAAAGTTTTTCCGAATAAAGTTACCGACTCTTTAACTACTAATAACTGAATCGTTTAACTTAAACTATTTCTTAAATTTTGGCTAATGAATATGTGATTTAATTGAAAATTTAAGAACGCATTACTCATGGCGAACCAGCTGCTCGTCAAAGGCGGCTAGTATATAATATTTTTTTCACAAATGTTCCATCAACGATGAATCGAAAAAGCGATAATTTTTCTGTCATTTTAACTTCTAAAATAGCTATTAAAAATTCATTTCTATAAATATAGCCTTGATTGAGGGCACAAAACATTTATTGTTTCATACAGATTATATTGATACATAAATAACTGTAGATTTGGTTAATTTTTTTTTGTTTAGTTATAATTGTTTGAATGAAGCAACATAGTTGGAAAATATTCTTCATGAAATCAATATTAAAAAAAATTGAAATTAGAGTTCTTAGTGAAAGTGCCTAAAGAAAAATTCTTATAACTCGAGAAATATTCGGAATGTTGACAATATCTTGATATTGTTTGAAAGCTAAAAAATCAGAAAATACTTTAAAGTGATTAGTTATATATCCACGATTTTTTGAATGATTTTCCAAGTTTCAAGTGTGTATGTACACCTTAAAACGACGTGGAATAAACCTTGAATGAAAATTGAGCTTTAGAGCCGAATTAGAAGTAAAGTTTATAGATTACAAATCTTTAAAACAGAAATTTCCTTTAATTATTTCAATTTCCTGTGTCAATATAAAATTATTGGCAAATTCTTCTTTGCAAATGTTATTCCAGTTTAAAAATGAAAATTAGCAAAACTTTATTATTTTTTTTCAACAAATATTTTCCAAGAATGGATGATTTTCGGAACTTCTTATTTTTACGTTTAGACTGCAGGTTTAAATATGAAGTTTTTAATGGCAATTTATAACTTATTTGTTGGCGAAAGTAGATTTTTCGAGGTTATTCTAGGTTTACTTACACTCGTCTTGGGCTTGGTAGGAAAATAATCACTATTAACTCCCGTAATAGGATATTTTATATTATATATATATATACATTAACAAAATAAGACAACCTAATGAAAACAATTATCAATAGAAAAAAATAGAAAAAGAATCCGGCCTAAAAACTTCGTCAGGGTCCACTTTCAAGCAAGGATTCCAAATAAGGGATTTTTTCTGTGAGGCATCGATGGACAATGGTCAAAAGTATTGACACCTCGCGACCCGAAAATCCCCCGAAAATGAAGGCAAAAGAGACATACCAATTTAAACAGCAAAAGGCAAAAACAAAGCAAAACATTAAAAAACATCAACAAATGAAACAAATATATATATAAAAAGTAAAACTATATAAGAAAAATCACAATTAATGACTCAAATTAAGAAAACCAAAAGTGTACAGACCTAGCCGCTAACAACCGTTCTTCCTTTCCAATAATAATACTACATGGGTTTTGATTGTTTTAATAATTTTATGATTGTATATTATTTATGATTGTATTTAAAGTTCGCAATTTCCATTTCAGTTTTTTTATAATGTTGTTTTTACTCCTAAAAAATTGGAATGGCAATCAGTTGCTTACGAGATTGATAAACTTGCACTCAAATCAGTACTGAACGAAACTGTCTTGTTGTAATCAATTAATATTGAATGACCAGGACAAATTTGTGCAAGGTGTATTCAAAAGGTCCTATTTGATATATTCCATCAATACCATGAAAAATGAATGAAATATTTAATTTAGACGCAAATAATAGATTCGGATTAATAATTAAAAATCAGAGGAAAAGTTCATTCCTCGAATGGGTCATATTCTTCTACAATATAGTGTGTTTTGTATTAACTTCGTGCTATAAAGAAGAATATCAAATGCATTTCGAATATGAATATTTTGACTGATTGTAATCTATATTTAATATTAGTACTATTAATTTAGATTCCACGACAAAAAAATTTCATTTATCTATCCATTATGTGAATTGTTGCTAGACACGGATAAACATAACTAAAATATTGAATATCCGTTGTTTGGTGGATAGATTTCCAATTGACAAATTTCGTTCACATTTTGATACTGAAGAAATCTGGATGTTGACAAGTTCAAGTATCAGATCAGTCATCGGTGAATGATACTTAAGGTATCCGACTACTTTGAAAATACTGGTTATCGAACACATTGGCGAAGTTTTTAAAAAATTGTTATTACTTGTAGATCAGACTTTTCTAATTTCAAATTAATGCATCTTTTTTAGGAAAAGGAAGACCTGGCTTTTTATCCAGGGTCACATAATTTTCAACTGAAATTTGTCCTTGATTTCAATTTTCTCAAAACTTTAATTTTCATAAAAATTTTCCAGTTTAACATGATACCTCAAAATTTCATAGATGTATTTATATAAAAAATTTTCGCGTGTATTTTAAATAATATGTGCCATAAAATGCGCCAAAAGTTTTATAGTTGGGAAAATACTTTTTCATTTATAGGTGTTTAAAAAAAATTAAGTTTTAAATTTATGGAAAAAGTACATATATACCTATATTTTTACCATCACTTCTCTGCATCTCAAAATTTTTCTTAGATTTTGGTTCATTTCATTCATCATTATATTTTATAACTTGTGTACAAAGAAAAATAGGATTGCTGCATTAAAATTTTGCGTAAAGGGGTAACCGTTTCGGTTAAATTTAATTAAAACGTACTACACATTTTCCTATTTTTCAAAACATATTTTCAAATAATTTTGTAGTTTAATATATAATAATTTTGTTGTATGTATGTATTGTATTTTGTATTACAGCTGACAATACATTTAAAAACCGCAGTTTTAAATAGATATTAAAAAATTCAATTTTTAAAATTTTTCCTTCGGACGTAGTCGGATATCTTAAATTTCTCTTCAGGCAGTGTTAATCATTAGAGACAACTATGTGGACTAGTATGGTCTACGCGATATACACTTTTCTATTATACGATCTTTTCGTTCAAGCTACATCAATCACATTTGACTGATAATAAAATTTCGTTCAAGCTGTGTTAGTCATTGTTGACTGACAAAACAAATTATAAACCCCTAATAAAATTTAATGTGGGTTTCATAAAATATTGAATCTAAATACATGCAGTTATCACAACTTTACATAATTTCTAGTTGTAAGTATAGCAAAGAAATCGAATATCGTGGATTAGAAAGAAAACATTCCAAAATAGGCCTGACGCTTAAAGCGTGTTAAGATTACAAAATTTTAAAACATCGTGCAAATCTCAATTTTTTAATTATGCTAACAGACTAATATAATACTAAAAATGGTTTATTTAAAATACATTGAGATCTAACGATGTTCAGATAAACAATTAAAATAAATAACATAATAAACAGACCTATTAACCACTTAACTGTTATATTTTTTTCACTATCTAATAAGATGGCACCTTCTATTTTGGGAATATTTTCTTATGTTGATTCAAATGGAAACACATTGAATACTTGAGTTATCCAGGCATTCAAAGTAATTTTAATATTGAATTATAATTGTTATGAATGATTTATTTTTTGCTTGCAACTATAAAAATTGGATAAATCGATGCACGTATGGCACTCGGGCAAAACAGTTAAGTGGTTAAAATACGGATGCTGAATTTTCAACGATAATATTATGTTCCCTTGGTATTTACTTATTTATATAAATGATTTTAAGAATTTTCAATTGAAAAATTTAATCATCAGATCAGAAAATATTTGCTGGTGAAAACTGAATTTTTTTTCCTTTCTCCTTCGTACATTTTTATTATTATTATTATTATTATTATTATTATGAGATTTTGCAAAACAGTAAGTATGAAATAAAACGGCAAGTAACTTGTAAAAATATATAAAACTGTAGTAGTTACATAACTGTTATCTTTTCTTCTGGATACTAGATGGTGATGCCTGATAGGCTATCCCATAATGCATTGCGAGTGTAATTAGAATGAGATGCCATATTGTACTGTTAAGCTGCGAGCTGGAATGGGTACTTTTCCATTATATCGGCGCAAATCTCGCCAAGCAGACTTTTTGGCGACAGCACACTGTCGCAATTTTGGCACAGGCGATAAAATTGCTGAGACTTTTAAAAAAAATAAAGCGGTAAAAGTTTACCGGCGGCGATATTCAGTTTGGCGTTGATTGCATCATTATTGGCGACTTTTCGCCTGCGCCAGTATAATGGAAAAGTACCCTTGAATGCTTTGTTATGTCTTGTCTTTGTGTTTATTCCGTGTGTGATTGTGGTTATTAAAGAAATGTTCCTGAAAACACAAGTCCTGATGCTTAATGGTTTTCTCATAATCTATATTCCAACACAACCATTTTTTAAAGAAAAGAGATAGCAATTTCTGCATATTTCAGTGTTTAAATAAATAAAGAGGCTTGCATAAATTAATCATAGCCGTTTATGGAGCAGAAAAAGTTCCAAGAATATGTGAAATTCGAATCTTTGCAGTTTGAATCATCCACTTAAGTATAAAGTAGCAAAAAATGGCATTTTTTATTCTCAGTAAAATAGATAGCGATGATGGAGACTATCATTTATATCGTTAAATCAGTAAAAATGATTTCGTGTCGTGTTCTTTAATCGCTAAAAAAATCACGTTCTGGTTCTATTAATAGAAAGCTTAACCTAGATTGTTAAAATCGGAAACAATCGTCATGATTTCGTCATTTTAAGTGTGGATAGACTACGAGTTAAAAAGATATAGAATTTGGATTATAGTCACAGACAAGCACACATGCACGATTTTCAATATCGAAAAACTTTCAACAACAATTTGCAATTCATAAAAATAAATCAATCCATCAATTTGACAGTTTGTTTTTATTTTCAAAGTAGAAACAGTTTTAAATTATCAGATAAGGCGTATAACATTACTTTCTTATTTAGAATTTTTCTTAAAAAATACCAGTTAACTTTAAAATAAAGTAATGATTCGATATTTTACTAAACCTTAAGCAATATCTATTTAAAAAAAGATAATTCTTTATATTTAAAAGAGTAAAATGATCATAATGCAAAAATAGTTGTGAAATGTCTATTTGGTAAACATAAAAACACAGAATATAAAAAGCTATTAGCTAATCTTTACTCGTAATAACTTTCAATCTTGACAACAAAATACTGTGTTAGTATAAATACGAGATTCTATTATATGATCAATCAATTTAAATAATTTTTTTATAATAAAAATAATTAGTCCTAGTTAGAATGTCAAGTATTTTGCAAAGATTCCGATAAATATTTCTTTAGTTCTTAAGAGAATAAGAAAGGAATAAATATCTTTAATTTTGCCTATTTATTGATTTATTTATATTTTAATTCTTTGCAGAATTTCGCGTTTTTACTTTTTATTTATATCAAACAATAATAGATTTATTATGAATTAAACAGTTCCAAATTAATTTTTTTCTTCATAAAAGCAGAGTTTATTATTTGAAGCTATCGTTCGTTTTAACCTTATTCAAAACTCATAAATTCTAGTGAAAAACGGAGGGGGGAGGGGATTTAGTTTTAAAGCGTAAGTTTTCCCTCTTAAAGACACATGAATCTTCAAGAAAATGTCAAATTATTTTGTTATTATCCAAAGTATTTTATTTAATTAACGCCAACCTCAGATCTTAAAAAAATCAATACAAAAGCAGTTGAAGAAATATTGTTGAGGGCTTTCTTATTCAAGATATTATTTTAAAGCTTAAATAATAAGGAATATCCAAGTTTATCTATATTTTATTTTATTTGTGATATAAATACATCTGTATAAACACAAGAGAAAAGAATTTCTCGACTAATGAAGCGCGCTTAGTTAGCCAAATGTTGTGGTCCGCTTTAATGCCTACTTCCCTCCTTACTCAGACTCGTCTACTTACGACAACCATGTTCAGGGTTTTTTCTTGTGACGGTAGGAGAGTATTAAAAAGTTTAAAAATAATAAAATATTATCCGTTTTTACATATCTTTTCATAATTAGATTGAAAAATCAAAAACCATTTTCTAACAATTTTTTATAAAATTCTATGGCTATTATTGTGCTAAAGAAAACAAAGAACTTACCTGAAAGCATTGCTTACTCCATCCGACACAACTACGCACAAAGTCCTTGAAGTACGACATAAAAGCAGAGAAGTTCCTACCACAAGACATCCAAGAGCTTCAGCATTGTTCCTGCACATTGTAACAAAGGCCTCCGATGCTATTCGACTAGTAGAAGATGCAGTAATTCTTTCTTGGGACTCGCTGAGGCTTTCCCAGCCTGCACCATTTCTTGCAGCGTCGTACACCTCACGATCAACATTTGATAAAGTTGGCATAATAGTGTCTGTTCTCTCAATGGAAGGTGATGCCACAGTGTCTACATTGGAGAATCCATTTCGATCAGAGCCATCCTGACCTCTTTGCTCTCTATAGAAAGCAGTTTCAGCAAAATTTGGTTGTTGCCGGTCCATCGGTTTCCTGAAAGTCCTGCCAGGTTCAGAAGGCCAGGATGGATCTTGTGAACCGACCCGATAGGTAGACATCTGCTCATGTTGGTGAACAGGGGGTATCTGTTCTTCCGATATGTCACGATATTGACTATCTTTAGAAATTTGGTGATGCTCAGCTGCTTCTTGGAGACTCGATTCTGGATGAGTTTGATATCTATCTTGTTGATTGTCATTACCATCATATTTATTTGAAGTGGATTGATTTTGGGTTTCATATTGTTGCCGACTTTGCCTTTCACCCTCTTCAGACGATAGATGTGGTGTCTTCTGCTGTTCGAATTTTTCAGAAACTACATTTTGCTGGGACGAGGAGCCGCGAGTATCTCTTTGGTGATCTCCCAGATGTTCAGAAATCGATCGCTGAATTAGCTTCTCAGCTGTCTGCTCATATTTTCTGGCATCCTGAGGACCTTCTATCTTGATACTAATTTTTTCAGAATCGCGTATCTGACTTGGCCTTTCCGATTTTTGGGAATCGGCAGATTTTGCACGACTCTTCGACGTTCTTTTTTCTGGCTTAGGAACATTTTCTTGAGAGGAAGAGGTTACAGAAAGTCTGGTTTCTTGCCTGAGACATTGCATACAGTTTTTAGAATCGCTATCTCCAACTATTTCTTTCGCCAAACTATCTAGGAAATCCTGTACAAGAAATATATAAGACAACATCGATTTTGAGCAATTGCTACAAAGCGACACTTTTTCGGCTGGTATGTGCAATGCTTTACGGGAAATGTTTTCGGCTGCATGTTTCAAGCATGGAGCAGAACCATGAGCGGCATTATCTGCACCAGAAGCCTTAGATGAGGAGGATACAGCAGAAGTTTGAGTGGAAAATGAAGCACTAGTTGGATTTTCAGTCATCGTCCCACGGGATTTAGATTTATCGGAGGTGGTTCTAGATCTAGTTTTCTTCCTGGAATCTACGGAAAGACTTCTTCTCGGTGGCTCCATTCTTCCGTAAAATTCGCTACCTTCTTCGGGCACGACTTTCTTTATGGTCACGATAAGGGCTTTATTTTCACCTGTCCGATCTTCAACAGGAAAAAAAGACACTTTGGAAACGAGATCTGGATTACCGGACACTTGTGGTTGAGACATTACACCTGTATGAATTCAAGTACAGTATTTGGAGATATAAGATGCTTGAAATAGACACTTTCTTGGATTCGAACTCTTCATTTTAAATGTTTTATCAAAATTTTATAAATCCTGCAACTCACTGAGTTTTGGGAATCTAAAAAAAAAATGAAGTGATAAGTAATATACAAAAAAGAAAATTACAAAATTACTGTATTCATATTACAATAAAAATTATGAAGAAAAAGTTTGAAACAAAATGAATTAAAATATTTTAATGAATAGAATATTTGATTATTTTATTCCGCTTTATTTAGAAGATGGAATTTAAGTCCAGTTGGCAACTAATATATCCTTTTGTTACCAGTTGAAATTAAAAAAAAAAAAGAAATTAAAAAGCATTTAAAAAATTAAGCAATGAATTTTTTCATAACAATGTTTGTATCCGATACTATTGCGATACATACTTGAAATGCTATTTCGACGCATACTACTATTTTACTTGCATACTTTATTCATGTATTTATGAATACGAGAAGATGGGTTATTGCATAAAGCAAGTGCAAGTAAGCCATAAAACATACGAATAATAAATGATTTCTTGTCTAAATTAAGATTTAGACAAGGAAAAAACTAGAATTAAAAGAAAGGCATTAATTCTTGTACATATGCCAGTTAAAAAAAAGAACATTGATATTAACTAAAAACATTCAGGAAGAAAGATAAAAAAAAATTTAAAGTTTTTAAATTGATCTTTTCATAATCAAAATGCAATTTAGTAGTGTACAAATTACGTTAACAAATTATTAGTGACTCTTAATTTGAATGCTATAGTAATTTCAAACGAATAAGTCTTTATTTTTTTATTCTTAAGTGATATTGGTAAGCTTAGAATTTCATGATACAAAGTCCAATGAAGGATAATTTCTGATATATATTCCTGAAATTCTTTAGTAAGATTTGGTTTAAGGGCACAATGGTCAGTTTGTCATTGTGCAATTACCCGTCCCAAACTTTCGTTATTTTTTAGATCATAATAAAACTTTAAGAAATATGACTTCAACTGGATCATTTTAAAAAGGTGAATTTCACTAGGAAAGAAAAAAATATGATTTAATTGGCATCCTTAAAACCCATAATAAATGATATGTGGACCAAAGTGGACAGTCTTTAAGGAAGAAAGTTCTTGCAGGTACATAAAATATGCTTATGCTTAATATGCAATATCACTTGTTACATGCAGAAACTGCTTCATTTTCTAAAAGGTATAGGTATGTTAAAAATGCGCTTCCTGCTATTAATCTTTTCAAAATAATGTCATGTTTCCTAGTAAATAGATTTCCAAACCTTTGATTAAAAGCAGGTTTTATAAAGTATATTGTTTGTCATTCTGTACAGATTCTTTAAGAATTTTTTTTAACGAATTTAACAGCCTCCAAGGCATCAATCAAAGGAGCAAACGTTCCTTGAGTTGGATTTGTAATTTTCATAGTTTTATCCGCGTTCTTATTTCTTGAAATTCCAACGTGTGCAGAAATCTAACAGCGCTTCATACAATTATTTTTGAGAGAACGGAGAAGATCAAAACATTTCATCACTAAAGGATAATTATTACATTTGATACTTTTTGGTGCATTAATGCTACTCCAAGAATATGTATATAGGAATGGATGGGACAAAATGCCCATTCGACCTCATTTAGATCAGTGTCTAGGGTCAATGGTTAAAGAGAAGCTTTTAAAATGAAAACAGTAAATTTATTTACAGCAAAGAAAAAAGAAAAGGCATTGACAATTAGGACAGGACAGGCTATTTACAATAGAGATACCTTTAGATGACACCAAGGATGAAGCCTAATCAAGTGCTCCACGGCAAAAATATGAGCAATCGTTGCGTATTAAATTATCATGATTTGAAACAAATGATCCTCTCTCTCTCTCCATCTGTCGAATCTCTCAGCTCGCTTTTCTAAAACTTGACGTCACGCGTTTTAGACTTTGAATCAAGGATACTTTAGTAGAATCCGTGGTGCCATCTATTACAATAAAATAAAATATGGAATAGTAATGGCCCCTAATTAAATCTCCACGTGTATAGATAATGGCATTCTGTAATTTCTAGGTAGAAAATCTGAGAAGCCCTAAATGGATAGCGTAGAGCTCAGAAGAGTAAACAGAGCAGAAAAGTTAAAATGTCTCAGCAATTGTGATATCTTACTACTGAGCCAAATTTCGAAGGCATCTATGCAAATAGATATATAATCAGAGCAGCATTGTCTGTGATCATAGAAATGTTGCTGAAATGCCACATGTTATGCGTTTGGTTTTAAAAAGTGTAAAGAATCAATAATAAAATCAAAAAGACAGGGAAGGAGACCTTCAACGTCTGAGATTATTGAAAAATCTTCAATTTTGAAGTATTTCAAATATCTAATTAATGATCCTTGGAGTAATTCTAAATGTCTCTATAGCTATTTGTTCTTGATGATGGACAGAGTTTAGCATTTATTAAAGTGGATTTTGCAGCTGATCTTAACACTGGCGCACAGTAGTTCTGTTTTGAGCGAACAAGAGATCTACAAGTTCTCACAAATGAAATGTTATTCGCATCTCAGGAGATGTTCGATAAGATTCACGCGATAACGTGTGTTTGAATACGTCTCAAGTACTTAGTAGCGTGAACGAAAAGTTAGTTTTGTACAAATATAAGTACTAAAAAAGTTGTCTTTAGTAGAATAGGAATAGCTTACCCATTTAATTATAATTGTGCGTTTGCATGCAATCCACACTTTTCAAAATAAATAAGTAAATAAATATTTGTGGAGATAAGAGAAATTTATAGTTCAAATATCCAGTTAAACATGATATTAAAACATTGTAGACCGTTTTTATGTGTATATGAGCTTACGCGTATGCGTATGAACTAACGTGTGGCTAGCAATTTTCCTGAAAGGCCGATCAATTGCATTCGGCAATCGAAGGACGTCATATAACGTTTTCGATCAACAACGTAAGGTTATCGATGGACGTCATATGACGTTCCCGGTCAACAACGTAAGTTTATCGAAGGACTTCGTATGACGCTTTCAGTCAACAACGTTTGGTTATCGAAGGACGTCATTTGATGTTCCCTGTCAACAATGTATTGTGTAATTAAAAATGCTATTTTAATTGCAAACTCATACCTTCACGAGTTTATTGCATTTTCATGCCGTCTACAAAAGTAAACTGTTTAGATATGCAAAGAGTTTTGTAATACCATTAATTTTGATAAGTAATAAAAAACGTAAAACATTGAGGGTTACCTTGTTGATTAAATAAACATTTACGATTAAACGACAAGTTTCTTTTAAACCAATAGTAAATAAGTTATAAAAGAAATCACCATTTGCAATCATACGTTTTGAACATGTCGAAAAAAATCGACACTATATGTTTTTAAACACGAAGACTTCAGAATGAATGTTTTCAGTTTCCATAAATTGAGTACAGTATCTCACCATTCACAATATCTGCTTTGAGGAAGTGTGGATCAAAAAAAAAATATTGTTCTGCCACCAAACAACGGTTCCATTAGCTTGCTTAGACAGTAAGTCGGAGCAATTGATCGATAATTATTTGGGTTAAGGATTAGCATAACTGTGTAGAGATATTTGGGTAAAATCCTATTTTGGAACAACTTTGATATGCACCCCCAAAAATTACGCGCCATATCTGGCACTCCCTACGGACTTTTTTGGGTTGCTTTTTAGGTAGGAATAATTATTTGTGTTTAGCAAAAATCCATCTTGGCAAGAAAAAAAAGGCGCCAAAAGCAGGTATTTTGCTTGGCGAGAAAAAAAGGCGCCAAATTTCCAATTTGGGGGTGTATATCAAAGTAGTTCCCCTATTTTAGCCCACCTCTGGCGACGTTTTCAAAATTTAGCCAATTTTTCAAAATTTTGCCAAATCGAAAGTATTTGAACTATAAGGTTAAGAAAAAAGAATTCGCACCTTTCGCCAAAAAATTCTTATTATTCGCCAAAGGTGGGCTAAAATAAGATCGACCCGATATTTGATGTTAAACAATGCATATGATAGAATTAAGCAAGTTAAATCATTTAGTATAACATCGACTCTACAAAACACAACAGGTTTATTTACGAGAAAAAGTAAACATTAATTTAAAAAGCAATTTCTAGTTGCCAACTCGAAAAGACATAAACGTAAAAATATTTAGATACATAAGAAATTAAGATAGAAATTAAGATTAGATAAGAAAAAGTGCGGAAATATAGTGAGTCAGCGATGATAATCTTTTCAAAATCACAACAAATAAATCTTGCACTTCCGCTGATGCATGTGATACAAAAATAATATTTCAGTGAATGAATGCGATCAGAATTTAGGCACCACAACTGCAAGAACATAAGAAAAACCAACTTTCTCATGTCAGATTCTATAATACAAAAGTAAAATTGTTCATAAATTGAATTCACTAAATTGCTTAAACATGTCCTGAATTTGATCTGATTTGGTGGTATTGGATAAGATTTTTTTGGTGCAAATTCCACTTCAATAAGAGTATAACCTTCTGCAAATGAAGGCAAAAAACTCACTAGTTTTTGTTCTTTACACCCTTTAAGAACTATTATATCATTGCAAATTCGAATAACTAAATATTTCAGATAAAGTTTGTCCCAGTATGTTTGAAATTCCCTTAACTTCTAAAAGATCCATCCAGTGCCATTTAAAATCAAAATATTGTGGATATCAGAATAACAATTTTTTTTTCACTTCTTAAATAAGCCTTGAGGAAATGTATTGATGGAATTTTGTGTTCACACCGCTTATTCTAATTTGACAAAATTCGATTTTAACTTCTTTAAATTTAATAAAAATGTAAGAAGTGGAATATTTCCTGAAGTTACACCAGTGATTCCCAAAGTGGTCTATATCGACCCCTAGGGATCTATGACAACCTGCAAGGGGTCTACGTCAGCGGAAAAAAAATTTGGGGGTCCATGAAATGAAAATGGGGATCCAAGATAGTAATCTCAACACATACACTGATAGTACCTATTTACTCAGAACTAAGTACAAACGAAGAACTTAAGGTTCAGTTTAAAAACGGATATCAGCAATTCTGGCTTCTTTACAACATACCCGTTTCTTATCCCGTATTATGGAATATAGCGAGGAAATTTTTAATCTCCTTTCCATCGTCAAACCTAGTGGAAAAGGGGTTTAGCGCTGTTACTAATCTCTTAATGAATAAAAGAAACAGACTGGACATCATTAGCCGAGGAGATTTAAGATTAACCCTTACAAAATTGACGCCAAATGTTGATAATTTATTGTTAAAGCATCAGGCTCATCCTTCTCATTAAAAATATTGACTTTTTGCTTATGTTAGTTTATTTTATGTTTATTTCATGTTACATAGATTTTACATAACAGATACGAAATTTTATTTTGAGCAGTATAAATTTAAATTCAATTAATAAATGTATAAATTAACATGCGTTTTTACTTTAAGTTTTTAACAGTAAACTTCACTACAGTTAGAAATTTAAAGGAAATCAATATCAGGTAAGTAGGGGGTCTATTCAATACGGAAAAACATGGCAAGGGGTCTACGACACAAAAAAGTTTGGGAAACTCTGAGTTACACCATACTTTGTTTTTTGGAATGCTTCGCATTCAGTGCCCTAACAACGGTTTGCTCAACTTTTGAATATTCTTCGATGTTTTGACATCTGCTACAGAAATTATATAAACAGTAATTCAGTAACTACTATGCTTAATTAAATTTTTATTATACACATCAGTAGTCACACATCAGTAGTCATGAATTTATTTAATGACTAGTCTACTTTGCTTCTTTTATCATTGTGTGTGCGCAAAAGAGATTTATAGATGTTGAAAATTTTTCACCATCGAGCTAAAGAACTAGAACATATGGCGAGGTCAACTGGATGAAATATTCCAGAAGACTAATGAAAAGGCGTATAATTGCTATTTAAGAGGAACAAATAATGATCATTATGTGTTTTAAGTTCATGCTCTATTGGATTAACCACATCGCATACAATGACGTGTCTGAGATGCGCATCGAATTATTGAATTTTTAATCTGTAATTAAGAGAAGAGTATAAAATAATTTAAAATGAAAAGTCACTTGAAACGTATTATCATTAAAGGAATTAAAATAGTAAATATTCCAATTAGGAAGCTATTAAATTCGTCATTTAATTAGGAAGTTAAGTGAATTCGTATGTCAAGTGGTTAATATCAGTACAACCCAAAAGATAGTGTTTAAATTCACTTAGAAAGAAAAAGAAAGTGCCAAGGAATAACCAAATAAGCTCATTAATATGTCTCTGCTCAATGTAATCACTTGAGGGAGATATAAATAAGAGGCTGTTCTTTGACTTTTGTCATATCTCTAGAGCAATTACTTGTAATTATGTGTTTAAGGACAATGTGGTAGGTAGTATTTGACAAGAAATTAAACCGGCCACTTCACCAGATACTTAAGAACATTATTGGAAATCATTTCTGAGTACCATTTAGTAGCAATTTTTGACTTAAGCAGGGAGATGAGATTTCAGATAAGTTTCTTGTAATCCCAAACAAATTGGGTGACATTTATTTATACTTGATTAAATGTCTTTTTTATTTAATTGCAAGCATTGACAGTTTCGGTATTTTTCCATTATATCGGCGCAGCCGAAAAATCGCCAACAATGATGCAACTAACGCCAAACTGAATATCGCCGCTGGTAACCTTTTGCCGATACATTTTTAAAGAAAGTCGCGCCATTTTGTCGCCTGCGCCAAAATAGCAACTGTGTGCTGTCGCCAAATATTCTGCTTGGCGTGATTTGCGCCGATATAAAGGAAAAGTACCGCAGTTTCAAGAAACATTATCAAAACCCCATCACTTAAAAATTAGTTTAAAATGAGTTTATTAAAATTTAAATTGAGAATCAATTATTTTTGGAGACTTAAAGCTATATTAATTTCCTCTATCAGCTCCATTTTAATCAACGCATCAGAGGCTTCAAAGTCACTTTCAGATTCTTTAATTTTCAGTATTTTTACAAGGTTTCCTTGTGTTTTGATTAGTTTTTGAGCCTCTTTGTTTTCTGTATGAAACTGGTTAAAACTGGTTGTTTTTATTTGTTTTAAATCTTTTGTTCCATTTCAAAAGATACCTGAATATTATGTAGGATCAACCTGTCTGACAGTTCAATAGAATTGATTTCTTCATTTTCCCTTGTGAAATGTTTTAGAATATTAGTTTCTTTTGGGGCAGTCTGACATTCTGTGATGTGGTTTAGTAAAAATATAGGAAGTTTTTGTTGTATTTAAAGATGCTGTGCATCGACAGTTAGGTTTAAGGGTTCTATCTAGTGCAATCTTTCGAGATTCCGAACGGATATTTTGTTTGAGGATTCTCTTTTTTCAAAATCATTTGGGGCAAGACTTTTAACACGAAGGATTATCATCTTTGCAAATAATGAATTTTTCAGACTTCTTTTAAAAAAAATCCAATTTAGAACGATGAGCATAAAACGCAGAAGATCACGGCTTGCAGGTTTAGATTGTTCAAAATTGATGATATTTAAAAGCAGCGAGTTGGTTTGGATCGTTAGGATGGATATTACAACCAATGTAGTTTATTGCTATTTTTTTTGGTAGAAATAGTATATTAACCACTTGACATATGAATTTACTGAATTTCCAAATTAAATGACGAATTTAATAGCTTCCTAATTGGAAAATTTACTATTATTTTAATTCCTTTAATAATAATACGTTTCAAGTGACTTTTTTCATTTTAAATCATTTAATACTTTTCACTTAAAAGGAAGATTAAATTTTTATAATTCGATGCGCGTCATTGTATGCGAAATGGTTAAACTGCAAAGTTAGTGTTTAGTTGGGAAAATATTTCCATCGATTCTCAAAGTAATTCGACGCAATGCAATCCCTTTTAGCGAGAGAAATTCTGCGTCCTTTACCAACATTACTACTTAACCAACATTTATTGAAATTTTTCTAAATTTTGTTCTAAATTTTTTAAACTGTTTGAGTGACGGTAATTCAACATGCAAATCTTCTAACTTTTAAACGGACTGCAGAACTCTTACATGTCAATATCTTTGAATTACGTAAGGTGACACCTTCACTATAAGTAACAAGGAAATTTGGCAAATTTTTAGACATTTTATTCGATTTCATGTTCAGTACAATGCCGAAATTTTAACAAAACAACCCACGGAATAAGAATTCGGACCATGATGATATCACCCTACCTTGAAGCTCAACAAGAAAAGGCAGTTGAGACAGGGGATTCCCAGAGCCAGCAACACTTCCCTTGCATGCTAACCAGGACTAGTATACTAACGATTTCTGTCTTTTTTTTTCCCTAACGCACAACCCCAAAAGTTGTCCACCGACGCTTGATCCTCTAGTGAAGAGCCAAGAGGCTGGATTGTCGACTGACTGAAACATTCGCGGTGTACACTCTTCTGTACATTAAAAGTAGAAATGTACATTCGTCAAAAGAATACCCACAGTAAGTCAATATATATTGCTGTCCATGGCTAGCAGCAAACAGAATGATAGAAGTCTTTCGTGAACTTTAATCTACTTTCGAGGTAAAGAAGTAGAAAGAAAACTCAAAAGGCAGAAAATTAGACACACAAACGGATGTTAACACTTTCACAATCACATGTTTGCGCATTGAAAAGTCGCCAGTGGCCGGCAATATTTTGGAAGAAAAACTTTACGCAAATTCATAAAACAATTAACATTATTATGACACCAATTACCAATGACATCACATGAGTGTCACCGGCATACAAGACTGGTCTGCCATTGACACCACATTGCTGTCAGTGGTTGTGAAAATGTTAAGGGCCGGTCCCATGGTCGGAGAAACTTCAGACGAGCCGTGGAGGGAACATAAATAGGTGGGGGTCTGGATCCTCCTATCGATGACGTGACGTATTTATTTAGAGAAGTGTTGTATCTGGTCGGTGATGGCCGAGTCCAAAAGACCTGTCCATTCGGCAGACAAGCCACGCTATCTCCCTTCGACCCCTTTTGCGGTTTTTTTGGCTCCTTTGATGTCTGTTGATTCTACCGAAAATTTGTCGGTAAAAAGGACAGGCATCAAAGGAGCCCAGAAAACCGTAATAGGGGTCGAAGGGGGAAACGCGTGGCTAGCCTGTGGGATGGACAGGTCGTTGGAATTCGGCTGTAGAGTACCACATGATTGTGAAACTCTTCACATCTCCAAGTGTGCCAATAAAGAGTTTTAGTAAGGAGAAAAATTCATACATCCAGCAACATTGAAAATCAAAACAGTTTCAAAAATATGTTAAAAACTAAGGAAAAAGTAAAAAATTAGATATGAAGTATAAAATTTATAGTTACAAAAAAAACACATCAAGAATTTTGTTCTATCAAGTTTCCCATATTCAAAACATAATCATGAAAAAAATTTATTCGTTAAAGTATAATAGGGGTTCATAGTGTTAAAAGTGAAGAAATGCAACAACAAGTTAGAAACAAAGATTCCTTCAGCCAACAGTTAAAGAGTAACTAACAGCCAACAGTTAAAGAGTAACTAACAGCCAACAGTAAAGAGAAACTAATAGCCGGCACAAATGAATCACGTCTTTGAAATTTATCAAAAAAAATAATACTGTGAAAGATGTGTACAACCAATACATTCATACCATTTCTGTTTAACAAAATATTTTTGTTCACACAAAATCTTATAAACCTTCCACAAAATTTAGAAAGTAGGAATTGGTAATCTGGTATTGATTTTGCCGAACTGTACACGATTTTCAGCAGAGATTCCAATACTATTTCCTCTAACCAACGGAAATAGACCAGACGTTTACTTTACTAACAGGTTTTGCTCTAAAATCCGTTTTTAATACAATCAAAAGAGACCGACTCTAATGGGTCGACCTCTCTCTGAATGAATTAGTCTCTGACCACTAAGGAGATCATCACGATTTCTCAATCAGGAAGCGAGCCGGTTCACAGAAGTCACGAAATTACGGCGTCTATCACCTGTCCACAATTCTTTATTCAAGTAACGGCCGTTTAAATAATAGGCCACTCCAATTGAGATGTAAGGATTGGACGTGACTCAGTATACAATGTTTAGGGTTATTATTGTGTGTGATAAACTATCGGGGCCACATGGGTATTTATTTCTAACTCCCGCTCACACTTTATATATATAGTAAAGTACAGTAAAAGCTCTTTATTCGATGGGTATATGTCCCATAAATATGCCGCGAATACAGAAACAGTGAATACGGAATGGTAATTTATATGGGATTATAGGGGATACGTTTCTAAGCGACAGAATTTATTATATATATATATATATATATATATATATATATATATATATATATAAACAATTTAATTGAAGTTTTTGAACATTTTGCTTAATTATCTTAAGGCTTAGGCAATGGTTTGAAGAATTTTGTAATTTTTCCCTTGCTTGGCAGTTTTTAAAAGCTCCTTCAATTCAGATATGCAGCAGTCGCATTGCCGGCGTACTGGCACAGGGGTAGCGAGTCTTCCACGTGATCTGGGCGTCCCGGGTTCGAGTCCCTGTTCGGGCATGGTTGTTACTCTGTGTTCTGTCTGTGAGGCACTCGCATTAGCAATTTGCCTCTTAAAAATAAGACTTCGTTCCATAGAAATCGCAAAGCTCATTTGCCATTTTTAAACCTTCACTAAGATTTTTCAAATTAAATGTCAAGTTTCCAGTGCTTGTTGAAGCCTCTTCTTCAATGGACTGTGAATTTAACATTTCCTCCAAGTCGGTTTAGTCAGATCTTCATCTTGCGATTCAAGCAATTCCTGAATGTCACTTGATTCTATCTGTTCGAACCCATCTCGTCCTATTCTATTCGCGATTTCGGCTATGTTTGCAGTTTGCATTTAACAGCATACTTTAGACAAAGTAATAATAAGATCTATTTTACTTTTTTTATTAGTCCATTTGACGGCATTTGCAAAGGATATTGAGTTGGATACCTATTGGAATCCTTTTATTATTATGTATGTACTTATTAGATCAGCGAATAAAGAAATTTTTAGCCGGGAATAAAGGAATTGGGCCGAGTTTTTTAAATCCGTGAATAGTGAAAACGCTAATGAAGGAAGCACGAATTAGGAGCTTTTACTGTAATACGTTAAAAACTCTGGTCATCGACCACATTGGCAATTTTTTTAAAAATTCTTATTATTTCGTGTAATTCAGACTTTTCTCTTCCCAAAACAGTTTATCTTTTCTAAGAAAAGGATGGCCTGACCTATCATCAAGTTGTATATACATATATTTTAACTAAAATTTGTCTTTAGCTTCAATTTTCTCATAACTTTCATTTTCATAAAATTGCTCTACCGTTAACATGATACCTCCAAAACTAATACAGGTATTTACATAAAAATTTCAAAGTGTATTTTAAATAATATGGGCAATGAAATGTACCAAAGGTTTTATTGTCGGTGAAATGCTGTTTTCAGTTATAGGTGTCTTTAGTTTATGGGTTGTTTCTTGAGATGATGGGTTGGAAGTGAAAAAACAACACAAGGACTGGATCAAAAGGTTCAGATTCAAATATTTTTTGCATGGATCTTACAATTGTCTTAACAGCTTTTAAGAGCCTTCTCAGAACAGTATTTTTGAACCTCTAATATAGCGTTACATATCAAAATTTAAAGCCTGACACATTTTTATTTATATTCAATGCGTCTAATTGATTTTCTGTCATTTCACCTAACATTTGAACAATTATTAAATTCTAACTAATGCCCCTTTTTTGCAGTAGTTAAACATGTATATAAAAATATGAGGACAGAAGTAGAAATGTGGTGGTATCTTAATAAGCCGATAACAGTCACTAAACACTGGTGATCACTTTTGTCTAGCGGATATGTTATGCGATTGCAAATTCTAACATTCCAAGTTAGATCCTTGGCGGAATTCAACCTCCGCACTGGAGCGACACCACAATAAAAACCGGCCATATCGGTGACCTCGGACATTGAACAAACACACTCTTCGCTCGCCATAACGCTTAGCGCTACAAAATCGTTCGTCTCAGCGTAGACTCACTGGCGGAGAGACGAAGCATTGTGGTGGTATTTTAATAACCCGGAAACAGTCACTAAACATTGGTGATCATTTTTGTCTAGCTGATATGTTATGCGATTGCAAATTCTAACATTCCAAGTTAGATCCTTGGCGGAATTCCACCACCACATTGGCGCGACTCCACATATATCACCCGCCATAGAAAAAAATTGAAAACATTTCGGGATATTGTAATACTGTGTTAAATTTATCATCATCCATAAAGTGCCTTTCTCTAACGAATTAAGATCTACTGGGAAAATACAATGCGCAAGTTAACGTCCTGAAAGATTAAAGATACAGCTGTTTTCATAGCAGAGCATATCAAAACGTGCTTTATTCAAAACATGTCAGATATAAAGCTGATATTTGAAATCGTATCTATAAGTTTGATGAATAGACTAAAACAAGTAGAATAGAATGGATCCCCTGATGTAGCACGGGGGAAAGTCATATCACTGACCTCCGACTACCACTAAGGCACACGGATAACCGAAACCTGAATGACCGAACCGCCGCTACAGAAACACTGGCTGGAACTTAGGTTGAATCCTAAGAGCCATTACTGGCCACAGTACAACCCTCTCAGCAGGGAGTACGTCCCGTCATCGAAGGGAGGACTAGAATCCCTACATATTATTGCACCCACCAGTTTGGCGAGATCGAACTACCATGCTGGAAGCACCTCATCCTTATTTCAAAGTGCTTCCCCCGGGGGTTGTAGCAAGGGGGGGATGGCGCAGAGGATAAAGCATATTTTTCCTTTTTGGATGTGTCAAAAAGGAACAAACAAAACTTTTTTTTGTCTTTACATGACATAAGAGATCGTGGTGGCACGGTGGTAAGGTCTCGTCTTCGGAACCGAAGGGCTCGAGTTCAATTACATTGATGAACCAAGGTGTAAGTGGGTCTGGTGAGCGTTTAATCCGTCCGCTGGTGTGGCGTGGAAATTTCGAGAAGTTTGTTTAGTCCCTTTGTAAAGCACCACTTGCGTTATTTTGGAACGGACCTCGTCATTTTGAACCATGGTCAGATAAAGAGGATGGCACTTTAGCTGGCACCCACTTTCCAAGTTCCCACACCAGTGGGAGAACGTTTTGCCTGACAGATTTAAAGTGCAAGAGACCCCCCCTCACACGATGGTTCTTTGATGGAATCGGATCTCGAATCTGAAACCCTCCGGTTCCAAAGCCGAGACCTTCCCACCAGGCCACCACGGCCCCTAAATTTCTAGAGAAGGATGTCAAGTTCAGATGTCCTTATCATCTGAGTGAGGCTTAAAATTACGAGGACCGTCCCAAAATTGCCCTAGTATTGCTTTAAAACGGAATATTAATACAATTAACACATTAAAGGCGGCAGTCGTAGTACTTCGATTTATCGCCGCGTTACCTAGCATACTTTAGTCAAGATCCCCCGCCTTTAATGTGGTAACTCAAGACATGCTAATAAGATGCAATGGAAATAAGTGTTTAACGAATTATTTTTTTCATATATTTAAAATACAAAAATGTATGTACAAATCCTGAAACAAAAATAAGAAATAATTTTTCTAACCGAAAAGATGAATGGTAAAAATAACTTCGAATGCAGCAATTCCTCCCAGTCTTGGTCATCATGTGGATTTATCACATTAACAATAAGCGCGTGTTTGCATTGATTCTTAGAGGAAAGAAGTTTTGATCTTTTCCACATGAAATGTATTCACAATTACTCGATATAAAGCAGATGACATAATCACTAAAAAGCAAAAGAACTGTCAGCAACATGTTTATTGAAAATCACTTGAAAAACAGTTTCTAAAGGGTGAATAACAACCTTGAAAGTATTACTCCATTGAATAGAAAGAAAATCGATTGGAAAAAAGTCGTCTAGTCAATCAATTCATAAGAAGTCAAGCAGAAAATTTCGTTTTTATATGACAAAAGCGAATGTAGAAGAATAGAGTGCAAATAGAGTTTAGAAGAACATATTCCAAAGCAATATCGAGAAAAAAATCGTGATACCAAGGTGAGACTGACGGAAGAATTAGTTATGTGTTCAATCAATGTGAGCAAATAAACAAAGTTGGCGCCATCTTTATTTCCTCTTAGTATATCTGGCGGCGGTGTTGGCCGAAATTGTGCCAAAGTTGAGGTTGAATTTCGCCAAGGAACGAGTTTTAAGTCCAGTAACTTATCCTTTCGATAAAAGCGATCGCTGATGTCTAGTGGCTGTTACTGGCTTATTAAAATGTCGCACATGGCGAGATGGAAAGACTCTTACGGCTCTGATTTTTGGTTATTCATAAAATGCTGTTGAAATGAAATTTTATAAAATAAATTTTATCTTGGTATTAATTTCTTACAAAGTTTATCTTTAAGAAATAATTTAAGTCAAAATTATTTCTTTAAAAACATCAAAAATTTCAAAACTACATAGGAAATAGCTACATGCACATACATTTCAAAATTATGCCACAAAATTATTAACACCCAAAAAAAGTTATACTTATCGATTAAAATACAAAGTCAATAAGAAAATTGGTGGCAACAAATGAAAAAATTTCGCAATTCTTTTATGATTAACCGCTTGACATGCAAATTTGCTAAACTTCCTAATTAAATGACGAATTTAATAGCTTCCTAAACGGAATATTTACTATTAATTCCTTTAATAATAATACGTTTCAAGCGACTTTCTTCATTTTTAAATATTTAATACTTTTCACCCAATTGCAGATTAAAAATTAAAAATTCAATCATTCGATGCGCTTCGCAGACACACCATTGTAAGCGAAATGGTTAATACGAATAAGTTTAAAAATCAGCGGGAGCAGTCTTCCCCAAACTGCCTCATAAATTCTCTAACTTTAGATTTTGTTTATTCTTTTAAAATTGCAAAACTTAGTGTTCTTTCAGAATGGTGATAAAAGAAACTATTTACTGTATCTCGTGATTCGTTCAATATTCGTTCGGAATTCCAAAGTTTAATGTTAGAAAATGCGATTAAAATATTTTATTTCAAAATTGATTAAACATAGAGAAATATATTTATACTATAAAAACGTTAATATAGTTTAAAAGATAATTTTTTGAAAATTAAGATGGTGCAAAATTATTTGTACTATAATATTTTTGAAAGTTATTAAGAAAAACGCTATAATTTAATTAAAATTTAAAACCCCCAGGATTGGTCTCCCCAAAATTTTCTCGCATAATCTGTAGTACAGTTGTTACCTTTGAAAATGACTTGCATGGCATTTTTGTTTAATAGCTATACAATATCAACCTTGAACTGGGAATTAGTATTTCTACTAAATCTATTGTGTCTCCTCGGCGAGTTATTTGGAGATGAATCCTTGGTAAACTGATGCGGTTGAGATCCGAATTTCAATTTTTATTTTAGATAATTGTACTATGCCTATAACCATCCCGTAGATGTAAGCAATAAGCTGACCAAGTTTCATCGCAATCGGATGAACGGTTTAGGAAGGCATAAGAGACATACAAACATTCAATTTTATTTATACCAGCGGGTGACCGAGCTCCGCTCGGAGAAAACAGGTATCGAAGCTAACTCGAAGATTTAAATTTTCAATTGTGATTTATCAAAACAATACATGCCATAAGAAAATTTGTGAAACCATTGGTGAAAAGATAACCGGTTAAACCTCGGCTTTTCATCGTCCACCAGCGATGTCATGTCTTGATGTTCCATTGAAAATCCCCATCTGCACTGGTCTCTTCCATGTTTGCTGACCATGCACGAAGCGCTTGGGTTCATATCACCACACGGGTTATGGATCATCCATTTCGAGATCAGTTCCTTGAGTTCCGGATCATCTTCTGGAAACTTTATTAGTTCGCCATATTGGCTATAGATGGCAGCACGTTACCGCTTGAAACCTATTAGCCATTATAGCGAACTAATAAAGTTTGAAAATATCCTATCTGTAACTCCGAACTGCTTGACCGTAGCGCTTCAAAACCGGTGCCAATCGATTCCTCGTGGCCAAAAACCCCAGACCCCCAAGTTTACCGGAGTTTATTAATTCTGGGGCGATTTTCGACTTGGCAACCATTCCTCGTATTATAGTATTAGATAGATAAAGATTTTATCCCGGAAAATGTCTTGCATGGAATTGGTAATAGCAGATACGAAATAGTCTTTAGAATGAATTTAGCATTTTTACTGTATCATGTGATGCAAGTTGGTTTTTGGAATCTAATCCCTGGAATGTGGCAAATAATATCCAAAAATCGAATTGTTGTTTTAGATGCATTTTCCAAAATTGATTGAAATAAAAATTTAACACGAAACTATACTTGTAATCACAAAATTCCATGCCAAATTTGATAGATTTAAGTCATTATGTTTTTGAGTTACAGCGTTTCATGTTCCAGAAAATACAAATAAACTGATAGTCAACCCTCACTGGATTTAGCTCAGAATTGGATAAATGCATACTCTATAAATGTTAAATATGTGTACTGAATTTGATTCTCTCGTCATAACGCTTAAAGTTTTCTTTATTTAGCAATAGTCCCAAGATATAAATTGGGAAATTAATCAGGTTTTAAATTAAATGTTAAAATGTCATATACAATCCAAAATTTTCCCAAGATTTTTTTAAAATTCAACAGTAGTCCCATTCCCTCTGGTTTAAAAAAATTTTGCAGGAATACAACAAAAAATGTCACAATTTTCCAACAACATTTCTATAACTTAATGAAACAAGATATGATATTCAAATTTTTTGCATTGCAATTTTTGAAGTCGAGTTCCCTCGAGAAATTCTTTAACGAAAAATATCGAAAGATTGTTGAGCGAATTTGGGAAGTAACAGCAAGACAACTGAAATGAAATATCAAAGGATGTTGTTACACATTTTATCATATATTTAAAACCAGATGAGTTGAAAATATACGAGCATATTGTTTGGTAGTCAAACGTCTCTTAAAATAAACTACCACAATTTTATACTTGTTTGAGACGACAATTTACATTTGTAGTTGGCCCATAACTATAAAGACAGGACAATAGACTATAATTTAAACCTTCATTTGAATATATGTGTCACAGTTCTACCACAAAGAAATTCACTGTGTGTGAAACAGTTCCAGCTCTAAATCTGAAAGCTTGAATAATTTTAAAACTTATGGATAAAATCTTAAATTCGAATTTTTTAAAGTAGAAATTTCGACGATTAAAATATCAGAATTGGGTATGTTAATCTTGAGTAGGGCCATAATATTTGATGCTATTTAAATACAATAAGAGTTATTTTAGTTTACTTAGATTAAAATCATGTTTTGGTTTGTCGGTTGTTACTACATTCAAACAATCAGTTGGCTGGTTGGTTGTGTGTGGTTTATTGGCGCAAGAGCCACACTAGGCCAAACTGCGCCAAGCATATGGTAAAATTATAACAGACATTTAAAACAACACGATTTTAAAACCGGACGTAAGTTATTGAAACCACATGAAATGTATCGAATACATATTAAAAAAAGAACGATTTTAACGTAAGACAGGTAAAATTGGCAAAATTGCTCGAAAATTTCCAATGTAAGCAAATAGCATAGGTTATCAAATATACTGTAAAAAAGAAATAGCTTTCAAATCCTTAAAAAGATTTGGATGGTATGTTTCATCAGTCAAGTCACGCAAGGTAATAAATAAGGATTCAAAAAATCAGAGCAAAGAACAAAAGAGCGTCCGTACAATTAAATGTTATTGTACAAACACCAAGATTATAGCAAATTTCGATAGCATAGTCAAGTGGTGAAATCTAAAATAGTACAAATCCTAAAATACACGTGCGAATTTGAAGAACATTTAAGAGATATCAACGAAGTCAAAATATTTATAAGTAGGAACTACATGTTATAAAAATAATAATGAAATATCTTAACCCGTTTTCACTTGGTGATTTCTATTATGTTCCTCCTAGAATGCGATCTAATCAAAAAATAAAGCATAGCAAGATTTTTAACCTTTTGCCTCGGAAAAGTAATTCGATGCATAATTATTTAAGCAATACAAGGGCTTGTTTATAGTTGCATTTATTATTTATGTTATTAGCTGATACCCGGCGCATTGCTGCCGCAGAAGAAATAATTTTGGAAATTTCGTATGAAATTTAAATAATTATCTTGTTTCATTAGGATTGATTGAAAGAGTAATATTTATTTTCGTATCGGAAATGATATATTAAGGAAAAGTGTAAATAATATTTATTCTTTTTTTTTAAACTTTATGATTCAAGAGCATTAAGGTAGGCAATATTTTTCCCGTTCAGCACAAAACTGGATAGAATCGGATGAGCGCTACGGCAGCCCAGAAGAGACATACAAACATTCCTTTTTATTTATATGGATCGTATTTTAACATCTAATTTAAATCCAGATTAATTACCGAAGTTTTATCTTAATTCCGCCCATATTAAAATAATTTTAAAATATTCTCTTATTTCCTAATCTAATTCTACGTTCTCTGCTTAATTGATTCAACAGAAGCTTTGTAAAATTGTCGGATCGGCTAGAAGCCGACCGGTACACAAACATGCTTGCTCTCGGAAAAGAGAATAAGCGAAATAAGAAAAAAAAAAAAAAATGCAAAACCCTACTACTGTTTTTTAGATGGCCCTCTGCTTCCAAAATTTTGAATACTTACATATTATATTATATTTAATTGTTTTTAAGTTGAACTTCCCCGAAAATTAATCTACGTCTTTTTACCATTCTGTAAATATTTTTAACAATCGAAACTGAAAAACAAACCGTCAAAATGACGCACCATCTTGAATGGAGAGAACAGTCATCATTCGAGTGTAAAGGATTAAAAATACTAGCATTACACTGTCCTACCGGCACGAGAAAACCCCTGAACATGGTTGCCGAGTAGTAGCAAGTAGACGAATCTAAGTAAAGAGGGAAGTAGGCAATATAACAGATCACAAGATTTGGCTAACAAAACACTCTTCATTAGGCGAGAAATTCATTTCGCTTGTGTTAATGCAAATATCTGGTTCCTAACTGGTTCTTTTGGCACCAAATGAAATACAGCCTTTTTCCTTTACCCCCAAAATGTAATAGAATATCTCGTTTCCAAGTCGACTAACTCCTACTTTTAGGGTTTTTCTAGTGACGGTAGGTCAGTATGCACAATTCCTAGAATAACCTCTAATACTGTCTTCTAAATGGCCCTCTGCTTCCAAAATTTTAAATATTTACAAATTATATTTAATTGTTTTGAGTTGAACTTCCACTAAAATTAATCTACGCCTTTTTACCATTCTGTAGGTATCTTTGACAATCGAAATTCAAAAATAAAACGCCGAATTGATGCACCATCTTGAAAGGAGAGACAGTTAACATTCGAATGTAAAGAATCAAAAATATTAACAGTATATGCACAATTCCTAGAATAACCCCTTCATTATTAGTTTCAGGAATGCCATAGTTACAGTTGAAAATCGAAATGCAACTACAAGAGATTTCACTAACAGTATGATTAGTATTTTCTTTTTTTATAGTACACGAGTATATAATTAGTACACGAGAGAGAATATAAAAGTTTTAGTCATCGGCAAACAGGTGATTTTTTTAGTGATTTAAAAATAGCGATTTCAATAATTATCTAATTAGTTTTTTCTTCTTCAGTGTGTTTAAAGGAAAAAAAAGACAAAGGTTTGATCCTCAGATAAGATAAACGCACGATGGAAATTTATTTCATCGAGCACACGAGAGAGAAAACACTCCAAGTATAAAAGTTTTAGTCTTCGGCAAACAGTTGATTTTTGAGTGATTTAAAAATAGCGATTACGTTTGTGAACAGGTGAACGTAAGGAAATATTGCGTAAATTAGGAGAAAATCAGGTATGGAACCCTTATTTGTTGAATTCAAAGTCACCATTTATAAATGGTTGGTTGATTTTGTGTATTTAATGGCTCAAGGTCCCATCTATGAATTGATTGTTGATAGAAAAGCAAAGTGTTTGGTTGTTTGTAGGATTGAATTTAAGCATTTGAATTTTTCAGCGGCAAAATGTTAGAAATTTATTACACTTGAAGAATTCAAAGCATCGCAACATTGAAAGAACGGTTTAATCAGCGATACGCTACATAAATAATTTTAACCATTTGTCTGGCGCAGTTTAGCCAAAATATGGCTCTTGCACCAATAAAATCCAATAAACCCACCAACATACAGCGATACGAATTATGATTCTAAAGCAAAAATAAAGCTAAAAGTAATAAGGCATTCTAAGAAAATAAATTTCAATGCACAATTTGGAGAATATATATATATAACTGAGGTTTATTTAAAGAGAAATGTGTTCAGTGACAATTTTAATCATCCTCTCCAAGTTTTGTTTTGATATGTCTCTAGGCATTATTTTAAACGAGCACGACGATATATTCAACAAATATGAGCATTAAGCTCTGACATTATACAGCTACAGCGAAGCATTTGTTTGAAGGTTTTAATCATATGTTAACGTCCCGTAGTAAGGCAACACTAGGGCTATATTGAGACGGACCTCACAATTTTGAACCGCTGTCAGATGAAGAAGATGACACCTAAATTGGCACTCCCTTCCCTCCACACCAGCGGTAAGATGTTTGTTTTGACGGATTTAACGTGCAATATACTCTTGCATGACGGTTCTTTGGTGGAATCGGGTCTTGAACCCGAAGCCCTTCAGCTTACAAGCCGAGACTTTATACCATCAGGCCAACGTGGTTCATTTGTTTGCAGGAAAAAGGGCTTAATATCAAAAAGATGGGTGAGGGATTCTAAAATTTTATTTAGATTAATTTTAACACTGTTTTTCCTTTTTACGCTCTCGTGTATGAAATACATAAGGAGGAAGCACTTAAATCATTAAAAAATTTGTACTCGACATTTTAACCAATCTCCACTTGAACCTGAAAATAACAAATATTTCGTGTTATATCTTTTTGTGAACGCAATAACTTAAAAACGCTTTGAGCTGGAGGATTGAAATTAAGTACATGGAATTATGACGAAATTTATAGATTTTTTTACGTTTAAAATGAAATCCATTCACAAATACAAGGTCCAACTTAGCCTAAGTGGGGCCCACCTCTGTTTCACTATTTCAGAAATGAAGAACCGTCATAGAAATTTTTCCAATTTGCCCCCCTCCCCGCAGATGTGGGGCCCGGGATAAATGCCCCTATGTCCCTGCCTTAGACTGGTCCTGCACAGATAGTCTTCCCACCTAGTTGTTCGATTTTATAGGAACTCGATAACTATACTGAAATAAAATTTGGTACACGAGTTTATCATATAAACTATCGATACTTATCAAATTTTGAACCAACGGTTAATTATCTGTCGTTCGGTAGTTTCGCTTGCATGTAAACGAAATATGATCAATGAAACTCAAAGTATTTGCTCCTTAACTATTGTTCTTCAATAATATGCGATAAACAATGTAAAAGTACATTTGTTAACCCATTTGCATCATATGAAAGTATGAAAAAAGGCCCATATCACAAAAAATATTTTATTTCATATTTAGGTGTAAAATTATACAAAAGAAGAAAAAAAAATCCATTTTGAGCATTATTTGTTAGTCATTTTGTTCAGTGTGGCAATATTTGAAATGTGGGACGCATATAGGTATATAGTATATAATATGAATACAGTATATATCATATTATATGAGTAGCATATAATATGATGCAGCGTATTTATACGCTCCAATGATATATATATAATGAATATATATATCCAATGATATATATATAATGAAAATTGAGCGTATATATACGCTAATAATGAAAATGGGTTAAAGTGTACAAGAAAGTTTCGAAGAGACAACTGCCGTTGGTTTTAACCAGATAGACAGAGACAACTAGTTTTTATAAATTTCTTATATTCTCTTGCAAAACAATATATCATGAAAGATTGTATAACATAATATCAGTATATAATATATTACCTAAAGTTTATCCACTTTAATTCTTATATTCGACATCAGTTATTTTCTTTATATATGATATCTTAAATTGATTTTTCTGTGGACTTTGACCTGAAAAGTATGATAGGTGTTCTTATCTAGATTTTCTTTATGTTTCCACAACAAGATATTGTTAATAACTTGCAATCAAAAAGAGTTTTTTCCGGTCATATACAATTAAACAAGACCGATGGGTTGATATTCAAAAAAAATTTAATGCGTCTTTTCCATTAACTATTTTTTTCCCACCAAAATTTGAAACCTATCTAATTTTAATATAAATACATCTTAAATTTATTCATTTAGTTCGTCGTAGTTTTGAGAAAAATAAGGGTACAGTTCCAATGGAATGAATGCATACCTGATTTAGCATTCTGATCAAATTTTCGGGGTCGAATTTTGGGCGATTACAATTATTTGTTTAATTCATATTGTACTCTCTGTGTACTTCGAGCAAGAAGTAAAAATGATTTCATTCCTTTCATACATAAAAGATAGTAACCAAACTTTGTACTCACGCCTCCTCAGAAATGTACTTTGTTATTTCGTAAATGCCATAAAGATTAATAAAAACTTCATGTTATGATTTCATATTTTTTTATGTATTGGCTATGCAGGAGAAATATCATTGCCAAGACATACAAAATATTTGGTCATGCTGTGGTATCTCTCCATAATAATTTGAAATAGATTATCTCTCTTAAGCCAGTATAATCTCAAATCTACCGTGAATTTCTGTACCGTTGATCCCAACAATAACCAGTCTTACCTTCAAAGTCTTACCTTTTCTAAACCTAATGTAATTCAATGACCAAATCTGAATTGCTGTATGCACTTTCTTGAATTTTTAAAATTTTATGGTCTCTCAGACGGAGTTAGAAGTGCGTACGTAAATATGCTCAAGGAAATAATTTAAAATCAACTAGAAACAGGTTATCGCCAAATTTATAGCATGTAAAGAACATTTATTAATGCCAAAAATTTTTCACAATGATGCAACGTAATAAAAATGATAATTAATCGATGGATGAGTTATTGCAAATTTTCAAGAGAGAAACATTTTCACAGTCTTTGATTATCTAATATGCAGTAATAATGGGATTAAAAAATACAAAGCCGTAGAAATTAATATTATGGGTCGAAAGCTATATATTACTCTCATCTAATATTCAGAAATAATGGGAGCCAGAAAATTCCAATGCCATGGAAATCAACAGTATGCTTAACATCAGAGGTCATATAAAATTACTCTCATCTAATATTCAGTAACAATGGAAGAAAATTCCAATGCCTTGGAAGTAATCACCATAATTCGAACGAAATATGAAATTACTTTTATTTTATATATTCAGTAATAACGGAAGCTAGAAGATTCCAATGTTGTGGAAATCAACACTATGCCTCGAATCAGTAGTCATATGAATATCAGCGATCATATGAAATTACTCTCGTCTAATAATCAGCAATAACGGAAGCCAGAAAATTCCGATGCTATGGAAATCAACACAATGCTTCGAATACCATGTGAAATTACTCTCATTTAATATTCAGCAATAATGGAAGCCAGAAAATTTCAATACCGTGGAACACCAAATCCTACGAAATTATCATCATGAGTTTTTTAAACTACAAAATCCAGATAAATTCGTGTTCAGCCTTAGATATCACACCAAATAATATTCCAGTTGAGATACCAACTATGTTGCATATCTACTCAAAGCGTTAATCATCGGCAAAAGGCATACTTGTGACACGACTCTTACGACACACCTTCACAATTTTGCTTATCGATAAATCCGTTCGAGAGCTGATATCGATTTTGAGAGGCCAAAGTCTCTCCGACAGCAGAGGCCTTGATCCATAAATCTCGTCTCAAAACACTTTCCCTCTTCAATGGGTGAATTTCGCAATTTTTGTTTCCTCTGTGCCAAATGGAAGAGATTGGATCATTGGAGATCACAGCCAATGGAATTTCATAAGAAAAAGCGAAACATCCGGGAAGTTGTATTTTTCTAATTTCTGCAGAGAAAACTGTTAAGCGGTTATTGTTTGTATCAATAAAAAGGGGGGAAAGAATATACGAGTAGTAAGGGCATATGTTCGTTATTCGTTAAATACAAAATAAATATTTTCTTACTGAAGCGTCTTTAATATATCTCTCAAGCAGTATTAAAGAAAAAATCAAAAGGCTGCAATCGATTAAAAAAAATTCATTCTTACGCATAAAATGATGAAAACACTTTCTTTTAAAAGGAATAATAATTTAAAAGTTTTTTTTAAAATGATACAGAATATTGAAAAAAATTTAAAATTTATTATAGAGGTTTGAAATAACATACTTTAAATGCATATCTTGAGCACAAATTTGTATCTTGAGTACAAATGATACCGTTTTTATTTTATAAGATCTATAAACATACAAGAGGTGTTTAAATAAAAGAAATAATAAATCATTATCTGGAATATTGATTGTCTTAAAATATTGTCAGCATGAATAAAATTAATTTTTTTCCCAATGTTTTGAAAAAAAAAAGGCTCTAAACTTTTCAGAGGAGATCACTGTGTTTATAAAAGAAAAGAATTTAATTTCTCCCCCATTTTTTATCCATCATTACTTACATTAACGACAAAAAAATTTTCAACTGTTATATTCCTCAATTGTGAGCAATTTCGAAGTTATAATATCGGTATTACAACTCGCATATTCCGTGAAAGCCATCTTTGCTCTCGACAGTTGGCAGGAAAGAAGAGGATTTTACCCCCTTTAGAGTTTTAGAATTCACCTTTAATTAGAATGAAAAATATGTCTGAAGCATTCCCATCTCGAATTTAAGAAGTGGAGGCATGTTGCTGAAGTTTTGAGTGGTATAAACATAACCTTGATGATCGTTATCATTATGGACTGAAATGGATGCATAAACTTTATAATAATATAAACTGGATATATAAAAAACCCCACTATAAAATATAAAATTAGAAAAGTGTAAACTGTATTTTATTGTATTTGAAAAGAAATACCTATTTCGTCTTAAATAATTTCATGTCGGCACCATTAAAAGCAACTAAATCTAAGGTATATACTATAAATAGTTTATTTACTCGTTTGTCTGCAGTACCTAAGTAAGAAGCACACAGGAAGACTGCATGAACATTTTATTTCCTGCATTTAAGCAGTATTGGCAGTAATGGAATGAATATTTAATAATATGCATTTGTGGAAAGTTCAATACTTTTTCTTTAATATTTTTTTTCTCTAAATGGATTTCTGATATTTATACTCTCCTGTTATTTATATCATCATTTATCAAGTTGCTTGCGAAAGTAAAATGATGGCAGTATAGCAACTAATTTTTTATACCATAAATGCAATTTTTGCTTAATAGGAGCTGTTTACTTATAAATAAAATCCTCGACAACAAGGGACAACCCATTTATTAAACAATGCTAATCACTTCGCTATGCAGCAATTTCAAATAAATAGTTTTAAAAAAAACAACTCTGCTTTATGATCTACACATACAACTGTGGATCAACAAAGAATATTTTCTTTCCTCACCCCCCCCCCCTCCCGCTGACGTCCGGCCCGGTTCCCTCTAAAATGTTTTCCATCTAGACAGGAACCATATTTTTGCACTCGTCTGGAAAATGTAGAGGTAATCTCCCCCCTTTTGCATTACATTCCTGTTGTACGGTCATATGGGGTCATCGTCTACTTTCAGTATAACACATTAAAAAAGTTTTGAAAAATGCCAAAATTTTACAATGAATTATAGATATTTTATAGTAATGGATATTTCTAGCTATTCTTTCAATACTACAGAAAATTCATGATAATCTTATGAAATCATTCCTATCAATTGATGTTTGATCAGTAAAAATGTATAATAATCATTTAGAGACGGCAAATAAAGCAATAACCGATCACCCATCCACACACACATTCTTATATACAAAAAAAAACCCAGCAATAATAGAATAAATAATATCAGATGAGAGTTATTATAGAATAAATTTATTATTCGAATCTTTTTAAAAATAGATTTTAATAATAATTTTAGTAACTAAAAAGAGCACTTAGTAATGCACATAGGAAATAGTATCAATGTTATAATAATCAATTACAGAAAAAATATATAAATGTACTGAAATTCTCAGCATATCATACCAATCATCAATGATTTTATTAGCAGATGCATAAAGTAATTAGTTAATTTTTTCTTTATTCTAATTGCTATTTTTATTGTTGAAAATTTTAATAAAATATCAAGCCTTTTAATTAAAATTAAATCATAATTTCATTCATTCTGTTTAAAAGCTTAACGAAATCTTTTGGTATATAATATAAAATATATCACGTTCTATAATAAATGATGAATTATGTTCTCCAAAGAAAATATTAAAAGCATTTTCTGTACTGAAATTATAATATATGCATATATGCGCATCTTTTTAAAAATCACGCAACATCATTCAGATGTCCTTGAAAAGAGATCAGCATAAAAATAAAACGTAAATTTTCATCTTTTAGAAATAGTGACTAAAAGTCTAATAGCGTACAGTTCATGAAATATTTGTTTTTGCTTGATTTCCGTAAACAATAGAAACGATAAAAGAACAAGTTTTTACCTGCTTCTCAAATGCGGATATAGCACTTTTACAAATGTTTGTTTGCAATATTTTATAGACGAAAGACAATGCTGAGCCATAATTTTAATCTTTTTATGTGTGTGTGTACTAGGATAAATAAAATTCCTAATGTGATTTAAAGAATCTAATAACTAAAAACTTTGGGTAATATTTAAAACGCTAAAAAATAGAATTTATGTAGTTTTAAATATAAGCTATTAATATATTACTTATATAATAACACATTACTATATATAAGTTATTATGTACGAAGATTTTATATTAGTTATACAATTTCAACATTTTAATGCATTTCATGGATCAATTCGATAAACAAGAGTTTAAAGGGCAGTCAGTCTTCAATCCGAATACAATTTCTAGAAAAAATCTAAATCATTGACCATTTTAAAGCAAATACATGCTTTTATAAAGAAAATGTGCAATTTCGCCTTTCGTCCAAAGTAATTATGTGTGTGTGGTTTATTGGAGCAAAAGCCAAATTTGGCATATTGCACCGATCAAATGGTAAAAATGTAAAATATATTTAAAACACTCTTGCTAAATTAGCACAGATGTGCAAGGATAAAATTGTACAGGTATGGTGTAAAAAATACCCTAGCTTCTGAACACATAAAACTAAGATTAATTAAAATTTGAGACATTTATGGAATGTACAAGAACACAAAAAGGAATGTTCGACCAAAGTAAATAGAAAATCCAATTTGTATAATAAAAAGGTTTTCTAACATCAAAAACTATGATTGTAATAATATGCGAAACAAACCAACAGACAATTTTCTTTTTCTTGCACACTAAGAAATATTACAGTTTGTAGAAAACTTTTTTTAAAAAAAATTATAGAACTTTAATGAAAAGCCAGCCTAATTAAAATCACTTCGACAATCTAATCTTAGAATATACAAACAATAAACCCCACCCACTAACGTCACATATCAAAGTGTATGTAAACAAAGGCAAATAAATAGTAAGATATAAAAGGTTAAAAAAAATCCAGCTATTTACTTAAAAATCGACGTAACTTACTTACTTGGTAGAAATAAAATAGAACACAAATTCTTGGCATCCAGCAGCTGACTACACGAATATCGTTTGCCGCAGAACACGCGCAAAAACGTTGGAGTTAAGACCCGATTACTTTACGATACGGTTTCTCCGAGGAGATAGATTAATAGAGAATTTTCTGCCCGTTCTGCGCAGACGATAAGAAATCTTGTTACGTTCGGAAGATAGTAGGTACTCTTTTCATTTCGTCAGTGGTTTTTCGAACTTAGCGCCTCCAGTCGTAGCTAGAGGACGGGCCTCTATGGGCCAAGGTCACCTCGGCGCCCGGCGAAATCGAGCAAAATAAATATTATGTGGAGTGAGGACGGTGGCAGTTGATATGTGTGACGCGTACTCGTCTATTAACCAGATTTCATGTTTTCAAAAGACATAGGCAGCTGAAAACATCCAATCACTTTCTAGGCTTTTGCCTCTTCCTCATGGGCTTTATTTATTTACTCATTTTTTCCTTCTTTTATTTTTATCGCACGAGTTAAGTTAGTTCTTTTCTTATTTTAGTTCCTTTTGTGTAGTAGTTTGTTTGGTAAAATTATTTTGGTACCTGAAAGACTAAAATGGATTATCAAGCAAATGGTAGCATGGATAAAATCGAAAATCTTTATGTAGCTGAAAACTGTTTTACCTTTCTTGAAGGTATCGTTTTTGACATTAAATCAGTTGAGTTTTATTAAGAAAACAGAAAAAGTATTTTGCCAATTTTAAGAATGACAGTCTTAAAAAGTTAACTTCTTGCATGAATATGGATCCAAGAATATTATAGAAGTTGAATGATTAAATTCTAACCAGATTTCACGTTTTCAAAGGCATAGGCAGCTGAAAACATTCAATCACTTTCTAGGCTTTTGCCTCTTCTTGATGGACTTTATTTATTTACTCATTTTCTTTTTCCTGCTTTTCTTTCTTGTATTTTTCTCACACGAGTTAAGTTTTTCTTTCTTTCTTATTTTAGCTCTTTTTGAGTAGTAGTATGTTTAGATAAAGTAATTTTGGTACCTGAAAGACTAAGATGGATTATGAATCAAATGTATAAAATCGAAAATATTTATCTAGTTGAAACTGTTATTCCTTTCTTGGAAAATATTCCTTTTTGCTATTAAATGCAAAGCCGGCCTTATCTATGAAGGGGACCTGGTGCAAGAAACCATTTGGGACCCTACATTTTTAGCAAATTAAAAAAACAAAAAACGAACATTTGCATATTTATTT
Source organism: Argiope trifasciata (assembly GCA_026543055.1). NCBI lineage: Eukaryota > Metazoa > Arthropoda > Arachnida > Araneae > Araneidae > Argiope > Argiope trifasciata. The sequence goes on from JAPMOQ010066070.1 coordinate 44,036, forward strand.
AATAATGCGTGATTTTGTTTTTGCTATTAATTACTCTTGGAAAATTATAAATTTTCCAATTTCTTTTTCAACATTTCGTATAGCAAAAGGGTATAAGCATTATACCCAAGATAATCCTTTATTTAATTTTAACTTCCTGAAAGAAGGTCCAGCATTTATTATATTTAGTAACTGGCAATGTACAGGATTGGAAAAAAATATTACTTAAGATATAGACAAAAGTAGATAACTGACGATTTGCAATTGAACAAAGCCTCAGCGATTTCTGGGCACCTGGTAAGCCGCTCTATATTAGCGTGTCTCATGGCAATTTCCTTATTCATAAATGAATTTTTCCCACTTTTTTATTGATATCACTGCAATCTTTGCCTAATAAAGGCGTCAGTCGATGCTCAGCCAGCCATATGGAAATAAATTTATAGACTTTTAGTATGTGTAACATTATTATTGTTTAGAACACAGTTTTGATTCTTAATCATGGTGCCCCCCCCCCCCCAGATGACCAGCCCTGATTAAATGAGTTGAATCTTATTAAGAAAAAAAAGTTTTTTGTCAACCTTAAGAATTACAATCCTTAAACATAAACTTCCTACATGAATAGGGATCCAAGAATATTATAGAAGTTGAATGAATAAATTCTAGTTTCGAGTTATTTCTGACTGAAATATTATATATTTGTGCAAGTTAGAGCAATATTCCTATAGCGAATTTACTTAGTCAAAAGTTAAAGTTCTTTTTTGACTTTCAAGTAATAAAAAGTAATATAAGAAATAACGTAATTTAAATAATGTAACAATACAGGCCATAAAAGAATGCATACCAAATAAATCAATGAAATGCTAAAAAAAATGAAGTAAAAAGTTAAAAACATAGCTAGAAACTTTCATGGGGTATTTAATTCGAGAATGATCCCCTAACACACTGCTCGAGGGGTTCTTTGCTCGGAACGAGTCCTTAAATGATTTGACCCATATTGGAGATTGATACTTTTATCAAGAGTCAAACATTCTGCCACAGTTATTTTATTTTGCTGCAACAGTAGTGATGCCAAGCTTTGCTACTAGCAAAAGTCACAACTCTATATGATGAACAAATGATTCCTAACATGCAGCAACAGTAGCCATGGAACGGAAGACTGGAAAGTGTGACTTTAGATGTCATACTTTACATTAGAATTTAAAATATTGAAGTTTCTTTGATCACTTATTTAGAAGACATATCCTACTTAGACACTTATTCTTATTTCAATTCATATAATTGTTAAAACAGAAATAAAGCTGAAAAAATTTCTAAAAGTTTTCAAACTGAGAATCCCTACTTTCATTGTCACTAAATTACATCTGCCAATATAAGGAATTTCATAATACGATGCCGCTAGCCATCATCATTATTATAACGGATGTGATTAAATAGCTTTTCATATAGATGGCTCTGGATTAAATTAATGACTGTCGAAAACATGAATTCTGACTGCGGTGCCATGTAAACAATCTCATTTGAGATTACTTATAAAAGAAACCCTGATTTGTAGCATAGTCATTTCCATTTGAGTTCTAATTTGTTTGTAGTGAAATTTGTAAGTCAAGAGCTAAATTTTCAACAAACTGCATCAACCAGATTTATAAAATTGGATTTTATTTTAAAATAGTTCATGTTTAAAATGCTTATTTTATGTTGGAATAGAATTACTTTCTGATCAAATTTGAAGCGATAACGAAACATTTAAAAAAATGTTTCGGATGTTTTTGATTTATCAAAATAATGTGACATTCTGAAACTATTCGGCAGGTAATAAAAATGTTCTTTAAAATTTCGAACCCAAATCGACGATTAATTTCCTTCTATTGAAAACCACGGAAAACAATGAATTTGGAAGATAAAAATCATTTGGACATAGGGCTTGCTTTACCATTTGGTTAAACCTAGACTGTCCCAAGATCACTTAATGGTTTGAGAAATAACTCGATTGCGCAGACTTAAACTATCAAAATAGATTCATCTAATATTCTATGGTGTTTAGTTCTCAACCGCCTTTCACTATCCAATTCTATTTAAAATCAAAAGAAAGTATACAAAATATATATTTGTAACACAAGTCAAGGCGGAAGGGAATCCTAGTTGTTTCAAATGATGATTAAAGATGAAACAATTTGATATTCGTATCTGTATCGAATTAATTTTTTATTGTCTTTTTTACTTTTTCCGGTATGATGCATAAGCAGAGAAAGTATCGTAATTGTCAAAAAATCTGCACTTGAAATTTTGACAAATATCCCTGTTTTAGATTTCCCCGAGTCCTAAAGTCGCATTTTAACACGTTCACTGCCACTACCATCGCCTGATATCAGGACCATCCATCTAATTCGATGAACCTTTCTTTGCTATCTTTTGACTGTAATAGAGAAGGTGTCATCTAATAACATAGAGGGTTTGGTCCTAGAAAAGAACGCAATCCACGAGTTATCACGTAGTTGGTAGTCAACGTGATAAGTAGAGGGATGTCTGTCTGTTTGAATTATTTCAAAAAAAAGTTTCCAGTTATAAAAATGGAATGTGGTTTGTATTTTTTGCATCAAATTTATATATTTCTATCAAATTTTGAGCAAAATCCTTTCATAAGACAGTAAAAGAGCAGGCGAACACGACAAGCATAGAATATAAAATGCTACCTGGATGAAATTCGGATAGCAGTTTTAACATCTAAATATAGATTTGTCGAAAATTTTGAACCATATGTATCTAAGAGCTGTCTTTCTGTCGTTTTCTGGACTCTCATGTATGTAAAAATGCGGTAATTCGGAAAAGAAACAACGTAAATAACTGAAGTTCGGTTTATGATTTTGTTACTGAATTGTAGCTATGAGTCAAATTTTTGCTTTAGTCTGGTGAAAAGAAGGCGTCCAAAATGCATACTGTCCGTTCCCAGATTCAAAAATTGTCCTAGCTTTTGCGCATGCATCAGGATGCTTTTTTTAATCAAAATAAGGGAAATGGGAAATACGAAAGGAGGAGATGTTTATTTTAGTAATATGGGGAATTCAGATTATTGCAGAATTGGCGGTATAATAATCCTCTTTCAGCGTACCACTCCTTACTAAAATACAATAATCGAAAAGTGATTGTTTCACAATCTTAAAACGAACTGTAATCTTTCTTTTCTATGTTACGAAACACAGAATGCTTATGTACGGGACCCAGAAAATTAAAATCTTAGTTTTCATGTTTTTCTCTTAGTGTTAAGGCTCTAAGCGTTCTGAGGAAAAAACTAAATTTTTCTTTTAATACTTTATGCAGGAAAATTTCGAAAAGATCCATCAGAATTGCTAAATTCTGCAAATATTTTCATGCTTCTAACTCCCATTAATCCCCTCCCCCGATTCTCCGCCTCTAGGGGGCTCTGCACGATCTAAATGGACAGTCAACTGAAGAAAAAAATGAAATTAATAAGCATTATTTTTTGGAAGATAAACTGTCAGGATTTATATTTTTTTTCAGTTGAAACTTTTATCCCTTTTTATTTACACGTTGATTGCCAATTACGAGATCATTCTTGGATTGCGTTCTTTTCTGGGACCAAACCATCTATGTTATTATATGCCACCTTCTCTACTACAGTTAAACGAAAGCAAAGAAGGGGGCATTTAATTAGATAAATGGTCCTGATATCAGGCGAGGGTAGTGGCAGTGAACGTGTTAAATACAGATAAAATAATAATGTTCATCTTAATTTTTATATTATCTCAATAACAACCATCCGTCGAAAAAAAAATTTACTGATTCTTATTAGCATTTAATTTTTTTTTCAAACTACTCATTTTATCCACCAAAAGATTGTTTTTCAAAAATCTTTTACCCTCATCACAATTTTTCGGATTAAAACCTTTTGTGAGAAAAATGTGCCAGAGAAGATTTTAAAACATTTTATTGTAAGTAAGTATCAGTCCCTATTTAATTAACATGTTTATTGCCATGTAAATCTTCCGTGATTCGCATCTACTTCCCACTTAGATAAATTCTTCTTTACCTCAATCAAGATTTAGCAAAAAGGAAGAATGGGCAAAATTCAATCACTTACTTGGCTTCCGGCAGAGGATGCCTTAAATTCAATTTAAAACAGAAATATTCGATAAATTTTAACGCACCGTTTTAAGTCAAAGTCTTTGAAACCATTTTTGCTCAAACATAAAAAAATTGAAAAAGGTTAAAGTTTCGCTTCATAAAATGCTAGGTTCTAGACTCAAGTTTTCTAATAAAAATCCTATGAGATATCGAGACAGTGGAAGACCTCCAATTAGATGGCTGGATGATGTGGAAAGAGACCTGAGTGTTCTGAGGATAGAGACCTGGAAGGGAGATTCGGAGGATCAAAACCGCTGAAAACTCCGACCATATCTAGAAAAGCTCTGAAAACAGTGCCCACAAAGTATCCATTTTTAAAATTCCTATGGAATCCAGAGTCAGAGGAAGACCTCCAGTCAGATGGCTGGATGATGTGGAAAGAGACCTGAGTGTTCTGAGCATAAAGAATTAGAAGGGAGTTGCGGAGGATGGAAAGCGTTCTAAAAGTGCGTATGGTTGAGGCAGTTAAGGGCTACAAGGGACTGATGTGCTCATGAAAAGGAGATGGCCCAGGATTTCTTAAACGGTGGACCATGACTCTAGATGGCGGCAAGTAGAACAAGGTTGGGATCAGGAAAGTTTTCTTGTGGCAATGCACTATGTAAAAGCAGTTGGTTTCTGTTACACTTTGAGTGCAGTTAAAAAAATCGCCTATGCATGGGCCACACTTATTATTTTTATTTTAGATAAAACTGGATCTCTGAAGAACTAAGAACTAAGCATCTCTACCATGGATATTAGATTCATCTGACATATTTCAATGGTTCTCCTTCCATTTGATATTAGATTCGTCCAAAGGATGTTCCAAAATTAACACAAGATTTAAATTTTCCACCATTCATGTAATAAAGTGTTAGCAACGCTCTTAAAAACTATTTGACAGCTGATAGTTTAGTGTTAATAAAAATGGAACGTTATACAATAAAACAATGGGTTCTCTTTGTTGAACAATATTTCAAAGATAATGAAAGTCTGAAGGCCACAGCTCAAAAATTTGAGAATTGGCCACCGATATTGTGAGATTTACTGGATTTATTTGTAGTGAAGACCACTGGATTAATTTTTATCGCGGGACAACTGGATTTATTTTGATGGGGTTATTTGTAGTCAAGGGTCTATGCCAACAAGCTCGCTATAACGCATGCATTGAAGTAAGAAATTCGCCATCTCATCAACAAAATTCACTCACATTTATAGAGATTGGGAAAAATTCGACAAAAGAATGCGTATGTGCCAGAAATGCCACGAAGATCATTTGCCCTATGTGTTATTTCCAACACAACCCTATCCTGTGCATTTTACAATTCAATAAAAATATAATAATTTTTTTTAAAAAGATTTTTTTATTTAATTCAAATTTTGCGTTAACGCATTATTCTATTGTAAAAAACTTCATTTTTACAGACCCTAAAATATCAGTTGTAAAAGGATTTTTTTTAATAGAGTGCACTTTACTGCACAAATGGTGGTAAATTTAAATCTTGCATTACTTTTGGAAGACCTTTCCTTTTAATAAGTTAGAAATCAACACAACTGTAATTATTATAATTAGATTATTTAATATTCATAAAAAAATTACAGGCACGAACCTTTCTAACTTTTTATAGTTCCCGGGAGGCTAGCTTAGAAGCTTCTAGATCAATCAAGCATATTTTGGTTCTTAATGGACGAATTGTTCGAAGTTTCCAATATTATCTATTTCGTCGCCAACTTTGTCGTCAAGCTCTGGAATCATTGATGCGGCACCTGATCAGCATACATAGGGCTGATCGTAAAACGGTCTTTCTTACGAAAATACTATTCTTGCTGGGAAGTAAAATTACTGGTTCGTAACAATAGTATGAAAAAATTATTCTATCATTAAATAATAAGCGCATGAAACGATATAGCTGGATTCATACATTCAGAGGTAGATTTCCGATTAGGCAGCTGTCTAGAGTCCATAAGATGAGAGGGGGGCAGCTGACAGGTTGTTTTAAAAGCTTCCGTTTCTCTAATTGCCAAATAAATAAATTTATAAAAAATGCGAATTCCATGAATGGTTAAATAATAGAATATTATCAGCATTTTTTTCAACAATTAGCCAGGTCCTTATAAGTTTCGTTATACTTGTTATTTTTGTTGTTGTTGTTTTATATGTTTCGTTATGCTCGTTATTTGTTTCATATGTTTCGTTATGCT
>JAPMOQ010066097.1:0-10416 GCA_026543055.1 Argiope trifasciata
ATAAAATTTTAAGTTGTTGGAAAGTTGATTGAAAAAGACAAGCTACTTTGCGAACCAAGGAAGAGAAGTGCCTTTTTGCAGTGAAAGTCAGAATTCGCCCGAAGTAAACATGAAAGGAAAATTATTGGGATCTTTAATTTTACAAAAATTAACCCAGAGACGTTTGATACTGTTTTTGTATCTTGGGTAAAGGAAACTGAAGTCTATCGTATATGCGGTTTATTTTATATTTAGATCATTATCAGGAAACAAATACTTACTGAATAGGTTACTCTGCTGTTTGTAGATAATGTTGCTATATTCAACCGCATAGACAGTGAATCTTCTCACACCGTATTGCGGTTAGTACTGCAGGTAGACGTGTTCACTTATCATTCCTCACTAAATGCTTTTTCAACAGGACTTTAGAGACAATTAGTTTTTTTGCACGAAATAATGCCTTTTAGCTTTGATTTGTTGATAAATGAAATAGGACACACAATACAAAAAACATTGTTATAGAATTTATTAACTTTAGATGTTTTTAGTTTTTACATGCATGGGAGCATTCATACCGTTAGAAAGTCAAACCCTAAACAAAAATTCGTTTTCAAATTTTCTATGGATCTACACTTTAGGTGTTAAATTTGCATATGACATTTTGTTTATTTTTTACGTATTATAGGTATCGAGTTCACTAATATTTGGATACAAAAACGTACAGACTTTTTCTTGAACAGATTTGATGCAAGTCTACAAAACTGGTCTTAATTCTATGGGCCAAATTTCATGTGTCAAGCTCAAAGTGTGTTCGAATTATACGTATTTACAAACAAACATAATATAATCTCAAAATTATGTTTTTCATAAAAGTAGATTCGCCTAAATCTGTAATTTGATTCTTTTTATTTCGGCAATTACATTATTTAATCTTTTATACATCATGTAAGAGAAAATAAATAGCTTTTTCTTTCTACCTCTTCCTATAAAATATAAATTTCAGCCAAATAATTACTAAAATAAAGAGCATGTTTCAAATAAATACCATATCGAAAAAAACTAGTCCATGGCGACCAATAGCGTCTAGTTCTAATCTTTGCATGAACGATAAATTGCCAAATGTGTCAACCATTTTTTGAATTTTTTTCATTAGTTAATTTGGCGAATTTTGATAGATTTGGCTGGAAATTTTTTCTGTCTTTGGTGAAAATCTGGTACCCGATTCTCCTGTTTTACCGAAACTACAGCGCATCTAAAGATGCCATAGAGTAATTTAATTCCTCAATAAAATATATGGTAACTGACCACAACTTCATGGATATACTGTGCCATTACAAGAACTGAGAACACTTTCCCGGGGTTTACAAATGTAAATGAGCTAGACGAACGGGTTTTCCCTTTCTGTCTGTCTGAAAGAATGAATGGTGGGAGGGGGTTGAACGGAAGGAAGGCAGGAAGCGGATGTAGAAAACAGACAGCATTCGAGTTTCGAAAGGAGAGAGGGCGTCAGAGAAAATGTATTTTCTGCATTAAAAACTTCAGTGAAACTAAAAATAACACGCATAAAGGAAACTATATTCGGTGAGTAATCTCAGCCCCATTAATATAAGTATTAAACCCTTTTTAATATTTTAGTTTTTTAAAACAATTTTGAAAATATTTATTCATATTTCAATGAAAATGGTGTGTTTAGCTAAGAGATGTGACAAAATGCTTCATGCGTAATATTTAAATATGTTTCTTAATTTATTTAAGAAAGCTAGAAGAACCGAAAAATAGATAGATAGATAGATATAAGGTAGATATAATATAGATATATATAAAATAAAGATATATATATATATATATATATATATACATACTGTGAGAAAAAACTGAAATAGCATTAAAAGTTTAGAATTAGTAGCAAAAATATATGTGCTGTCATTAGTTTTATTAAAATGCTCAAATTTAAAAATAAAACAGAAAAAAATAACGAAAATATCTAATTTTCATATTGTATACATATTTCTGAAATTATCAAAAATGTAATAAAACACAAGATAGAAATATTTTAGTAAATGAATGTTTGCGAAAATAGGAATTTTTCGTTAGTTATATCTCAGCAAATATGGCATTGTTTTGAAATGAAAGTGACTGTAAAATATTACTATATGAACCTTAAAACCTTTAGCCTATTACATTCTTGCATATTTCTGATATAAGCATACTGATTAAATTTAATTGAAATGTTTTTCTGATATCACATTTTCCATAACCAGTCACAGTAAAATATTTTTTCTGAAAAATTATTAAAAATATATTTTCACATTACTTCATGAACAAAAACAAGTCACGTTTTATTCTGCAAAGAATATTTATTTATTCATCTTTCTTTAGAAATTTTTTTCTTCTATACTAGAAAATGTATGGTAGTTGCCAAAGTACGTGTTATTTCCCACTGCTGCTCTCGTTAGTTAATCTGTGGTTTCTAGTATAGTTTCTAGTATAAAAACGATTGTAAGGAGAATTAAGTAAATTCCTTTTGTGTATGGGTTTTTGCTTTGCACTTATTTTCGCTGAAAACTAAATATATATATATATATATATATATATATATATATATATATTACTCCCACTGGATTTCGTTAGCAGATTCATCTGAGTGTGAAGCTATGGAAATCTGAAAAACAAACTCATCAATTACATAGACAAACCAGCTTTTACTTAATTGATTTGTCTATTTCCTTGATTGATGAGTAACATCCGAAGTTGTAACCCAGAAAGTTCATCTTAAACTTTTTTTTCTATATATTTCGACGAGGAAAAGATAAAAGCTTTGAAAATAGAGATATAGTTTGAATCATAGTATAAGATTTCCCCGTTACGTTTTCAGATTTTTTTATTGCAATCATATTAAATTTTACTTTTTATTCTAAAAATTTAATTTTTTAATGATGATTCCTTTATTTGTTAGCTTTTAACACAATTTTAAATAATTTGTATGTAAGTGAATGGAATAAAAAAAAAATTCGAATTACTTGCCCATAAATTCCTTATTGTGTTTGTCCTAAATTTGACCTTTAAAATGAAGTATTGCTTGGAAACTTGTGAAGTGCCATTTATTAAATTTTAAAGTTAGGAATCTATAATTAGGGAATTCATCTTAATTTTTTCGTAATTAGACTTTTTATTTAACAAAGTACTATTTTGTCATTGATTCATGATAGTAAATATGATGAATCTCTCTTACTATATTTCATATCTACTAAATAATGGCGATATAATTATTTCCCTTATTTAATAATCATAATAAAATATATAAATGATTCAATAATAGGAATCACTTTCCTCCTGCAACGAGCCGTGATTCTCATATTTTTTATTGATTCAATTTTTATTATTAGTTATTTATTATTTTAAAATACTTCATTCTTGACTGATAATTAATGATTTTAATATTGAACAGTGTTATTTATATTCCAGTAACAGGCAAATAAGAAATCAATGGGATTCTTTCATGTATGTCACAGACAAGTGATAAACGTCAGCGAGAGTGGCAAATAATTTTATAATTAAAAGATTTGTTGCAAAAAGTTGCAGCACCAATTTAGGAAAATTTGGAGTCACATGAACTATCATGTAGTAAAATAAAAAGGGCCGCGGTGGCCTGGTTGTAAGATCTTGGCTTCGGAACCGGAGGGTTGCAGGTTTGAGTCCCGATTCCACCAAAGAAGTCTGGTGCACGTTAAATCCATCTGGCTCAAACGTCATCCCGTAGGTGTGGAAGTTTAGAGAGGCGGGGTGCCAGTTCATGTACCATCATCGTCATCTGACAGCAGTTCAAAATGACGATGTCTGTCCCAAAATAGATCTCGTGTTGCTTCAAAACTGGTTGTTAATATAACTAAACTAAACTAAACTAATTGTTCAATTAATTCGCCGTCATAAGGAACAGAATTGTCTGCATCATTTCGAGCTGCATAGATGTAGAAACTTAATTAGTGGCCATTAATATTATACATTCAATTTTATATAATTGCAATAGATGGCACCATAGGCTCTTATGCGATCGTGGTGGCCTGTTGGTAAGATCTAGGCTTCGGAACCGGAGGGTTTCAGGTTCGAGACTCGATTCCACCGAAGTGCCATCGTGTGAGGAGGTTTCTTCGTCATCTGATCGCCGTTCAAAATGACGAGGTTTGTCCCAAAATAGCCCTAGTTTTACTTCAAAACGGGACGTTAATATAACTAAGCTAAATTAAGTGGTAAAATAAAAATTTGTTCGTTTGGGGCCTGAAAAAAGTAGCCCCGATTGTAAGTTCTCTCGTTAGTGAAGAAATGGAGATGTTTGTCTCATAAATTTGTTGCGATATAGAGGTAGCTCATGGTAGTGCCGCTATTTCTCCTCATCAATCGAGCCTTCGGAAACACTGAAACACGTACAAGGATAGTGGAAAGAGTGTTTCTAATATAAGTATACTGTACTCATAAAGAAGTTGATTACATTATATTTACAAGTACACTTAGAAGAAGTTGATTACAGTAAAATTTGTTGTTACCAGCGAAATGAATTCAAACTTCGTTGTCCTGTTAAAAGGTTTCTTCCTGAAAACTCCTTTCAGCCTTTACAATGGTGACAAAGGTATTTTATAGCGAAATATAGAGTCTTTACTTATGAAAAATCCCATATTTATGCAGGAAACATATATATAGAGTTTTGGACTAATCTGTAACAAACCAGTAAGAATGTTCAACACCCGAAACATTGCTCCGTTAATGTTCAACAAAATTCACACATCTCACTCTCACTCCCAATTAAGAACGCAAATTGTAAAGATGTAATGGCACTAGCTTGAAAATATGTCCCACCAAATGATATTTAATTCTATGATGGCCTTCAACCCGGCAACACAGTATATAACCTCGACGTTACAGAGGGGAGGAGGTGATTTTAGCTTAGTTACTTTAAAGTCCCCTTTGTAAGGCAAAACGAGGGCTATTTTGGGATGGACCTCGAATTTAATCAGGTGTCGTCCGTCAGATGACGAGGACGACACCTAAGGTGGCACCCCCATCTCCACACCACACTACAGCAGCGGGAGGACGTTTGGCCTGATAGATTTAACGTGCAAGAAACCCTCTCAGACGACCTGAACTCTCTCGAACCTGATTCCCTCCGGTTCCGAAGCCGAGACCTTACCATCAGGCCACAGCGTCCCGGGAAGGGGTGAGTAATGGGAACCTAAGTCATTGTTTTCTAAGCCAAATTGAGTTTATATTTTGTTAGTTTAATTTAAAAATATATTATAATGAACTGAATTTTTTGTAGTGAAATATTTTTATAGAGGTAAACGGACTCTCTGTTTGGTTGCAAGAAAGAGGTAATTTCAACATTCCAACATTTGTCACGTCATCTGTAAAATATATTTTTGAGGAAAAATACTGTCATAATATGCAAGAACAATTAATAAGATTGATCAATTGGAAAAACTTCATAATTCGAATTTTAAAACTTTTTTTACAACGTTCTGCAAATTTGCATAATTGGTGCTACCTTCTTTAAGCAGAAAACTCTTCAATTGCGTCTTTGCTGGAGTATTTAGGTCTTAATTATTTCCTTGTTTATTGAGTGTTTAGTCATTAGTTGGATAAGTTTCAAACTTGCTAAATATCCAAATAACTCTGGTGTAAATTTGAAATGGGAGATTAATTTCACTAAGCGTCAAGAAATAAAAATTAAGAAAATGAAGTTTAAAATTAAATTCGAAAGACGGAATTTAAATGTATCATATAAATAAGAATTTATATCGTTAGACTAAAAGCCGTATTCATAGTTTACTGGTGAATTTGCATTTACACTTTGGAAATATTCCTCGAAGTTGCTTCATCACTCAACTGAAAGAAAGTATTAAGGTATCCGACTACGTTCGTAGGAAAAATTTTGAAAATTTTATTTTTTAAAAGCTATGGTTTATAGATGTATTGTCAATTATAATACAAGACACTATAAATATAAAAAAATTAGTTGAAAATGTAATATATTTTGAAAAATAAGAAAATGTGTAGTAAATTTTAATGGAATTGAACCCGTTAACACAAAACCGTTAACACTCTACACAAAGTTGCAATGCAAAAATCTTATTTTTCTTTGTACACAAATTATAGAACATAATGTTGAAAGGAATGAACCAAAAGCTGAGAAAAATCTTGAGACGCAAAGAAGTTATGGGTAAAAATATACATGTAAATGCCTTTTTTTTTTCCAAAAATTCACGACTTAAATTTTCTAAAAACACCTATAAATGAAGAAGTATATTACCAATAATAAAACTCTTAGTTCATTTCATTGCCCATATCATTTGAAACACACGCTGATATTTTTACGTGACTGCTTCTATTAATTTTTCAGATATCATGTTAACCGTGGGGAATTTTCATAAAAATTAAAGTTTTGAGAAAACTGAAATTAAAGAAAATTTTTAGATGAAAAATAGGTGACCCCGGATGATATGTCAGACCTGCCTTTTCCTAGATGCGATAATCTGTTTAGGAAAGAGAAAAACCTGAACTACAAGAAATAACAATGAAATTAAAAAACGTCAATGTGGTCGATAACCAGTGTTTTTAACGTAGTCGGATTCCTTAATTCTAAAACAATAGTAATCCGCCATAATACAATTTTTAGAAAAAATAATTTAATTTTAATGCCATATTTTTTAGAGACATTTATGTTAGTGTAGAATTTTCACTGACAACTGTGAATGATCTTTTGAATTCATTAAATTAAGATGGTAGAAAAAATTATTATATTAGGTTGTTCGGAAAGTAATTTCGTTTTTTCCTGACAAAGGATTTAATTGCATTTTTCGCACCCAATTTCATACTTAAACCTCAAAATCATTTTATGTTTTAAGAGCTGATATAGCAAGGCTTGAGTGTGAAAAAGTGCAGCTGATTCTTCGCAGTCGTTTTTGGATGGTGCCCTTTTAAATATGGAGAGCAATAAACAGCATTTTCGTCATTTTTTTCTTTTTTGCTATAAAAGGTAAAAATGCTGTTCAAGCCAGAAATAAATTAGCCAATATGTGTGGAGAAGATGTGTTAACAGTACATCAGTACCAGAACTGATTTGCAAAATTTTTCCTTCAAATGAGGAGGCCAAAAACCACCTCGATCAGTTTTTTTTACAGCAAAGACCAAAACTTTTATGAGCGTGTAATCATGTTACTACCAAAAATATGGCAAAAGGTATTAGACCAGAATGGCAATTTTATAATTTAATAAATAATTTATTCATTAAACGAAAATTTCTTTTCATTTTGACAAAAAAATACGAAATGACTTTCCGAACAACCCAATAGCAAGCTGTCTTTTAGCAGTTTCAGGATCTGCACTTATAAAGGCTTACAATAAGCAGAAAATCAATTGAGAAAACGAAACAAAAAGTTTTTTCTTAATGAAAAAGAGCAAAACAGATGTAAATGTTTACGAATTTTATTTATGCTGGCGACAACTATATAGTAAAACAATCAAAAGGTCACGCACAATAGAAACACATCTAATAGTAGAAAGATGACAATCTCCAACTGTCGCTTTGGAATAGTAAATAATTTTTGCATTGTTGATAGTCAGATTGAGAACTGGCTGAATTTTATAAAATTCTTTTAAACAGCTCTCACTGATTTACTAATTTTATACAAACAATGTATAATTTCATAAGAAAAACTCTTCAGTTTGAATCTTCCTTTTAGTTTCAGATTTCGGGAAAAACTAAAGAATGTCTCCAAATAAAGTTTTATCGGAATTTTATTTGGAGACAATTTTCCTTGAATTTGTCTGGAATCTGCTATTATATGTTAGTAATAAAGACAGACAGGGCTTATTTATTAAAAATAAAATGCACCGCCTCAATTATATTTGGAATCCATTCTGCCTCTAACAAAAGAAAGAAAAATGACAGCAAAATACATCCAAAGAAAAGGCACAGTAAGATTTTGAAATTCTTTTTCAAGTAAAATTCTATGACATTACAAAAGTAAGCTCAAACAATTACGGTTACAAATAGCAAAATTTATAGCAAATTACAAAATTACAAATACAATAACAAAATTTCAAAATTTTCAAATGACAACACCATCTTATTTTATTGGAAATGTGTAGTAAAAGTAATAAATATCGCTGGAATGATATTTGTGGCACAAAAATCACCAGCGCTAGGCAGACGAAGAAGCAAAGAGAAAGCAACTGTGGTGTGTCTAGCAGAGATGTGAAATTCAGCAGATCTTTTTAGGCATTGTTTGTGCTTTGGCTCTAGGCGCCATCTTCACATGCAAAGTACCCTTGTGGTTGAAATAGGTCAAGTAGTAAAGTGTTGCTGGATATTTTTTCTTTCCTTGGTGATTTTCGAACTATAGATAAGTTCCGACGCTTTTTTTTTGCTATGGATAACGTAAAAATAACATATTGCATAAAAGTTAGTTTTACCATATGAGAAAATTTTGAAATTTGTCACTGTAGCCGTAAATGTTAGAGATTAATTTTAGTTTTTCATATGATTCTTGAGCATACACTTCAAAATAACATGAATTAAAATTTTATTCCTTTACGGTATGATAGTTAATGATCTTAAATATCAGTTTAAAAAAATAATCATCCTATATCTGACTGCACCGATAATAGCATGCAGTTTTTTTTTTTCAAAATTTGTTTTATCATACTCATATTTTATTCAGGTATGCTTACTTATTCTTTTAAATAAGCATACGCGTTTATTTTGCATATTTATTTATTGCATTGTTATTTTTATTATGCTGTATCATACCTAGTTAAGAGAGGATTATCTTTTTGCGTATTCATAGAAATTTCTTTATTACATAATACACTGAACCAAGTATTTTTCTAAGGTTTCTATTTAATAATTCGTAAATTCTTTAAGTTACAAATTTCATTCTCAGTCAAACGTACCCTTAATTTTTTTTTCTGATTTAAGCTACTCAGAAGGGATAACACATGGCCAAATATCCGCGTTTTTAAATATTATTTGTAAAGAGATAAAATATAATTAGAAATCAAGATTCGAAAAAAAATCCAACTTTTTTTTTCCTTTCAAATTTTGATTCATTTTATAAGAAGTTAGTAGACTAAAAAAGACAATTTTATATTATAAACAAATACAGTAGGGTAAGTAAGGGGGAGGATTATATTTGCAAGTATTTTTATACCATGTCGAAAGTAAGTCACGTGGAATTACGATAAATTATCTCGACTAACATTTCGCTGTAATGATTACATGTTATTGTAGAAGGCTGGAAATGTGACTAGCAATAGTTAAGCAATAATAGTTAGGTTGTATAATTGAGTATGTTAATGCGCTAGTAACCACATTTGTTTAATAATTCAAATTGATGAAATGAGTGGGCGTACCTAAAACACAACCCACACGTTCTGTTTTTGTATCGTTTTCTTGTTAATGCTTTTCTAGTGCTGATAAGCATTGTTGTTCAGAAAAGCAAAAAATCGGGAATTCAATATGCAAAAAATCATGAAGCTCTCTCAAAAATTTGGAATATTAAAAAAAAAAGAAATAATAGTTTAAAGCAGAGCCAAAATTAAATGAGAATGAAAGAAATGTCTAAGAATATCTCCAATCTGATTTCTTAAAATCCATTCTGCAAAGTTAACATATGATATGTTGGTTATATTTTATTCTTTGTTCGATTCACGATTAACCCTATTGTGGAATTAGTTCTCCTTACTAATCATAAATACTAGTGCGTTTTGAAAGTTATGCAGAAAAATTTTCTTGTTTATTTGGCAGTCAAGAAAAATAGACGTTCAAGTGGAGTGTGACAGATCCGTAACTTAAAGGAAAAACAGAACAAATTTATTTTAAAGATCATGCAAAAAGGCAGTAAGTTACTTGTAAAATTAATAATTTATTAGGAAAATAATTTTTATCGTTTTTAAGAAATATTAGTAAGCGTGAATTTAGCAAGAACAAATTTCCTGCATGTAATTTTATATTTTTTGAAAACTGGAAACAGTGTATGTGCTCACGAACATTGCTGAAATATTTTGTTAGGGAGTTTTCTCTTCTATTCGATACGTATAATACACAATTTTTTAAATATTTTTTTTTACAAAAAAAAAAACGCGTTTATTGATTAGATGCCTATATTTGAAGAAAATTATTTTAAAAAAGTAAGTTTCAATATTTTTTCTAGAACTTAAAAAAATAAAATAAACTATGCCAAATGATTTTTTGAATCTGCATGTAATTCTGTTTTCTTCCGCTGATGTCAGATTTTTGACGTAATTTAAAATTACTAATATATACATATACATAGTTTGTATTTTTAGAGACGAATTTGTTTAATTTGTTGCTGTATTTACATTCACGCGTGTTTCACACACACACACACACACACACACACACACACACACACACACACACAC